>CATORF010000936.1:1341400-1941400 GCA_951804975.1 Anthophora plumipes | reverse complement strand
TCGATGGTTAAGCATACTTCGGACAGAAGTCTCACCAAGATTATCGCAGAAAATGCATATCTCTGCTAGAAACCCCACGAAAACCAAGATATCTCCTGTTCTGCATATCCAACGAACTGTGGAGTGGTGAAAACCCCAGAAAACGTGTTTGTCGCATTCAATAGCTCGAAAAGTACGATCTCGATGACTCTGCATACTTCGGACAGAAGTCTCACCAAGATTATCGCAGAAAATGCATATCTGAGCTTGAAACCCCACGAAAACCAAGATATCGTCGGTTCTGCATATCAAACGCACTGCGGAGTGGTGAAAACACCAGATAACTTGTTTCTCGCATTAAATAGCTCGAAAAGAGCGATCTCGATGATTAAGCATACTTCGGACAGAAGTCTCACCTAGATTATCGCAGAAATTGCATATCTCAGCTTGAATCCCCACGAAAACCAAGATATCGCTGGTTCTGCATATCAAACGCACTGTGGAGTGCTGAAAACACCAGATAACGTGTTCCTAGCATTAAATAGCTCGAAAAGAGCGCTCTTGATGTTTCTGCATACTTCGGACAGACGTTTCACCAAGATTATCGCAGAAAATGCATATCTGAGCTTGAAACCCCACGAAAACCAAGATATCGTCGGTTCTGCATATCAAACGCACTGCGGAGTGGTGAAAACACCAGATAACTTGTTTCTCGCATTAAATAGCTCGAAAAGAGCGATCTCGATGTCTCTGCATACTTCGGACAGAAGTCTCACCAATATTATCGCAGAAAATGCATATCTGAGCTTGAAACCCCACGAAAACCAAGATATCGTCGGTTCTGCATATCAAACGCACTGCGGAGTGGTGAAAACACCAGATAACGTGTTTCTCGCATTAAATATCTCGAATAGAGCGATCTCGATGATTAAGCATACTTCGGACAGAAGTCTCACCAAGATTATCGTAAAAAAATTCATATCTCAGCTTGAAACCCCACGAAAACCAAGATTTCGCAGGTTCTGCATATCAAACGCACTGAGGAGTGCTGAAAACACCACATAACGTGTTTGTCGCATTAAATAGATCGAAAAGTGCGATCTCGATGATTCTGCATACTTCGGACAGAAGTCTCACCAAGATTATCGTAAAAAATGCATATCTCAGCTTGAAACCCCACGAAAACCCAGATATCGCTGGTTCTGCATATCAAACGCACTGTGGAGTGCTGAAAACACCGGATAACGTGTTTGTCGCATTAAATAGCTCGAAAAGTGCGATCTCGATGATTCTGCATACTTCGGACAGAAGTCTCACCATGATTATCGTAAAAAATGCATATCTCAGCTTCAAACCCAACGAAAACCAAGATTTCGCTGGTTCTGCATATCAAACGCACTGTGGAGTGGTGATAACACCAGATAACGTGTTTCTCGCATTAAATAGGTCGAAAAGAGCGATCTCGATGTTTCTGCATACTTCGGACAGAGGTCTCACCAAGATTATCGCAGAAAATGCATATCACTGCTAGAAACCCCACGAAAACCAAGATATCTCCTGTTCTGCATATCCAACGAACTGTGGAGTGGTGAAAACCCCAGAAAACGTGTTTGTCGCATTAAATAGCTCGAAAAGTACGATCTCGATGACTCTGCATACTTCGGACAGAAGTCTCACCAAGATTATCGCAGAAAATGCATATCTCAGCTTGAAACCCCACGAAAACCAAGATTTCGCTGGTTCTGCATATCAAACGCTCTGTGGAGTGGTGAAAACCCCAGAAAACGTGTTTCTCGCATTAAATATCTCGAATAGAGCGATCTCGATGATTAAGCATACTTCGGACAGAAGTCTCACCAAGATTATCGTAAAAAATGCATATCTCAGCTTGAAACCCCACGATAACCAAGATTACGCTGGTTCTGCATATGAAACGCACTGTGGAGTGGTGAAAACCCCAGAAAACGTGTTTCTCGCATTAAATAGCTTGAAAAGAGCGATCTCGATGATTCTGCATACTTCGGACAGAAGTCTCACCAAGATTATCGTAAGAAATGCATATCTCAGCTTGAAACCCCACGAAAACCCAGATATCGCTGGTTCTGCATATCAAACGCACTGTGGAGTGCTGAAAACACCAGATAACGTGTTTGTCGCATTAAATAGCTCGAAAAGTGCGATCTCGATGATTCTGCATACTTCGGACAGAAGTCTCACCAAGATTATCGCAGAAAATGCATATCTCTGCTAGAAACCCCACGAAAACCAAGATATCTCCTGTTCTGCATATCCAACGAACTGTGGAGTGGTGAAAACCCCAGAAAACGTTTTTCTCGCATAGAATAGCTCGAAAAGTACGATCTCGATGACTCTGCATACTTCGGACAGAAGTCTCACCAAGATTATCGCAGAAAATGCATATCTGAGCTTGAAACCCCACGAAAACCAAGATATCGCTGGTTCTGCATATCAAACGCACTGTGGAGTGGTGAAAACCCGAGAAAACGTGTTTCTCGCATTAAATATCTCGAATAGAGCGATCTCGATGATTAAGCATACTTCGGACAGAAGTCTCTCCAAGATTATCGTAAAAAATGCATATCTCAGCTTGAAACCCCACGAAAACCAAGATTTCGCTGGTTCTGCATATCAAACGCACTGTGGAGTGGTGAAAACCCCAGAAAACGTGTTTCTCGCATTAAATAGCTTGAAAAGAGCGATCTCGATGATTCTACATACTTCGGACAGAAGTCTCACCAAGATTATCGTAAGAAATGCATATCTCAGCTTGAAACCCCACGAAAACCCAGATATCGCTGGTTCTGCATATCAAACGCACTGTGGAGTGCTGAAAACACCAGATAACGTGTTTGTCGCATTAAATAGCTCGAAAAGTGCGATCTCGATGATTCTGCATACTTCGGACAGAAGTCTCACCAAGATTATCGCAGAAAATGCATATCTCTGCTAGAAACCCCACGAAAACCAAGATATCTCCTGTTCTGCATATCCAACGAACTGTGGAGTGGTGAAAACACCAGAAAACGTTTTTCTCGCATAGAATAGCTCGAAAAGTACGATCTCGATGACTCTGCATACATCGGACAGAAGTCTCACCAAGATTATCGCAGAAAATGCATATCTGAGCTTGAAACCCCACGAAAACCAAGATATCGCTGGTTCTGCATATCAAACGCACTGTGGAGTGGTGAAAACCCGAGAAAACGTGTTTCTCGCATTGAATAGCTCGAAAAGTACGATCTCGATGACTCTGCATACTTCGGACAGAAGTCTCACCAAGATTATCGCAGAAAATGCATATCTGAGCTTGAAACCCCACGAAAACCAAGATATCGTCGGTTCTGCATATCATACGCACTGTGGAGTAGTGAAAACACCAGATAACGTGTTTCTCGCATTAAATATCTCGAATTGAGCGATCTCGATGATTAAGCATACTTCAGACAGAAGTCTCACCAAGATTATCGTAAAAAATGCATATCTCAGCTTGAAACCCCACGAAAACCAAGATTTCGCTGGTTCTGCATATCCAACGAACTGTGGAGTGGTGAAAACCCCAGAAAACGTGTTTGTCGCATTAAATAGCTCGAAAAGTACGATCTCGATGACTCTGCATACTTCGGACAGAAGTCTCACCAAGATTATCGCAGAAAATGCATATCTGAGCTTGAAACCCCACGAAAACCAAGATATCGTCGGTTCTGCATATCATACGCACTGTGGAGTGGTGAAAACACCAGATAACGTGTTTCTCGCATTAAATATCTCGAATAGAGCGATCTCGATGATTAAGCATACTTCGGACAGAAGTCTCACCAAGATTATCGTAAAAAATGCATATCTCAGCTTGAAACCCCACGAAAACCAAGATTACGCTGGTTCTGCATATCAAACGCACTGTGGAGTGGTGAAAACCCCAGAAAACGTGTTTCTCGCATTAAATAGCTTGAAAAGAGCGATCTCGATGATTCTGCATACTTCGGACAGAAGTCTCACCAAGATTATCGTAAGAAATGCATATCTCAGCTTGAAACCCCACGAAAACCCAGATATCGCTGTTTCTGCATATCAAACGCACTGTGGAGTGCTGAAAACACCAGATAACGTGTTTGTCGCATTAAATAGCTCGAAAAGTGCGATCTCGATGATTCTGCATACTTCGGACAGAAGTCTCACCAAGATTATCGCAGAAAATGCATATCTCTGCTAGAAACCCCACGAAAACCAAGATATCTCCTGTTCTGCATATCCAACGAACTGTGGAGTGGTGAAAACCCCAGAAAACGTTTTTCTCGCATAGAATAGCTCGAAAAGTACGATCTCGATGACTCTGCATACTTCGGACAGAAGTCTCACCAAGATTATCGCAGAAAATGCATATCTGAGCTTGAAACCCCACGAAAACCAAGATATCGCTGGTTCTGCATATCAAACGCACTGTGGAGTGGTGAAAACCCGACAAAACGTGTTTCTCGCATTGAATAGCTCGAAAAGTACGATCTCGATGACTCTGCATACTTCGGACAGAAGTCTCACCAAGATTATCGCAGAAAATGCATATCTGAGCTTGAAACCCCACGAAAACCAAGATATCGTCGGTTCTGCATATCATACGCACTGTGGAGTAGTGAAAACACCAGATAACGTGTTTCTCGCATTAAATATCTCGAATTGAGCGATCTCGATGATTAAGCATACTTCAGACAGAAGTCTCACCAAGATTATCGTAAAAAATGCATATCTCAGCTTGAAACCTCACGAAAACCAAGATTTCGCTGGTTCTGCATATCAAACGCACTGTGGAGTGGTGAAAACCCCAGAAAACGTGTTTCTCGCATTAAATAGCTCGAAAAGAGCGATCTCGATGATTCTGCATACTTCGGACAGAAGTCTCACCAAGATTATCGTAAGAAATGCATATCTCAGCTTGAAACCCCACGAAAACCCAGATATCGCTGGTTCTGCATATCAAACGCAGTGTGGAGTGCTGAAAACACCAGATAACGTGTTTGTCGCATTAAATAGCTCGAAAAGTGCGATCTCGATGATTCTGCATACTTCGGACAGAAGTCTCACCAAGATTATCGCAGAAAATGCATATCTCTGCTAGAAACCCCACGAAAACCAAGATATCTCCTGTTCTGCATATCCAACGAACTGTGGAGTGGTGAAAACCCCAGAAAACGTTTTTCTCGCATTGACTAGCTCGAAAAGTACGATCTCGATGACTCTGCATACTTCGGACAGAAGTCTCACCAAGATTATCGCAGAAAATGCATATCTGAGCTTGAAACCCCACGAAAACCAAGATATCGCTGGTTCTGCATATCAAACGCACTGCGGAGTGGTGAAAATACCAGATAACTTGTTTCTCGCATTAAATAGCTCGAAAAGAGCGATCTCGATGACTCTGCATACTTCGGACAGAAGTCTCACCAAGATTATCGCTGAAAATGCATATCTCAGCTAGAAACCCCACGAAAACCAAGATATCTCCTGTTCTGCATATCCAACGAACTGTGGAGTGGTGAAAACCCCAGAAAACGTGTTTGTCGCATTAAATAGCTCGAAAAGTACGATCTCGATGACTCTGCATACTTCGGACAGAAGTCTCACCAAGATTATCGCAGAAAATGCATATCTGAGCTTGAAACCCCACGAAAACCAAGATATCGCTGGTTCTGCATATCAAACGCACTGTGGAGTGGTGAAAACCCCAGAAAACGTGTTTCTCGCATTAAATAGGTCGAAAAGAGCGATCTCGATGTTTCTGCATACTTCGGACACAGGTCTCACCAAGATTATCGCAGAAAATGCATATCTCTGCTAGAAACCCCACGAAAACCAAGATATCTCCTGTTCTGCATATCCAACGAACTGTGGAGTGGTGAAAACCCCAGAAAACGTGTTTGTCGCATTAAATAGCTCGAAAAGTACGATCTCGATGACTCTGCATACTTCGGACAGAAGTCTCACCAAGATTATCGCAGAAAATGCATATCTGAGCTTGAAACCCCACGAAAACCAAGATATCGCTGGTTCTGCATATCAAACGCACTGTGGAGTGGTGAAAACCCCAGAAAACGTGTTTCTCGCATTAAATAGCTTGAAAAGAGCGATCTCGATGATTCTGCATACTTCGGACAGAAGTCTCACCAAGATTATCGTAAGAAATGCATATCTCAGCTTGAAACCCCACGAAAACCCAGATTTCGCTGGTTCTGCATATCAAACGCACTGTGGAGTGCTGAAAACACCAGATAACGTGTTTGTCGCATTAAATAGCTCGAAAAGTGCGATCTCGATGATTCTGCATACTTCGGACAGAAGTCTCACCATGATTATCGTAAAAAATGCATATCTCAGCTTGAAACCCAACGAAAACCAAGATTTCGCTGGTTCTGCATATCAAACGCACTGTGGAGTGGTGAAAACCCCAGAAAACGTGTTTCTCGCATTAAATAGCTTGAAAAGAGCGATCTCGATGATTCTGCATACTTCGGACAGAAGTCTCACCAAGATTATCGTAAGAAATGCATATCTCAGCTTGAAACCCCACGAAAACCCAGATATCGCTGGTTCTGCATATCAAACGCACTGTGGAGTGCTGAAAACACCAGATAACGTGTTTGTCGCATTAAATAGCTCGAAAAGTGCGATCTCGATGATTCTGCATACTTCGGACAGAAGTCTCACCAAGATTATCGCAGAAAATGCATATCTCTGCTAGAAACCCCACGAAAACCAAGATATCTCCTGTTCTGCATATCCAACGAACTGTGGAGTGGTGAAAACCCCAGAAAACGTTTTTCTCGCATTGAATAGCTCGAAAAGTACGATCTCGATGACTCTGCATACTTCGGACAGAAGTCTCACCAAGATTATCGCAGAAAATGCATATGTGATCTTGAAACCCCACGAAAACCAAGATATCGTCGGTTCTGCATATCATGCGCACTGTGGAGTGGTGAAAACACCAGATAACGTGTTTCTCGCATTAAATATCTCCAATAGAGCGATCTCGATGATTAAACATACTTCGGACAGAAGTCTCACCAAGATTATCGTAAAAAATGCATATCTCAGCTTGAAACCCCACGAAAACCAAGATTTCGCTGGTTCTGCATATCAAACGCACTGTGGAGTGGTGAAAACCCCAGAAAACGTGTTTCTCGCATTAAATAGCTTGATAAGAGCGATCTCGATGATTCTGCATACTTCGGACAGAAGTCTCACCAAGATTATCGTAAGAAATGCATATCTCAGCTTGAAACCCCACGAAAACCCAGATATCGCTGGTTCTGCATATCAAACGCACTGTGGAGTGCTGAAAACACCAGATAACGTGTTTGTCGCATTAAATAGCTCGAAAAGTGCGATCTCGATGATTCTGCATACTTCGGACAGAAGTCTCACCAAGATTATCGCAGAAAATGCATATCTCAGCTTGAAACCCCACGAAAACCAAGATTTCGCTGGTTCTGCATATCAAACGCACTGTGGAGTGCTGAAAACACCAGATAACGTGTTTGTCGCATTAAATAGCTCGAAAAGTGCGATCTCGATGATTCTGCATACTTCGGACAGAAGTCTCACCATGATTATCGTAAAAAATGCATATCTCAGCTTGAAACCCAACGAAAACCAAGATATCTCCTGTTCTGCATATCCAACGAACTGTGGAGTGGTGAAAACCCCAGAAAACGTGTTTGTCGCATTAAATAGCTCAAAAAGTACGATCTCGATGTTTCTGCATACTTTGGACACAGGTCTCACCAAGATTATCGCAGAAAATGCATATCTCTGCTAGAAACCCCACGAAAACCAAGATATCTCCTGTTCTGCATATCCAACGAACTGTGGAGTGGTGAAAACCCCAGAAAACGTGTTTGTCGCATTAAATAGCTCAAAAAGTACGATCTCGATGACTCTGCATACTTCGGACAGAAGTCTCACCAAGATTATCGCAGAAAATGCATATCTGAGCTTGAAACCCCACGGAAACCGCGATATCGTCGGTTCTGCATATCAAACGCACTGTGGAGTGCTGAAAACACCAGATAACGTGTTTGTCGCATTAAATAGCTCGAAAAGTGCGATCTAGATGATTCTGCATACTTCGGACAGAAGTCTCACCAAGATTATCGTAAAAAATGCATATCTCAGCTTGAAACCCCACGAAAACCAAGATATCTCCTGTTCTGCATATCCAACGAACTGTGGAGTGGTGAAAACCCCAGAAAACGTGTTTGTCGCATTAAATATCTCGAATAGAGCGATCTCGATGATTAAGCATACTTCGGACAGAAGTCTCACCAAGATTATCGTAAAAAAATGCATATCTCAGCTTGAAACCCCACGAAAACCAAGATTTCGCTGGTTCTGCATATCAAACGCACTGCGGAGTGGTGAAAACACCAGATAACTTGTTTCTCGCATTAAATAGCTCGAAAAGAGCGATCTCGATGACTCTGCATACTTCGGACAGAAGTCTCACCAAGATTATCGCAGAAAATGCATATCTGAGCTTGAAACCCCACGAAAACCAAGATATCGTCGGTTCTGCATATCATACGCACTGTGGAGTGGTGAAAACACCACATAACGTGTTTCTCGCATTAAATAGCTCGAATAGAGCGATCTCGATGATTAAGCATACTTCGGACAGAAGTCTCACCAAGATTATCGTAAAAAATGCATATCTCAGCTTGAAACCCCACGAAAACCAAGATTTCGCTGGTTCTGCATATCAAACGCACTGTGGTGTGCTGAAAACACCAGATAACGTGTTTGTCGCATTAAATATCTCGAAAAGTGCGATCTCGATGATTCTGCATACTTCGGACAGAAGTCTCACCATGATTATCGTAAAAAATGCATATCTCAGCTTGAAACCCAACGAAAACCAAGATTTCGCTGGTTCTGCATATCAAACGCACTGTGGAGTGGTGAAAACACCAGATAACGTGTTTCTCGCATTCAATAGGTCGAAAAGAGCGATCTCCATGTTTCTGCATACTTCGGACAGAGGTCTCACCATGATTATCGCAGAAAATGCATATCTCTGCTAGAAACCCCACGAAAACCAAGATATCTCCTGTTCTGCATATCCAACGAACTGTGGAGTGGTGAAAACCCCAGAAAACGTGTTTGTCGCATTAAATAGCTCGAAAAGTACGATCTCGATGACTCTGCATACTTCGGACAGAAGTCTACACCAAGATTATCGCAGAAAATGCATATCTGAGCTTGAAACCCCACGAAAACCAAGATATCGCTGGTTCTGCATATCAAACGCACTGCGGAGTGGTGAAAACACCAGATAACTTGTTTCTCGCATTAAATAGCTCGAAAAGAGCGATCTCGAAGACTCTGCATACTTCGGACAGAAGTCTCACCATGATTATCGCAGAAAATGCATATCTGAGCTTGAAACCCCACGAACACCAAGATATCGTCGGTTCTGCATATCATACGCACTGTGGAGTGGTGAAAACACCAGATAACGTGTTTTTCGCATTAAATAGCTCGAATAGTACGATCTCGATGACTCTGCATACTTCGGACAGAAGTCTCACCATGATTATCGCAGAAAATGCATATCTGAGCTTGAAACCCCACGAAAACCAAGATATCGTCGGTTCTGTACATCATACGCACTGTGGAGTGGTGAAAACACCAGATAACGTGTTTCTCGCATTAAATAGCTAGAATAGAGCGATCTCGATGATTAAGCATACTTCGGACAGAAGTCTCACCAAGATTATCGTAAAAAATGCATATCTCAGCTTGAAACCCCACGAAAACCAAGATTTCGCTGGTTCTGCATATCAAACGCACTGTGGTGTGCTGAAAACACCAGATAACGTGTTTGTCGCATTATATAGCTCGAAACGAGCGATCTCGATGATTAAGCATACTTCGGACAGAAGTCTCACCTAGATTATCGCAGAAAATGCATATCTCTGCTAGAAACCCCACGAAAACCAAGATATCTCCTGTTCTGCATATCCAACGAACTGTGGAGTGGTGAAAACCCCAGAAAACGTGTTTCTCGCATTGAATAGCTCGAAAAGTACGATCTCGATGACTCTGCATACTTCGGACAGAAGTCTCACCAAGATTATCGCAGAAAATGCATATCTGAGCTTGAAACCCCACGAAAACCA
The DNA here is from genome assembly GCA_951804975.1 of Anthophora plumipes. Taxonomy (NCBI): domain Eukaryota; kingdom Metazoa; phylum Arthropoda; class Insecta; order Hymenoptera; family Apidae; genus Anthophora; species Anthophora plumipes. The sequence continues at coordinate 1,931,231 of CATORF010000936.1, read as the reverse complement.
AGATATCGCTGGTTCTGCATATCATACGCACTGTGGAGTGGTGAAAACACCAGATAACGTGTTTCTCGCATTAAATAGCTCGAATAGAGCGATCTCGATGATTAAGCATACTTCTGACTGAAGTCTCACCAAGAGTATCGCAGAGAATGCATATCTCAGCTTGAAACCCGACCGAAACCAAGATATATCCGGTTCTGCATGTCAAACGTACTGTGGGGTGGTGAATACACCAGAAAACGTGTTTCTCACATTAAATAGCTCGAAGAGAGCGATCTAGATGATTCTGCATACTTCTGACAGAAGACTCACCATGGTTATCGTAGAAAATGCATATCGCAGCTTGAAATCTCACGAAAATTAAGATGTCGCCTGTTCTGCATATCAAACGCACTGTGGAGTGGTGAAAACACCAGATAACGTGTCTCTCGCATTAAATAGCTCGAAAAGAGGGGTCTCGATGATTCTGCATAGTACTGACAGAAGACTCACCAAGATTATCGACGAAAATGCATATCTCAGGTTGAAATCTCACGAAAATCAAGATGTCGCCGGTTCTGCATATCAAACGCACTGTGGAGTGGTGAAAACACCAGATAACGTGTTTCTCGCATTAAAGAGCTCGAAAAGAGGGATCTCGATGATTCTGCTTACTTCTGATAGAAGTCTCACCAAGATTATCGCAGAAAACGCATATCTCAGCTTGAAACCCCACGAAAACCAAGATATCGCCGGTTCTGCATATCAAACCAACTGTGGAGTGGTGAAAACTCCAGATAACGTGTTTCTCGCAGTAACTAGCTCGAAAAGAGCGATCTCGATGATTCAGCATACTTCGGACAGAAGTCTCACCAAGATTATCGTAAAAAATGCATATCTCAGCTTGAAACCCCACGAAAGCCAAGATATCGCTGGTTCTGCATATCAAACGCACTGTGGAGTGGTGAAAACAACCATGTAACGTGTTTCTCGCATTAAATAGCTCGAAAAGAGCGATCTAGATGATTCTGCATACTCCTGACAGAAGACTCACCATGGTTATCGTAGAAAATGCATATCTCAGCTTGAAATCTCACGAAAATCAAGATGTCGCCTGTTCTGCATATCAAACGCACTGTGGAGTGTTGAATACACCAGAAAACGTGTTTCTCGCATTAAATAGCTCGAAAAGAGCGATCCCGATGATTCTGCATACTTCTGACAGAAGTCTCACCAAGATTATCGTAGAAAATGCATATCCCAGCTTGAAACCCGACCGAAACCAAGATATATCCGGTTCTGCATGTCAAACGTACTGTGGGGTGGTGAATACACCAGAAAACGTGTTTCTCACATTAAATAGCTCGAAGAGAGCGATCTAGATGATTCTGCATACTTCTGACAGAAGACTCACCATGGTTATCGTAGAAAATGCATATCGCAGCTTGAAATCTCACGAAAATTAAGATGTCGCCTGTTCTGCATATCAAACGCACTGTGGAGTGGTGAAAACACCAGATAACGTGTCTCTCGCATTAAATAGCTCGAAAAGAGGGGTCTCGATGATTCTGCATAGTACTGACAGAAGACTCACCAAGATTATCGACGAAAATGCATATCTCAGGTTGAAATCTCACGAAAACCAAGTTATCGGCGGCTCTACATATCAAACGCACTGTGGAGTGGTCAAAACAACCAGATAACGTGTTTCTCGCTTTAAATAGCTCGAAACGAGCGATCTAGATGATTCTGCATACTTCTGACTGAAGTCTCACCAATATGATCGCAGAAAATGCATATCTCAGCTTGAAACCCGACGAAAACCACGATGTCGCCGGTTCTGCATATCAAACGCACTGTGGCGTGGTGAAAACACCAGAAAACGTGTTTCTCGCATCAAATAGCTCGAAAAGAGCGATCTAGATGATTCTGCATACTTCTGACAGAAGACTCACCAAGATTATCGCAGAAAATGCATATCTCAGCTGGAAACCCCACAAAAACCAAGATATCGCCGGTTCTGCATATCAAACGCACTGTGGAGTGCTGAAAACACCAGATAACGTGTTTCTCGCATTAAAGAGCTCGAAAAGAGGGATCTCGATGATTAAGCATACTTCGGACAGAAGTCTCACCAAGATTATCGCAGGAATTGCAAATCTCAGCTTGAACCCCGACGAAATCCAAGATGTCGCCGGATCTGCATATCAAACGCACTGTGGAGTGGTGAAAACACCAGTTAACGTGTTTCTCGCATAAAATAGCTCGAAAAGTGCGATCTTGATGATTCTGCATACTTCTGTCTGATGTCTCTCCAATATTATCGCACAAAATGCATATCTGAGCTTGAAACCCCACGAAAACCAGGATATCGTCGGTTCTGCACATCATACGCACTGTGGAGTGGTCAAAACACCAGATAACGTGTTTCTCGCATTATATAGCTCTAAAAGAGCGATCTCGATGATTCTGCATACTTCTAAATGAATTCTCACCAAGGTTATCGCAGAAAATGCATATCTCAGGTTGATACCCGACGAAAGCCAAGACGTCGCCGGTTCTGCATATCAAACGCACTGTGGCGTGGTGAAAACACCAGAAAACGTGTTTCTCGCATCAAATAGCTCGAAAAGAGCGATCTAGATGATTCTGCATACTTCTGACAGAAGTCTCACCAAGATTATCGTAAAAAATGCATATCTCAGCTTGAAACCCCACGAAAACCAAGATATCGCTGGTTCTGCATATCAAACGCACTGTGGAGTGGTGAAAACAACCATATAACGTGTTTCTCGCATTAAATAGCTCGAAAAGAGCGATCTAGATGATTCTGCATACTCCTGACAGAAGACTCACCATGGTTATCGTAGAAAATGCATACCTCAGCTTGAAATCTCACGAAAATCAAGATGTCGCCTGTTCTGCATATCAAACGCACTGTGGAGTGGTGAAAACACCAGATAACGTGTTTCTCGCATTAAATAGCTCGAAAAGAGGGGTCTCGATGATTATGCATCCTACTGACAGAAGACTCACCAAGATTATCGCCGAAAATGCATATCTCAGGTTGAAATCTCACGGAAATGAAGATGTCGCTGGTTCTGCATATCAAACGCACTGTGGAGTGGTGAAAACACCGGATAAGGTTTTTCTCGCATTAACTAGCTCGAAAAGAGCGATCTCGATGATTCTGCATACTTCTGACTGAAGTCTCACCAAGATTATCGCAGAAAATGCATATCTCAGGTTGATACCCGACGAAAGCCAAGATGTCGCCGGTTCTGCGTATCAAACGCACTGTGGAGAGGTGAAAACACCAGATAACGTGTTTCTCGCATTAAATAGCTCGAAAAGAGGGGTCTCGATGATTATGCATCCTACTGACAGAAGTCTCACCAAGATTATCGCAGAAAACGCATATCTCAGCTTGAAACCCCACGAAAACCAAGATATCGCCGGTTCTGCATATCAAACCAACTGTGGAGTGGTGAAAACCCCAGATAACGTGTTTCTCGCATTAAATAGCTCGAAAAGTGCGATCTCGATGATTCTGCAGACTTCGAACGGAAGTCTCAACAAGATTATCGCAGAAAATGCATATTTCAGCTTGAAACCCCACGAAAACCAAGATATCTACTGTTCTGCATATCAAACGCACTGTGGTGTGGTGAAAACACCAGATAACGTGTTTCTCGCACTAACTAGCTCGAAATGAGCGATCTCGATGATTCAGCATACTTCGGACAGAAGTCTCACCAAGATTATCGTAAAAAATGCATATCTCAGCTTGAAACCCCACGAAAGCCAAGATATCGCTGGTTCTGCATATCAAACGAACTGTGGAGTGGTGAAAACACCGGATAAGGTTTTTCTCGCATTAACTAGCTCGAAAAGAGCGATCTCGATGTTTCAGCATACTTCGGACAGAAGTCTCACCAAGATTATCGCAGAAAATGTATATCTCAGCTTGAAACCCCACGAAAACCAAGATATCGCCGGTTCTGCATATCATACGCACTGTGGAGTGCTGAAAACACCAGATAACGTGTTTCTCGCATTAAATAGCTCGAAACGAGCGATCTCGATGATTAAGCATACTTCGAACAGAAGTCTCACCAAGATTATCGTAAAAAATGCATATCTCAGCTTGAAACCCCACGAAAACCAAGATATCGCTGGTTCTGCATGTCAAACGCACTGTCGAGTGGTGAAAACACCAGATAACGTTTTTCTCGCATTAAATAGCTCGAAAAGAAGGATCTCGATGATTCTGCATACTTCGGACAGAAGTCTCACCAAGATTATCGTAAAAAATGCATATCTCAGCTTGAAACCCCACGAAAACCAAGATTTCGCTGGTTCTGCATATCAAACGCACTGTGGTGTGCTGAAAACACCAGATAACGTGTTTGTCGCATTATATAGCTCGAAACGAGCGATCTCGATGATTAAGCATACTTCGGACAGAAGTCTCACCTAGATTATCGCAGAAAATGCATATCTCTGCTAGAAACCCCACGAAAACCAAGATATCTCCTGTTCTGCATATCCAACGAACTGTGGAGTGGTGAAAACCCCAGAAAACGTGTTTCTCGCATTGAATAGCTCGAAAAGTACGATCTCGATGACTCTGCATACTTCGGACAGAAGTCTCACCAAGATTATCGCAGAAAATGCATATCTGAGCTTGAAACCCCACGAAAACCAAGATATCGCTGGTTCTGCATATCATACGCACTGTGGAGTGGTGAAAACACCAGATAACGTGTTTCTCGCATTAAATAGCTCGAATAGAGCGATCTCGATGATTAAGCATACTTCTGACTGAAGTCTCACCAAGAGTATCGCAGAGAATGCATATCTCAGCTTGAAACCCGACCGAAACCAAGATATATCCGGTTCTGCATGTCAAACGTACTGTGGGGTGGTGAATACACCAGAAAACGTGTTTCTCACATTAAATAGCTCGAAGAGAGCGATCTAGATGATTCTGCATACTTCTGACAGAAGACTCACCATGGTTATCGTAGAAAATGCATATCGCAGCTTGAAATCTCACGAAAATTAAGATGTCGCCTGTTCTGCATATCAAACGCACTGTGGAGTGGTGAAAACACCAGATAACGTGTCTCTCGCATTAAATAGCTCGAAAAGAGGGGTCTCGATGATTCTGCATAGTACTGACAGAAGACTCACCAAGATTATCGACGAAAATGCATATCTCAGGTTGAAATCTCACGAAAATCAAGATGTCGCCGGTTCTGCATATCAAACGCACTGTGGAGTGGTGAAAACACCAGATAACGTGTTTCTCGCATTAAAGAGCTCGAAAAGAGGGATCTCGATGATTCTGCTTACTTCTGATAGAAGTCTCACCAAGATTATCGCAGAAAACGCATATCTCAGCTTGAAACCCCACGAAAACCAAGATATCGCCGGTTCTGCATATCAAACCAACTGTGGAGTGGTGAAAACTCCAGATAACGTGTTTCTCGCAGTAACTAGCTCGAAAAGAGCGATCTCGATGATTCAGCATACTTCGGACAGAAGTCTCACCAAGATTATCGTAAAAAATGCATATCTCAGCTTGAAACCCCACGAAAGCCAAGATATCGCTGGTTCTGCATATCAAACGCACTGTGGAGTGGTGAAAACAACCATGTAACGTGTTTCTCGCATTAAATAGCTCGAAAAGAGCGATCTAGATGATTCTGCATACTCCTGACAGAAGACTCACCATGGTTATCGTAGAAAATGCATATCTCAGCTTGAAATCTCACGAAAATCAAGATGTCGCCTGTTCTGCATATCAAACGCACTGTGGAGTGTTGAATACACCAGAAAACGTGTTTCTCGCATTAAATAGCTCGAAAAGAGCGATCCCGATGATTCTGCATACTTCTGACAGAAGTCTCACCAAGATTATCGTAGAAAATGCATATCCCAGCTTGAAACCCGACCGAAACCAAGATATATCCGGTTCTGCATGTCAAACGTACTGTGGGGTGGTGAATACACCAGAAAACGTGTTTCTCACATTAAATAGCTCGAAGAGAGCGATCTAGATGATTCTGCATACTTCTGACAGAAGACTCACCATGGTTATCGTAGAAAATGCATATCGCAGCTTGAAATCTCACGAAAATTAAGATGTCGCCTGTTCTGCATATCAAACGCACTGTGGAGTGGTGAAAACACCAGATAACGTGTCTCTCGCATTAAATAGCTCGAAAAGAGGGGTCTCGATGATTCTGCATAGTACTGACAGAAGACTCACCAAGATTATCGACGAAAATGCATATCTCAGGTTGAAATCTCACGAAAACCAAGTTATCGGCGGCTCTACATATCAAACGCACTGTGGAGTGGTCAAAACAACCAGATAACGTGTTTCTCGCTTTAAATAGCTCGAAACGAGCGATCTAGATGATTCTGCATACTTCTGACTGAAGTCTCACCAATATGATCGCAGAAAATGCATATCTCAGCTTGAAACCCGACGAAAACCACGATGTCGCCGGTTCTGCATATCAAACGCACTGTGGCGTGGTGAAAACACCAGAAAACGTGTTTCTCGCATCAAATAGCTCGAAAAGAGCGATCTAGATGATTCTGCATACTTCTGACAGAAGACTCACCAAGATTATCGCAGAAAATGCATATCTCAGCTGGAAACCCCACAAAAACCAAGATATCGCCGGTTCTGCATATCAAACGCACTGTGGAGTGCTGAAAACACCAGATAACGTGTTTCTCGCATTAAAGAGCTCGAAAAGAGGGATCTCGATGATTAAGCATACTTCGGACAGAAGTCTCACCAAGATTATCGCAGGAATTGCAAATCTCAGCTTGAACCCCGACGAAATCCAAGATGTCGCCGGATCTGCATATCAAACGCACTGTGGAGTGGTGAAAACACCAGTTAACGTGTTTCTCGCATAAAATAGCTCGAAAAGTGCGATCTTGATGATTCTGCATACTTCTGTCTGATGTCTCTCCAATATTATCGCACAAAATGCATATCTGAGCTTGAAACCCCACGAAAACCAGGATATCGTCGGTTCTGCACATCATACGCACTGTGGAGTGGTCAAAACACCAGATAACGTGTTTCTCGCATTATATAGCTCTAAAAGAGCGATCTCGATGATTCTGCATACTTCTAAATGAATTCTCACCAAGGTTATCGCAGAAAATGCATATCTCAGGTTGATACCCGACGAAAGCCAAGACGTCGCCGGTTCTGCATATCAAACGCACTGTGGCGTGGTGAAAACACCAGAAAACGTGTTTCTCGCATCAAATAGCTCGAAAAGAGCGATCTAGATGATTCTGCATACTTCTGACAGAAGTCTCACCAAGATTATCGTAAAAAATGCATATCTCAGCTTGAAACCCCACGAAAACCAAGATATCGCTGGTTCTGCATATCAAACGCACTGTGGAGTGGTGAAAACAACCATATAACGTGTTTCTCGCATTAAATAGCTCGAAAAGAGCGATCTAGATGATTCTGCATACTCCTGACAGAAGACTCACCATGGTTATCGTAGAAAATGCATACCTCAGCTTGAAATCTCACGAAAATCAAGATGTCGCCTGTTCTGCATATCAAACGCACTGTGGAGTGGTGAAAACACCAGATAACGTGTTTCTCGCATTAAATAGCTCGAAAAGAGGGGTCTCGATGATTATGCATCCTACTGACAGAAGACTCACCAAGATTATCGCCGAAAATGCATATCTCAGGTTGAAATCTCACGGAAATGAAGATGTCGCTGGTTCTGCATATCAAACGCACTGTGGAGTGGTGAAAACACCGGATAAGGTTTTTCTCGCATTAACTAGCTCGAAAAGAGCGATCTCGATGATTCTGCATACTTCTGACTGAAGTCTCACCAAGATTATCGCAGAAAATGCATATCTCAGGTTGATACCCGACGAAAGCCAAGATGTCGCCGGTTCTGCGTATCAAACGCACTGTGGAGAGGTGAAAACACCAGATAACGTGTTTCTCGCATTAAATAGCTCGAAAAGAGGGGTCTCGATGATTATGCATCCTACTGACAGAAGTCTCACCAAGATTATCGCAGAAAACGCATATCTCAGCTTGAAACCCCACGAAAACCAAGATATCGCCGGTTCTGCATATCAAACCAACTGTGGAGTGGTGAAAACCCCAGATAACGTGTTTCTCGCATTAAATAGCTCGAAAAGTGCGATCTCGATGATTCTGCAGACTTCGAACGGAAGTCTCAACAAGATTATCGCAGAAAATGCATATTTCAGCTTGAAACCCCACGAAAACCAAGATATCTACTGTTCTGCATATCAAACGCACTGTGGTGTGGTGAAAACACCAGATAACGTGTTTCTCGCACTAACTAGCTCGAAATGAGCGATCTCGATGATTCAGCATACTTCGGACAGAAGTCTCACCAAGATTATCGTAAAAAATGCATATCTCAGCTTGAAACCCCACGAAAGCCAAGATATCGCTGGTTCTGCATATCAAACGAACTGTGGAGTGGTGAAAACACCGGATAAGGTTTTTCTCGCATTAACTAGCTCGAAAAGAGCGATCTCGATGTTTCAGCATACTTCGGACAGAAGTCTCACCAAGATTATCGCAGAAAATGTATATCTCAGCTTGAAACCCCACGAAAACCAAGATATCGCCGGTTCTGCATATCATACGCACTGTGGAGTGCTGAAAACACCAGATAACGTGTTTCTCGCATTAAATAGCTCGAAACGAGCGATCTCGATGATTAAGCATACTTCGAACAGAAGTCTCACCAAGATTATCGTAAAAAATGCATATCTCAGCTTGAAACCCCACGAAAACCAAGATATCGCTGGTTCTGCATGTCAAACGCACTGTCGAGTGGTGAAAACACCAGATAACGTTTTTCTCGCATTAAATAGCTCGAAAAGAAGGATCTCGATGATTCTGCATACTTCTGACTGAAGTCTCACCAAGATTATCGCAGAAAATGCATATCTCAGGTTGATACCCGACGAAAGCCAAGATGTCGCCGGTTCTGCATATCAAACGCACTGTGGAGAGGTGAAAACACCAGATAACGTGTTTCTCGCATTAAAGAGCTCGAAAAGAGGGATCTCGATGATTCTGCTTACTTCTGATAGAAGTCTCACCAAGATTATCGTAGAAAACGCATATCTCAGCTTGAAACCCCACGAAAACCAAGATATCGCCGGATCTGCATATCAAACCAACTGTGGAGTGGTGAAAATTACAGATATCGTGTTTCTCGCACTAACTAGCTCGAAAAGAGCGATCTCGATGATTAAGCATTCTTCGGGCAGAAGTCTCACCAAGATTATCGTAAAAAATGCATATCTCAGCTTGAAACCCCACGAAAACCAAGATATCGCTGGTTCTGCATATCAAACGCACTGTGGAATGCTGAAAGCACCAGATAACGTGTTTGCCGCATTAATTAGCACGAAACGAGCGATCTAGATGATTCTGCATACTTCTGACTGAAGTCTCACCAATATTATCGCAAGAAATGCATATCTCAGTTTGAACCCCGACTAAAGCCAAGATGTCGCCGGTTCTGCATATCAAACGCACTGTGGAGTGGTGAAACACCATATTACGTGTTTCTCGCGTTAAATAGCTCGACAACAGCGATCTAGACGATTCTGCATACTTCTGACTGAAGTCTCACCAAGATTATCGCAGAAAATGCATATCTCAGCATGAATCCCGAACGTAACCAAGATATCTGCGGTTCTGCATGTCAAACGCACTGTGGAGTGGCGAAAACACCAGATAACGTGTTTCTCGCATTAAACAGCTCGAAAAGAGCGTACTCGATGCTTCTGCATACTTCTGACAGAAGAATCACCAAGATTATCGCAGAAAATGCATGTCTCAGCTTGAAACCCGACCGAAACCAAGATATCTTCGGTTCTGCATGTCAAACGTACTGTGGAGTGGTGAATACACCAGAAAACGTGTTTCTCGCATTAAGTAGCTCGAAAAGAGCGTTCTCGAAGATTCTGCATACTTCTGACTGATGTCTCACCACTATTATCGCAGAAAATGCATATCTCAGCTGGAAACACCACAAAAACCAAGATATCGCCGGTTCTGCATATCAAACGCACTGTGGAGTGCTGAAAACACCAGATAACGTGTTTCTCGCATTAAAGAGCTCGAAAAGAGGGATCTCGATGATTAAGCATACTTCGGACAGAAGTCTCACCAAGATTATCGCAGGAATTGCAAATCTCAGCTTGAACCTCGACGAAATCCAAGATGTCGCCGGATCTGCATATCAAACGCACTGTGGAGTGGTGAAAACACCAGTTAACGTGTTTCTCGCATAAAATAGCTCGAAAAGTGCGATCTTGATGATTCTGCATACTTCTGTCTGATGTCTCTCCAATATTATCGCACAAAATGCATATCTGAGCTTGAAACCCCACGAAAACCAGGATATCGTCGGTTCTGCACATCATACGCACTGTGGAGTGGTCAAAACACCAGATAACGTGTTTCTCGCATTATATAGCTCTAAAAGAGCGATCTCGATGATTCTGCATACTTCTAAGTGAATTCTCACCAAGGTTATCGCAGAAAATGCATATCTCAGGTTGATACCCGACGAAAGCCAAGACGTCGCCGGTTCTGCATATCAAACGCACTGTGGCGTGGTGAAAACACCAGAAAACGTGTTTCTCGCATCAAATAGCTCGAAAAGAGCGATCTAGATGATTCTGCATACTTCTGACAGAAGTCTCACCAAGATTATCGTAAAAAATGCATATCTCAGCTTGAAACCCCACGAAAACCAAGATATCGCTGGTTCTGCATATCAAACGCACTGTGGAGTGGTGAAAACAACCATATAACGTGTTTCTCGCATTAAATAGCTCGAAAAGAGCGATCTAGATGATTCTGCATACTCCTGACAGAAGACTCACCATGGTTATCGTAGAAAATGCATACCTCAGCTTGAAATCTCACGAAAATCAAGATGTCGCCTGTTCTGCATATCAAACGCACTGTGGAGTGGTGAAAACACCAGATAACGTGTTTCTCGCATTAAATAGCTCGAAAAGAGGGGTCTCGATGATTATGCATCCTACTGACAGAAGACTCACCAATATTATAGCAGAAAATGCATATCTCAGCTGGAAACACCACGAAAATCAAGATATCGCCGGTTCTGCATATAAAACGCACTGTGGAATGTTGACAACACCAGAAAACTTGTTTTTTCGCATTAAATAGCTCGAAACGAGCGATCTCGATGATTCTGCATACTTCTGACTGAAGTCTCACCAAGAGTATCGCAGAGAATGCATATCTCAGCTGGAAACACCACGAAAATCTAGATATCGCCGGTTATGCATATCAAACGCACTGTGGAGTGGTGAAAACAACCATATAATGTGTTTCTCGCATTAAATAGCTCGAAAAGAGCGATCCCGATGATTCTGCATACTTCTGACAGAAGTCTCACCAAGATTATCGTAGAAAATGCATATCTCAGCTTGAAACCCGACCGAAACCAAGATATATCCGGTTCTGCATGTCAAACGTACTGTGGGGTGGTGAATACACCAGAAAACGTGTTTCTCACATTAAATAGCTCGAAGAGAGCGATCTAGATGATTCTGCATACTTCTGACAGAAGACTCACCATGGTTATCGTAGAAAATGCATATCGCAGCTTGAAATCTCACAAAAATTAAGATGTCGCCTGTTCTGCATATCAAACGCACTGTGGAGTGGTGAAAACACCAGATAACGTGTCTCTCGCATTAAATAGCTCGAAAAGAGGGGTCTCGATGATTCTGCATAGTACTGACAGAAGACTCACCAAGATTATCGCCGAAAATGCATATCTCAGGTTGAAATCTCACGAAAATGAAGATGTCGCCGGTTCTGCATATCAAACGCACTGTGGAGTGGTGAAAACACCAGATAACGTGTTTCTCGCATTAAAGAGCTCGAAAAGAGGGATCTCGATGATTCTGCTTACTTCTGATAGAAGTCTCACCAAGATTATCGCAGAAAACGCATATCTCAGCTTGAAACCCCACGAAAACCAAGATATCGCCGGTTCTGCATATCAAACCTACTGTGGAGTGGTGAAAACTCCAGATATCGTGTTTCTCGCATTAAATAGCTCGAAACGAGCGATCTCGATGATTAAGCATACTTCGGACAGAAGTCTCACCAAGATTATCGTAAAAAATGCATATCTCAGCTTGAAACCCCACGAAAGCCAACATATCGCTGGTTCTGCATATCAAACGCACTGTGGAGTGGTGAAAACACCGGATAAGGCTTTTCTCGCATTAACTAGCTCGAAAAGAGCGATCTCGATGATTCTGCATACTTCTGACTGAAGTCTCACCAAGATTATCGCAGAAAATGCATATCTCAGGTTGATACCCGACGAAAGCCAAGATGTCGCCGGTTCTGCGTATCAAACGCACTGTGGAGAGGTGAAAACACCAGATAACGTGCTTCTCGCATTAAAGAGCTCGAAAAGAGGGATCTCGATGTTTCCGCTTACTTCTGATAGAATTCTCACCAAGATTATCGCAGAAAACGCATATCTCAGCTTGAAACCCCACGAAAACCAAGATATCGCCGGTTCTGCATATCAAACCAACTGTGGAGTGGTGAAAACCCCAGATAACGTGTTTCTCGCATTAAATAGCTCGAAAAGTGCGATCTCGATGATTCTGCAGACTTCGAACGGAAGTCTCAACAAGATTATCGCAGAAAATGCATATTTCAGCTTGAAACCCCACGAAAACCAAGATATCTACTGTTCTGCATATCAAATGCACTGTGGTGTGGTGAAAACACCAGATAACGTGTTTCTCGCACTAACTAGCTCGAAATGAGCGATCTCGATGTTTCAGCATACTTCGGACAGAAGTCTCACCAAGATTATCGTAAAAAATGCATATCTCAGCTTGAAACCCCACGAAAGCCAAGATATCGCTGGTTCTGCATATCAAACGAACTGTGGAGTGGTGAAAACACCGGATAAGGTTTTTCTCGCATTAACTAGCTCGAAAAGAGCGATCTCGATGTTTCAGCATACTTCGGACAGAAGTCTCACCAAGATTATCGCAGAAAATGTATATCTCAGCTTGAAACCCCACGAAAACCAAGATATCGCCGGTTCTGCATATCATACGCACTGTGGAGTGCTGAAAACACCAGATAACGTGTTTCTCGCATTAAATAGCTCGAAACGAGCGATCTCGATGATTAAGCATACTTCGAACAGAAGTCTCACCAAGATTATCGTAAAAAATGCATATCTCAGCTTGAAACCCCACGAAAACCAAGATATCGCTGGTTCTGCATGTCAAACGCACTGTCGAGTGGTGAAAACACCAGATAACGTTTTTCTCGCATTAAATAGCTCGAAAAGAAGGATCTCGATGATTCTGCATACTTCTGACTGAAGTCTCACCAAGATTATCGCAGAAAATGCATATCTCAGGTTGATACCCGACGAAAGCCAAGATGTCGCCGGTTCTGCATATCAAACGCACTGTGGAGAGGTGAAAACACCAGATAACGTGTTTCTCGCATTAAAGAGCTCGAAAAGAGAGATCTCGATGATTCTGCTTACTTCTGATAGAAGTCTCACCAAGATTATCGTAGAAAACGCATATCTCAGCTTGAAACCCCACGAAAACCAAGATATCGCCGGATCTGCATATCAAACCAACTGTGGAGTGGTGAAAATTACAGATATCGTGTTTCTCGCACTAACTAGCTCGAAAAGAGCGATCTCGATGATTCAGCATACTTCGGACAGAAGTCTCACCAAGATTATCGCAGAAAATGCATATCTCAGCTTGAAACCCTACGAAAACCAAGATTTCGCCGGTTCTGCATATCATACGCACTCTGGAGTGGTGAAAACTCCAGATACCGTGTTTCTCGCATTAAATAGCTCGAAACGAGCGATCTCGATGATTAAGCATACTTCGGACAGAAGTCTCTCCAAGATTATCGTAAAAAATGCATATCTCAGCTTGAAACCCCACGAAAACCCAGATATCGCCGGTTCTGCATATCAATGAAACTGTGGAGTTGTGAAAACACCAGACAACGTGTTTCTGGCATTAAATAGCTCGAAAAGAGCGATCTAGATGATTCTGCATACTTCGGACAGAAGTCTCACCAAGATTATCGCAGAAAATGCATATCTCACCTTGAAACCTCACGAAAATCAAGATGACGCCGGTTCTGCATATCAAACGCACTGTGGAGTGGTGAAAACAACCAGATAACGAGTTTCTCGCATTAAATAGCTCGAAAAGAGCGATCCCGATGATTCTGCATACTTCTGACAGAAGTCTCACCAAGATTATCGTAGAAAATGCATATCCCAGCTTGATACCCGACGAAAGCCAAGATGTCGCCGGTTCTGCATATCAAACGCACTGTGGAGTGGTGAAAACACCAGATAACGTGTTTGTCGCATTAAACAGCTCGAAAAGAGCGATCTAGATGATTCTGCATAATTCGGACAGAAGTCTCACCAAGATTATCGTAAAAAATGCATATCTCAGCTTGAAACCCCACGAAAACCAAGATATCGCTGGTTCTGCATATCAAACGCACTGTGGAATGCTGAAAGCACCAGATAACGTGTTTGCCGCATTACTTAGCACGAAACGAGCGATCTAGATGATTCTGCATACTTCTGACTGAAGTCTCACCAATATTATCGCAAGAAATGCATATCTCAGTTTGAACCCCGACTAAAGCCAAGATGTCGCCGGTTCTGCATATCAAACGCACTGTGGAGTGGTGAAAACACCATATTACGTGTTTCTCGCGTTAAATAGCTCGACAACAGCGATCTAGACGATTCTGCATACTTCTGACTGAAGTCTCACCAAGATTATCGCAGAAAATGCATATCTCAGCTTGAATCCCGAACGTAACCAAGATATCTGCGGTTCTGCATGTCAAACGCACTGTGGAGTGGCGAAAACACCAGATAACGTGTTTCTCGCATTAAACAGCTCGAAAAGAGCGTACTCGATGCTTCTGCATACTTCTGACAGAAGAATCACCAAGATTATCGCAGAAAATGCATGTCTCAGCTTGAAACCCGACCGAAACCAAGATATCTTCGGTTCTGCATGTCAAACGTACTGTGGAGTGGTGAATACACCAGAAAACGTGTTTCTCGCATTAAGTAGCTCGAAAAGAGCGTTCTCGAAGATTCTGCATACTTCTGACTGATGTCTCACCACTATTATCGCAGAAAATGCATATCTCAGCTGGAAACACCACGAATATCAAGATATTGCCGGTTCTGCATATCAAACGCTCTGTGGAGTGGTGAATACAACAGAAAACGTGTTTCTCGCATTAAATGGCTCGAAAAGTGCAATCTAGATGATTCTGCATCCTTCTGACAGAAGACTCACCAAGATTATCGCAGAAAATGCATATCTCAGCTGGAAACACCATGAAAATCAAGATATCGCCAGTTCTGCATATCAAACGCACTGTGGAATGTTGAAAACACCGGGAAACTTGTTTTTTTGCATTAAATAGCTCGACAAGAGCGATCTAGATGATTCTGCATACTTCTGAATGAAGTCTCACCACGATTATCGCAGAAAATGCATATCTCATCTGGAAACCCCACGAAAACCAAGATATCGCCGGTTCTACATATCAGACGCACTTTGGAGTGGTGAAAACACCAGAAAACGTGTTACTCGCATTAACTAGCTCGAAAAGTGCATTCTGGATGGTTCTGCATACTTCTCATTGATGAAACACAAAGATTATCGCAGAAAATGCATATCTCAGCTTGATGCCCGACGACAGCCATGATGTCGCCGGTTCTGCATATCAAACGCACTGTGGAGTGGTGAAAACACCAGATATCGTGTTTCTCGCATTAAATAGCTCGAAAAGAGCGTTCTGGATGATTCTGCATACTTCTCATTGATGAAACACAAAGATTATCGCTGAAAATGCATATTTCAGTTGGAAACCCCACGAAAACCAAGTTATCGGCGGCTCTACATATCAAACGCACTGTGGAGTGGTCAAAACACCAGAAAACTTGTTTTTTCGCATTAAATAGCTCGAAACGAACGATCTAGATGATTCTGCATACTTCTGACTGAAGTCTCACCAATATTATCGCAGAAAATGCATATCTCAGCTAGAAACGTCACGAAAATCAAGATGTCGCCGGTTCTGCATATCAAACGCACTGTGGAGTGGTGAAAACAACCAGATAACGTGTTTCTCGCATTAAATAGCTCGAAACGAGCGATCTAGATGATCCTGCATACTTCTGACTGAACTTTCACCAATATTATCGCAGAAAATGCATATCTCAGCTTGAAACCTCACGAAAATCAAGATGGCGCCGGTTCCGCATATCAAACGCACTGTGGAGTGGTCAATACACCAGATAACGTGTTTCTCCATTAAATAGCTCGAAAAGAGCGATCACGATGATTCTGCATACTTCTGACTGAAGTCTCACCAATATTATCGCAAAAAATGCATATCTCAGTTAGAACCCCGACTAAAGCCAAGATGTCGCCGGTTCTGCATATCAAACGCACTGTGGAGTGGTGAAAACACCATATAACGTGTTTCTCGCGTTAAATAGCTCGACAAGAGCGATCTAGACGATTCTGCATACTTCTGACTGAAGTCTCACCAAGATTATCGCAGAAAATGCATATCTCAGCTTGAATCCCGAACGTAACCAAGATATCTGCGGTTCTGCATGTCAAACGCACTGTGGAGTGGCGAAAACACCAGATAACGTGTTTCTCGAATTAAGTAGCTCGAAAAGAGCGATCTCGATGATTCTGCATACTTCTGACAGAAGTCTCACCAAGATAATCGCAGAAAATGCATATCTCACCTTGAAACCTCACGAAAATCAAGATGGCGCCGGTTCCGCATATCAAACGCACTGTGGAGTGGTCAATACACCAGATAACGTGTTTCTCCATTAAATAGCTCGAAAAGAGCGATCTCGATGATTCTGCATACTTCTGCCTGATGTCTCACCAAGATTATCGCAGAAAATGCATATCTCAGATTGAAACCCCACGAAAACCAAGATATCGCCGGTTCTGCATATCATACGCACTGTGGAGTGGTGAAAACACCAGATAACGTGTTTCTCGCATTAAATAGCTCGAAACGAGCGATCTCGATGATTAAGCATACTTCGGACAGGAGTCTCACCAAGATTATCGTAAAAAATGCATATCTCAGCTTGAAACCCCACGAAATCCAAGATATCGCTGGTTCTGCATATCAAACGCACTGTGGAGTGCTGAAAGCACCAGATAACGTGTTTGCCGCATTAATTAGCACGAAACGAGCGATCTAGATGATTCTGCATACTTCTGACTGAAGTCTCACCAATAGTATCGCAAAAAATGCATATATCAGTTTGAACCCCGACTAAAGCCAAGATGTCGCCGGTTCTGCATATCAAACGCACTGTGGAGTGGTGAAAACACCATATAACGTGTTTCTCGCGTTAAATAGCTCGACAAGAGCGATCTAGACGATTCTGCATACTTCTGAATGAAGTCTCACCAAGATTATCGCAGAAAATGCATATCTCAGCTTGAATCCCGAACGTAACCAAGATATCTGCGGTTCTGCATGTCAAACGCACTGTGGAGTGGCGAAAACACCAGATAACGTGTTTCTCGAATTAAGTAGCTCGAAAAGAGCGATCTCGACGATTCTGCATAGTTCTGACAGAAGTCTCACCAAGATAATCGCAGAAAATGCATATCTCACCTTGAAACCTCACGAAAATCAAGTTGACGCCGGTTCTGCATATCATACGCACTGTGGAGTGGTGAAAACACCAGATAACGTGTTTCTCGCATTAAATAGCTCGAAACGAGCGATCTCGATGATTAAGCATACTTCGGACAGGAGTCTCACCAAGATTATCGTAAAAAATGCATATCTCAGCTTGAAACCCCACGAAATCCAAGATATCGCTGGTTCTGCATATCCAACGAACTGTGGAGTGGTGAAAACCCCAGAAAACGTGTTTGTCGCATTAAATAGCTCGAAAAGTACGATCTCGATGACTCTGCATACTTCGGACAGAAGTCTCACCAAGATTATCGCAGAAAATGCATATCTCAGCTTGAAACCCCACGAAAACCAAGATTTCGCTGGTTCTGCATATCAAACGCACTGTGGAGTGGTGAAAACCCCAGAAAACGTGTTTCTCGCATTAAATATCTCGAATAGAGCGATCTCGATGATTAAGCATACTTCGGACAGAAGTCTCACCAAGATTATCGTAAAAAATGCATATCTCAGCTTGAAACCCCACGATAACCAAGATTACGCTGGTTCTGCATATGAAACGCACTGTGGAGTGGTGAAAACCCCAGAAAACGTGTTTCTCGCATTAAATAGCTTGAAAAGAGCGATCTCGATGATTCTGCATACTTCGGACAGAAGTCTCACCAAGATTATCGTAAGAAATGCATATCTCAGCTTGAAACCCCACGAAAACCCAGATATCGCTGGTTCTGCATATCAAACGCACTGTGGAGTGCTGAAAACACCAGATAACGTGTTTGTCGCATTAAATAGCTCGAAAAGTGCGATATCGATGATTCTGCATACTTCGGACAGAAGTCTCACCAAGATTATCGCAGAAAATGCATATCTCTGCTAGAAACCCCACGAAAACCAAGATATCTCCTGTTCTGCATATCCAACGAACTGTGGAGTGGTGAAAACCCCAGAAAACGTTTTTCTCGCATAGAATAGCTCGAAAAGTACGATCTCGATGACTCTGCATACTTCGGACAGAAGTCTCACCAAGATTATCGCAGAAAATGCATATCTGAGCTTGAAACCCCACGAAAACCAAGATATCGCTGGTTCTGCATATCAAACGCACTGTGGAGTGGTGAAAACCCGAGAAAACGTGTTTCTCGCATTAAATATCTCGAATAGAGCGATCTCGATGATTAAGCATACTTCGGACAGAAGTCTCTCCAAGATTATCGTAAAAAATGCATATCTCAGCTTGAAACCCCACGAAAACCAAGATTTCGCTGGTTCTGCATATCAAACGCACTGTGGAGTGGTGAAAACCCCAGAAAACGTGTTTCTCGCATTAAATAGCTTGAAAAGAGCGATCTCGATGATTCTACATACTTCGGACAGAAGTCTCACCAAGATTATCGTAAGAAATGCATATCTCAGCTTGAAACCCCACGAAAACCCAGATATCGCTGGTTCTGCATATCAAACGCACTGTGGAGTGCTGAAAACACCAGATAACGTGTTTGTCGCATTAAATAGCTCGAAAAGTGCGATCTCGATGATTCTGCATACTTCGGACAGAAGTCTCACCAAGATTATCGCAGAAAATGCATATCTCTGCTAGAAACCCCACGAAAACCAAGATATCTCCTGTTCTGCATATCCAACGAACTGTGGAGTGGTGAAAACCCCAGAAAACGTTTTTCTCGCATAGAATAGCTCGAAAAGTACGATCTCGATGACTCTGCATACTTCGGACAGAAGTCTCACCAAGATTATCGCAGAAAATGCATATCTGAGCTTGAAACCCCACGAAAACCAAGATATCGCTGGTTCTGCATATCAAACGCACTGTGGAGTGGTGAAAACCCGAGAAAACGTGTTTCTCGCATTGAATAGCTCGAAAAGTACGATCTCGATGACTCTGCATACTTCGGACAGAAGTCTCACCAAGATTATCGCAGAAAATGCATATCTGAGCTTGAAACCCCACGAAAACCAAGATATCGTCGGTTCTGCATATCATACGCACTGTGGAGTAGTGAAAACACCAGATAACGTGTTTCTCGCATTAAATATCTCGAATTGAGCGATCTCGATGATTAAGCATACTTCAGACAGAAGTCTCACCAAGATTATCGTAAAAAATGCATATCTCAGCTTGAAACCCCACGAAAACCAAGATTTCGCTGGTTCTGCATATCAAACGCACTGTGGAGTGGTGAAAACCCCAGAAAACGTGTTTCTCGCATTAAATAGCTCGAAAAGAGCGATCTCGATGATTCTGCATACTTCGGACAGAAGTCTCACCAAGATTATCGTAAGAAATGCATATCTCAGCTTGAAACCCCACGAAAACCCAGATATCGCTGGTTCTGCATATCAAACGCAGTGTGGAGTGCTGAAAACACCAGATAACGTGTTTGTCGCATTAAATAGCTCGAAAAGTGCGATCTCGATGATTCTGCATACTTCGGACAGAAGTCTCACCAAGATTATCGCAGAAAATGCATATCTCTGCTAGAAACCCCACGAAAACCAAGATATCTCCTGTTCTGCATATCCAACGAACTGTGGAGTGGTGAAAACCCCAGAAAACGTTTTTCTCGCATTGACTAGCTCGAAAAGTACGATCTCGATGACTCTGCATACTTCGGACAGAAGTCTCACCAAGATTATCGCAGAAAATGCATATCTGAGCTTGAAACCCCACGAAAACCAAGATATCGCTGGTTCTGCATATCAAACGCACTGCGGAGTGGTGAAAATACCAGATAACTTGTTTCTCGCATTAAATAGCTCGAAAAGAGCGATCTCGATGACTCTGCATACTTCGGACAGAAGTCTCACCAAGATTATCGCTGAAAATGCATATCTCAGCTAGAAACCCCACGAAAACCAAGATATCTCCTGTTCTGCATATCCAACGAACTGTGGAGTGGTGAAAACCCCAGAAAACGTGTTTGTCGCATTAAATAGCTCGAAAAGTACGATCTCGATGACTCTGCATACTTCGGACAGAAGTCTCACCAAGATTATCGCAGAAAATGCATATCTGAGCTTGAAACCCCACGAAAACCAAGATACCGCTGGTTCTGCATATCAAACGCACTGTGGAGTGGTGAAAACCCCAGAAAACGTGTTTCTCGCATTAAATAGGTCGAAAAGAGCGATCTCGATGTTTCTGCATACTTCGGACACAGGTCTCACCAAGATTATCGCAGAAAATGCATATCTCTGCTAGAAACCCCACGAAAACCAAGATATCTCCTGTTCTGCATATCCAACGAACTGTGGAGTGGTGAAAACCCCAGAAAACGTGTTTGTCGCATTAAATAGCTCGAAAAGTACGATCTCGATGACTCTGCATACTTCGGACAGAAGTCTCACCAAGATTATCGCAGAAAATGCATATCTGAGCTTGAAACCCCACGAAAACCAAGATATCGCTGGTTCTGCATATCAAACGCACTGTGGGGTGGTGAAAACCCCAGAAAACGTGTTTCTCGCATTAAATAGCTTGAAAAGAGCGATCTCGATGATTCTGCATACTTCGGACAGAAGTCTCACCAAGATTATCGTAAGAAATGCATATCTCAGCTTGAAACCCCACGAAAACCCAGATTTCGCTGGTTCTGCATATCAAACGCACTGTGGAGTGGTGAAAACCCCAGAAAACGTTTTTCTCGCATTAAATAGCTTGAAAAGAGCGATCTCGATGATTCTGCATACTTCGGACAGAAGTCTCACCAAGATTATCGTAAGAAATGCATATCTCAGCTTGAAACCCCACGAAAACCCAGATATCGCTGGTTCTGCATATCAAACGCACTGTGGAGTGCTGAAAACACCAGATAACGTGTTTGTCGCATTAAATAGCTCGAAAAGTGCGATCTCGATGATTCTGCATACTTCGGACAGAAGTCTCACCAAGATTATCGCAGAAAATGCATATCTCTGCTAGAAACCCCACGAAAACCAAGATATCTCCTGTTCTGCATATCCAACGAACTGTGGAGTGGTGAAAACCCCAGAAAACGTTTTTCTCGCATTGAATAGCTCGAAAAGTACGATCTCGATGACTCTGCATACTTCGGACAGAAGTCTCACCAAGATTATCGCAGAAAATGCATATGAGATCTTGAAACCCCACGAAAACCAAGATATCGTCGGTTCTGCATATCATGCGCACTGTGGAGTGGGGAAAACACCAGATAACGTGTTTCTCGCATTAAATATCTCCAATAGAGCGATCTCGATGATTAAACATACTTCGGACAGAAGTCTCACCAAGATTATCGTAAAAAATGCATATCTCAGCTTGAAACCCCACGAAAACCAAGATTTCGCTGGTTCTGCATATCAAACGCACTGTGGAGTGGTGAAAACCCCAGAAAACGTGTTTCTCGCATTAAATAGCTTGATAAGAGCGATCTCGATGATTCTGCATACTTCGGACAGAAGTCTCACCAAGATTATCGTAAGAAATGCATATCTCAGCTTGAAACCCCACGAAAACCCAGATATCGCTGGTTCTGCATATCAAACGCACTGTGGAGTGCTGAAAACACCAGATAACGTGTTTGTCGCATTAAATAGCTCGAAAAGTGCGATCTCGATGATTCTGCATACTTCGGACAGAAGTCTCACCAAGATTATCGCAGAAAATGCATATCTCAGCTTGAAACCCCACGAAAACCAAGATTTCGCTGGTTCTGCATATCAAACGCACTGTGGAGTGCTGAAAACACCAGATAACGTGTTTGTCGCATTAAATAGCTCGAAAAGTGCGATCTCGATGATTCTGCATACTTCGGACAGAAGTCTCACCATGATTATCGTAAAAAATGCATATCTCAGCTTGAAACCCAACGAAAACCAAGATATCTCCTGTTCTGCATATCCAACGAACTGTGGAGTGGTGAAAACCCCAGAAAACGTGTTTGTCGCATTAAATAGCTCAAAAAGTACGATCTCGATGTTTCTGCATACTTTGGACACAGGTCTCACCAAGATTATCGCAGAAAATGCATATCTCTGCTAGAAACCCCACGAAAACCAAGATATCTCCTGTTCTGCATATCCAACGAACTGTGGAGTGGTGAAAACCCCAGAAAACGTGTTTGTCGCATTAAATAGCTCAAAAAGTACGATCTCGATGACTCTGCATACTTCGGACAGAAGTCTCACCAAGATTATCGCAGAAAATGCATATCTGAGCTTGAAACCCCACGGAAACCACGATATCGTCGGTTCTGCATATCAAACGCACTGTGGAGTGCTGAAAACACCAGATAACGTGTTTGTCGCATTAAATAGCTCGAAAAGTGCGATCTCGATGATTCTGCATACTTCGGACAGAAGTCTCACCAAGATTATCGTAAAAAATGCATATCTCAGCTTGAAACCCCACGAAAACCAAGATATCTCCTGTTCTGCATATCCAACGAACTGTGGAGTGGTGAAAACCCCAGAAAACGTGTTTGTCGCATTAAATATCTCGAATAGAGCGATCTCGATGATTAAGCATACTTCGGACAGAAGTCTCACCAAGATTATCGTAAAAAAATGCATATCTCAGCTTGAAACCCCACGAAAACCAAGATTTCGCTGGTTCTGCATATCAAACGCACTGTGGAGTGCTGAAAACACCAGATAACGTGTTTGTCGCATTAAATAGCTCGAAAAGTGCGATCTCGATGATTCTGCATACTTCGGACAGAAGTCTCACCAAGATTATCGTAAAAAATGCATATCTCAGCTTGAAACCCCACGTAAACCCAGATATCGCTGGTTCTGCATATCGAACGCACTGTGGAGTGCTGAAAACACCAGATAACGTGTTTGTCGCATTAAATAGCTCGAAAAGTGCGATCTCGATGATTCTGCATACTTCGGACAGAAGTCTCACCATGATTATCGTAAAAAATGCATATCTCAGCTTGAAACCCCACGAAAACCAAGATATCGCTGTTTCTGCATATCAAACGCACTGTGGAGTGGTGAAAACACCAGATAACTTGTTTCTCGCATTAAATAGCTCGAAACGAGCGATCTCGATAATTAAGCATTCTTCGGACTGAAGTCTCACCTAGATTATCGCAGAAAATGCATATCTCTGCTAGAAACCCCACGAAAACCAAGATATCTCCTGTTCTGCATATCCAACGAACTGTGGAGTGGTGAAAACCCCAGAAAACGTGTTTCTCGCATTGAATAGCTCGAAAAGTACGATCTCGATGACTCTGCATACTTCGGACAGAAGTCTCACCAAGATTATCGCAGAAAATGCATATCTGAGCTTGAAACCCCACGAAAACCAAGATATCGCTGGTTCTGCATATCAAACGCACTGCGGAGTGGTGAAAACACCAGATAACTTGTTTCTCGCATTAAATAGCTCGAAAAGAGCGATCTCGATGACTCTGCATACTTCGGACAGAAGTCTCACCAAGATTATCGCAGAAAATGCATATCTGAGCTTGAAACCCCACGAAAACCAAGATTTCGCTGGTTCTGCATATCAAACGCACTGTGGAGTGGTGAAAACACCAGATAACGTGTGTCTCGCATTCAATAGGTCGAAAAGAGCGATCTCCATGTTTCTGCATACTTCGGACAGAGGTCTCACCATGATTATCGCAGAAAATGCATATCTCTGCTAGAAACCCCACGAAAACCAAGATATCTCCTGTTCTGCATATCCAACGAACTGTGGAGTGGTGAAAACCCCAGAAAACGTGTTTGTCGCATTAAATAGCTCGAAAAGTACGATCTCGATGACTCTGCATACTTCGGACAGAAGTCTACACCAAGATTATCGCAGAAAATGCATATCTGAGCTTGAAACCCCACGAAAACCAAGATATCGCTGGTTCTGCATATCAAACGCACTGCGGAGTGGTGAAAACACCAGATAACTTGTTTCTCGCATTCAATAGGTCGAAAAGAGCGATCTCCATGTTTCTGCATACTTCGGACAGAGGTCTCACCATGATTATCGCAGAAAATGCATATCTCTGCTAGAAACCCCACGAAAACCAAGATATCTCCTGTTCTGCATATCCAACGAACTGTGGAGTGGTGAAAACCCCAGAAAACGTGTTTGTCGCATTAAATAGCTCGAAAAGTACGATCTCGATGACTCTGCATACTTCGGACAGAAGTCTACACCAAGATTATCGCAGAAAATGCATATCTGAGCTTGAAACCCCACGAAAACCAAGATATCGCTGGTTCTGCATATCAAACGCACTGCGGAGTGGTGAAAACACCAGATAACTTGTTTCTCGCATTAAATAGCTCGAACAGAGCGATCTCGAAGACTCTGCATACTTCGGACAGAAGTCTCACCATGATTATCGCAGAAAATGCATATCTGAGCTTGAAACCCCACGAAAACCAAGATATCGTCGGTTCTGTATATCATACGCACTGTGGAGTGGTGAAAACACCAGATAACGTGTTTCTCGCATTAAATAGCTCGAATAGAGCGATCTCGATGATTAAGCATACTTCGGACAGAAGTCTCACCAAGATTATCGTAAAAAATGCATATCTCAGCTTGAAACCCCACGAAAACCAAGATTTCGCTGGTTCTGCATATCAAACGCACTGTGGTGTGCTGAAAACCCCAGATAACGTGTTTGTCGCATTAAATAGCTCGAAAAGTGCGATCTCGATGATTCTGCATACTTCGGACAGAAGTCTCACCATGATTATCGTAAAAAATGCATATCTCAGCTTGAAACCCAACGAAAACCAAGATTTCACTGGTTCTGCATATCAAACGCACTGTGGAGTGGTGAAAACACCAGATAACGTGTTTCTCGCATTCAATAGGTCGAAAAGAGCGATCTCCATGTTTCTTCATACTTCGGACAGAAGTCTCACCAAGATTATCGCAGAAAATGCATATCTGAGCTTGAAACCCCACGAACACCAAGATATCGTCGGTTCTGCATATCATACGCACTGTGGAGTGGTGAAAACACCAGATAACGTGTTTTTCGCATTAAATAGCTCGAATAGTACGATCTCGATGACTCTGCATACTTCGGACAGAAGTCTCACCATGATTATCGCAGAAAATGCATATCTGAGCTTGAAACCCCACGAAAACCAAGATATCGTCGGTTCTGTACATCATACGCACTGTGGAGTGGTGAAAACACCAGATAACGTGTTTCTCGCATTAAATAGCTCGAATAGAGCGATCTCGATGATTAAGCATACTTCGGACAGAAGTCTCACCAAGATTATCGTAAAAAATGCATATCTCAGCTTGAAACCCCACGAAAACCAAGATTTCGCTGGTTCTGCATATCAAACGCACTGTGGTGTGCTGAAAACACCAGATAACGTGTTTGTCGCATTATATAGCTCGAAACGAGCGATCTCGATGATTAAGCATACTTCGGACAGAAGTCTCACCTAGATTATCGCAGAAAATGCATATCTCTGCTAGAAACCCCACGAAAACCAAGATATCTCCTGTTCTGCATATCCAACGAACTGTGGAGTGGTGAAAACCCCAGAAAACGTGTTTCTCGCATTGAATAGCTCGAAAAGTACGATCTCGATGACTCTGCATACTTCGGACAGAAGTCTCACCAAGATTATCGCAGAAAATGCATATCTGAGCTTGAAACCCCACGAAAACCAAGATATCGCTGGTTCTGCATATCATACGCACTGTGGAGTGGTGAAAACACCAGATAACGTGTTTCTCGCATTAAATAGCTCGAATAGAGCGATCTCGATGATTAAGCATACTTCGGACAGAAGTCTCACCAAGATTATCGTAAAAAATGCATATCTCAGCTTGAAACCCCACGAAAACCAAGATTTCGCTGGTTCTGCATATCAAACGCACTGTGGTGTGCTGAAAACACCAGATAACGTGTTTGTCGCATTAAATAGCTCGAAACGAGCGATCTCGATGATTAAGCATACTTCGGACAGAAGTCTCACCTAGATTATCGCAGAAAATGCATATCTCTGCTAGAAACCCCACGAAAACCAAGATATCTCCTGTTCTG
Organism: Anthophora plumipes; assembly: GCA_951804975.1. Classification (NCBI taxonomy): domain Eukaryota; kingdom Metazoa; phylum Arthropoda; class Insecta; order Hymenoptera; family Apidae; genus Anthophora; species Anthophora plumipes. The sequence continues at coordinate 1,904,381 of CATORF010000936.1, read as the reverse complement.
CATATCCAACGAACTGTGGAGTGGTGAAAACCCCAGAAAACGTGTTTCTCGCATTGAATAGCTCGAAAAGTACGATCTCGATGACTCTGCATACTTCGGACAGAAGTCTCACCAAGATTATCGCAGAAAATGCATATCTGAGCTTGAAACCCCACGAAAACCAAGATATCGCTGGTTCTGCATATCAAACGGACTGCGGAGTGGTGAAAACACCAGATAACTTGTTTCTCGCATTAAATAGCTCGAAAAGAGCGATCCCGATGATTCTGCATACTTCTGACAGAAGTCTCACCAAGATTATCGTAGAAAATGCATATCCCAGCTTGAAACCCGACCGAAACCAAGATATATCCGGTTCTGCATGTCAAACGTACTGTGGGGTGGTGAATACACCAGAAAACGTGTTTCTCACATTAAATAGCTCGAAGAGAGCGATCTAGATGATTCTGCATACTTCTGACAGAAGACTCACCATGGTTATCGTAGAAAATGCATATCGCAGCTTGAAATCTCACGAAAATTAAGATGTCGCCTGTTCTGCATATCAAACGCACTGTGGAGTGGTGAAAACACCAGATAACGTGTCTCTCGCATTAAATAGCTCGAAAAGAGGGGTCTCGATGATTCTGCATAGTACTGACAGAAGACTCACCAAGATTATCGACGAAAATGCATATCTCAGGTTGAAATCTCACGAAAACCAAGTTATCGGCGGCTCTACATATCAAACGCACTGTGGAGTGGTCAAAACAACCAGATAACGTGTTTCTCGCTTTAAATAGCTCGAAACGAGCGATCTAGATGATTCTGCATACTTCTGACTGAAGTCTCACCAATATGATCGCAGAAAATGCATATCTCAGCTTGAAACCCGACGAAAACCACGATGTCGCCGGTTCTGCATATCAAACGCACTGTGGCGTGGTGAAAACACCAGAAAACGTGTTTCTCGCATCAAATAGCTCGAAAAGAGCGATCTAGATGATTCTGCATACTTCTGACAGAAGACTCACCAAGATTATCGCAGAAAATGCATATCTCAGCTGGAAACCCCACAAAAACCAAGATATCGCCGGTTCTGCATATCAAACGCACTGTGGAGTGCTGAAAACACCAGATAACGTGTTTCTCGCATTAAAGAGCTCGAAAAGAGGGATCTCGATGATTAAGCATACTTCGGACAGAAGTCTCACCAAGATTATCGCAGGAATTGCAAATCTCAGCTTGAACCCCGACGAAATCCAAGATGTCGCCGGATCTGCATATCAAACGCACTGTGGAGTGGTGAAAACACCAGTTAACGTGTTTCTCGCATAAAATAGCTCGAAAAGTGCGATCTTGATGATTCTGCATACTTCTGTCTGATGTCTCTCCAATATTATCGCACAAAATGCATATCTGAGCTTGAAACCCCACGAAAACCAGGATATCGTCGGTTCTGCACATCATACGCACTGTGGAGTGGTCAAAACACCAGATAACGTGTTTCTCGCATTATATAGCTCTAAAAGAGCGATCTCGATGATTCTGCATACTTCTAAATGAATTCTCACCAAGGTTATCGCAGAAAATGCATATCTCAGGTTGATACCCGACGAAAGCCAAGACGTCGCCGGTTCTGCATATCAAACGCACTGTGGCGTGGTGAAAACACCAGAAAACGTGTTTCTCGCATCAAATAGCTCGAAAAGAGCGATCTAGATGATTCTGCATACTTCTGACAGAAGTCTCACCAAGATTATCGTAAAAAATGCATATCTCAGCTTGAAACCCCACGAAAACCAAGATATCGCTGGTTCTGCATATCAAACGCACTGTGGAGTGGTGAAAACAACCATATAACGTGTTTCTCGCATTAAATAGCTCGAAAAGAGCGATCTAGATGATTCTGCATACTCCTGACAGAAGACTCACCATGGTTATCGTAGAAAATGCATACCTCAGCTTGAAATCTCACGAAAATCAAGATGTCGCCTGTTCTGCATATCAAACGCACTGTGGAGTGGTGAAAACACCAGATAACGTGTTTCTCGCATTAAATAGCTCGAAAAGAGGGGTCTCGATGATTATGCATCCTACTGACAGAAGACTCACCAAGATTATCGCCGAAAATGCATATCTCAGGTTGAAATCTCACGGAAATGAAGATGTCGCCGGTTCTGCATATCAAACGCACTGTGGAGTGGTGAAAACACCAGATAACGTGTTTCTCGCATTAAAGAGCTCGAAAAGAGGGATCTCGATGATTCTGCTTACTTCTGATAGAAGTCTCACCAAGATTATCGCAGAAAACGCATATCTCAGCTTGAAACCCCACGAAAACCAAGATATCGCCGGTTCTGCATATCAAACCTACTGTGGAGTGGTGAAAACTCCAGATATCGTGTTTCTCGCATTAAATAGCTCGAAACGAGCGATCTCGATGATTTAGCATACTTCGGACAGAAGTCTCACCAAGATTATCGTAAAAAATGCATATCTCAGCTTGAAACCCCACGAAAGCCAACATATCGCTGGTTCTGCATATCAAACGCACTGTGGAGTGGTGAAAACACCGGATAAGGTTTTTCTCGCATTAACTAGCTCGAAAAGAGCGATCTCGATGATTCTGCATACTTCTGACTGAAGTCTCACCAAGATTATCGCAGAAAATGCATATCTCAGGTTGATACCCGACGAAAGCCAAGATGTCGCCGGTTCTGCGTATCAAACGCACTGTGGAGAGGTGAAAACACCAGATAACGTGCTTCTCGCATTAAAGAGCTCGAAAAGAGGGATCTCGTTGTTTCCGCTTACTTCTGATAGAATTCTCACCAAGATTATCGCAGAAAACGCATATCTCAGCTTGAAACCCCACGAAAACCAAGATATCGCCGGTTCTGCATATCATACGCACTGTGGAGTGCTGAAAACACCAGATAACGTGTTTCTCGCATTAAATAGCTCGAAACGAGCGATCTCGATGATTAAGCATACTTCGAACAGAAGTCTCACCAAGATTATCGTAAAAAATGCATATCTCAGCTTGAAACCCCACGAAAACCAAGATATCGCTGGTTCTGCATGTCAAACGCACTGTCGAGTGGTGAAAACACCAGATAACGTTTTTCTCGCATTAAATAGCTCGAAAAGAAGGATCTCGATGATTCTGCATACTTCTGACTGAAGTCTCACCAAGATTATCGCAGAAAATGCATATCTCAGGTTGATACCCGACGAAAGCCAAGATGTCGCCGGTTCTGCATATCAAACGCACTGTGGAGAGGTGAAAACACCAGATAACGTGTTTCTCGCATTAAAGAGCTCGAAAAGAGGGATCTCGATGATTCTGCTTACTTCTGATAGAAGTCTCACCAAGATTATCGTAGAAAACGCATATCTCAGCTTGAAACCCCACGAAAACCAAGATATCGCCGGATCTGCATATCAAACCAACTGTGGAGTGGTGAAAATTACAGATATCGTGTTTCTCGCACTAACTAGCTCGAAAAGAGCGATCTCGATGATTAAGCATACTTCGGGCAGAAGTCTCACCAAGATTATCGTAAAAAATGCATATCTCAGCTTGAAACCCCACGAAAACCAAGATATCGCTGGTTCTGCATATCAAACGCACTGTGGAATGCTGAAAGCACCAGATAACGTGTTTGCCGCATTAATTAGCATGAAACGAGCGATCTAGATGATTCTGCATACTTCTGACTGAAGTCTCACCAATATTATCGCAAGAAATGCATATCTCAGTTTGAACCCCGACTAAAGCCAAGATGTCGCCGGTTCTGCATATCAAACGCACTGTGGAATGGTGAAACACCATATTACGTGTTTCTCGCGTTAAATAGCTCGACAACAGCGATCTAGACGATTCTGCATACTTCTGACTGAAGTCTCACCACTATTATCGCAGAAAATGCATATCTCGGCTGGAAACACCACGAATATCAAGATATTGCCGGTTCTGCATATCAAACGCACTGTGGCGTGGTGAAAACACCAGAAAACGTGTTTCTCGCATCAAATAGCTCGAAAAGAGCGATCTAGATGATTCTGCATACTTCTGACAGAAGACTCACCAAGATTATCGCAGAAAATGCATATCTCAGCTGGAAACCCCACGAAAACCAAGTTATCGGCGGCTCTACATATCAAACGCACTGTGGAGTGGTCAAAACAACCAGATAACGTGTTTCTCGCTTTAAATAGCTCGAAACGAGCGATCTAGATGATTCTGCATACTTCTGACTGAAGTCTCACCAATATGATCGCAGAAAATGCATATCTCAGCTTGAAACCCGACGAAAACCACGATGTCGCCGGTTCTGCATATCAAACGCACTGTGGCGTGGTGAAAACACCAGAAAACGTGTTTCTCGCATCAAATAGCTCGAAAAGAGCGATCTAGATGATTCTGCATACTTCTGACAGAAGACTCACCAAGATTATCGCAGAAAATGCATATCTCAGCTGGAAACCCCACAAAAACCAAGATATCGCCGGTTCTGCATATCAAACGCACTGTGGAGTGCTGAAAACACCAGATAACGTGTTTCTCGCATTAAAGAGCTCGAAAAGAGGGATCTCGATGATTAAGCATACTTCGGACAGAAGTCTCACCAAGATTATCGCAGGAATTGCAAATCTCAGCTTGAACCCCGACGAAATCCAAGATGTCGCCGGATCTGCATATCAAACGCACTGTGGAGTGGTGAAAACACCAGTTAACGTGTTTCTCGCATAAAATAGCTCGAAAAGTGCGATCTTGATGATTCTGCATACTTCTGTCTGATGTCTCTCCAATATTATCGCACAAAATGCATATCTGAGCTTGAAACCCCACGAAAACCAGGATATCGTCGGTTCTGCACATCATACGCACTGTGGAGTGGTCAAAACACCAGATAACGTGTTTCTCGCATTATATAGCTCTAAAAGAGCGATCTCGATGATTCTGCATACTTCTAAATGAATTCTCACCAAGGTTATCGCAGAAAATGCATATCTCAGGTTGATACCCGACGAAAGCCAAGACGTCGCCGGTTCTGCATATCAAACGCACTGTGGCGTGGTGAAAACACCAGAAAACGTGTTTCTCGCATCAAATAGCTCGAAAAGAGCGATCTAGATGATTCTGCATACTTCTGACAGAAGTCTCACCAAGATTATCGTAAAAAATGCATATCTCAGCTTGAAACCCCACGAAAACCAAGATATCGCTGGTTCTGCATATCAAACGCACTGTGGAGTGGTGAAAACAACCATATAACGTGTTTCTCGCATTAAATAGCTCGAAAAGAGCGATCTAGATGATTCTGCATACTCCTGACAGAAGACTCACCATGGTTATCGTAGAAAATGCATACCTCAGCTTGAAATCTCACGAAAATCAAGATGTCGCCTGTTCTGCATATCAAACGCACTGTGGAGTGGTGAAAACACCAGATAACGTGTTTCTCGCATTAAATAGCTCGAAAAGAGGGGTCTCGATGATTATGCATCCTACTGACAGAAGACTCACCAAGATTATCGCCGAAAATGCATATCTCAGGTTGAAATCTCACGGAAATGAAGATGTCGCCGGTTCTGCATATCAAACGCACTGTGGAGTGGTGAAAACACCAGATAACGTGTTTCTCGCATTAAAGAGCTCGAAAAGAGGGATCTCGATGATTCTGCTTACTTCTGATAGAAGTCTCACCAAGATTATCGCAGAAAACGCATATCTCAGCTTGAAACCCCACGAAAACCAAGATATCGCCGGTTCTGCATATCAAACCTACTGTGGAGTGGTGAAAACTCCAGATATCGTGTTTCTCGCATTAAATAGCTCGAAACGAGCGATCTCGATGATTAAGCATACTTCGGACAGAAGTCTCACCAAGATTATCGTAAAAAATGCATATCTCAGCTTGAAACCCCACGAAAGCCAACATATCGCTGGTTCTGCATATCAAACGCACTGTGGAGTGGTGAAAACACCGGATAAGGTTTTTCTCGCATTAACTAGCTCGAAAAGAGCGATCTCGATGATTCTGCATACTTCTGACTGAAGTCTCACCAAGATTATCGCAGAAAATGCATATCTCAGGTTGATACCCGACGAAAGCCAAGATGTCGCCGGTTCTGCGTATCAAACGCACTGTGGAGAGGTGAAAACACCAGATAACGTGCTTCTCGCATTAAAGAGCTCGAAAAGAGGGATCTCGTTGTTTCCGCTTACTTCTGATAGAATTCTCACCAAGATTATCGCAGAAAACGCATATCTCAGCTTGAAACCCCACGAAAACCAAGATATCGCCGGTTCTGCATATCATACGCACTGTGGAGTGCTGAAAACACCAGATAACGTGTTTCTCGCATTAAATAGCTCGAAACGAGCGATCTCGATGATTAAGCATACTTCGAACAGAAGTCTCACCAAGATTATCGTAAAAAATGCATATCTCAGCTTGAAACCCCACGAAAACCAAGATATCGCTGGTTCTGCATGTCAAACGCACTGTCGAGTGGTGAAAACACCAGATAACGTTTTTCTCGCATTAAATAGCTCGAAAAGAAGGATCTCGATGATTCTGCATACTTCTGACTGAAGTCTCACCAAGATTATCGCAGAAAATGCATATCTCAGGTTGATACCCGACGAAAGCCAAGATGTCGCCGGTTCTGCATATCAAACGCACTGTGGAGAGGTGAAAACACCAGATAACGTGTTTCTCGCATTAAAGAGCTCGAAAAGAGGGATCTCGATGATTCTGCTTACTTCTGATAGAAGTCTCACCAAGATTATCGTAGAAAACGCATATCTCAGCTTGAAACCCCACGAAAACCAAGATATCGCCGGATCTGCATATCAAACCAACTGTGGAGTGGTGAAAATTACAGATATCGTGTTTCTCGCACTAACTAGCTCGAAAAGAGCGATCTCGATGATTAAGCATACTTCGGGCAGAAGTCTCACCAAGATTATCGTAAAAAATGCATATCTCAGCTTGAAACCCCACGAAAACCAAGATATCGCTGGTTCTGCATATCAAACGCACTGTGGAATGCTGAAAGCACCAGATAACGTGTTTGCCGCATTAATTAGCATGAAACGAGCGATCTAGATGATTCTGCATACTTCTGACTGAAGTCTCACCAATATTATCGCAAGAAATGCATATCTCAGTTTGAACCCCGACTAAAGCCAAGATGTCGCCGGTTCTGCATATCAAACGCACTGTGGAATGGTGAAACACCATATTACGTGTTTCTCGCGTTAAATAGCTCGACAACAGCGATCTAGACGATTCTGCATACTTCTGACTGAAGTCTCACCAAGATTATCGCAGAAAATGCATATCTCAGCATGAATCCCGAACGTAACCAAGATATCTGCGGTTCTGCATGTCAAACGCACTGTGGAGTGGCGAAAACACCAGATAACGTGTTTCTCGCATTAAACAGCTCGAAAAGAGCGTACTCGATGCTTCTGCATACTTCTGACAGAAGAATCACCAAGATTATCGCAGAAAATGCATGTCTCAGCTTGAAACCCGACCGAAACCAAGATATCTTCGGTTCTGCATGTCAAACGTACTGTGGAGTGGTGAATACACCAGAAAACGTGTTTCTCGCATTAAGTAGCTCGAAAAGAGCGTTCTCGAAGATTCTGCATACTTCTGACTGATGTCTCACCACTATTATCGCAGAAAATGCATATCTCGGCTGGAAACACCACGAATATCAAGATATTGCCGGTTCTGCATATCAAACGCACTGTGGCGTGGTGAAAACACCAGAAAACGTGTTTCTCGCATCAAATAGCTCGAAAAGAGCGATCTAGATGATTCTGCATACTTCTGACAGAAGACTCACCAAGATTATCGCAGAAAATGCATATCTCAGCTGGAAACCCCACAAAAACCAAGATATCGCCGGTTCTGCATATCAAACGCACTGTGGAGTGCTGAAAACACCAGATAACGTGTTTCTCGCATTAAAGAGCTCGAAAAGAGGGATCTCGATGATTAAGCATACTTCGGACAGAAGTCTCACCAAGATTATCGCAGGAATTGCAAATCTCAGCTTGAACCTCGACGAAATCCAAGATGTCGCCGGATCTGCATATCAAACGCACTGTGGAGTGGTGAAAACACCAGTTAACGTGTTTCTCGCATAAAATAGCTCGAAAAGTGCGATCTTGATGATTCTGCATACTTCTGTCTGATGTCTCTCCAATATTATCGCACAAAATGCATATCTGAGCTTGAAACCCCACGAAAACCAGGATATCGTCGGTTCTGCACATCATACGCACTGTGGAGTGGTCAAAACACCAGATAACGTGTTTCTCGCATTATATAGCTCTAAAAGAGCGATCTCGATGATTCTGCATACTTCTAAGTGAATTCTCACCAAGGTTATCGCAGAAAATGCATATCTCAGGTTGATACCCGACGAAAGCCAAGACGTCGCCGGTTCTGCATATCAAACGCACTGTGGCGTGGTGAAAACACCAGAAAACGTGTTTCTCGCATCAAATAGCTCGAAAAGAGCGATCTAGATGATTCTGCATACTTCTGACAGAAGTCTCACCAAGATTATCGTAAAAAATGCATATCTCAGCTTGAAACCCCACGAAAACCAAGATATCGCTGGTTCTGCATATCAAACGCACTGTGGAGTGGTGAAAACAACCATATAACGTGTTTCTCGCATTAAATAGCTCGAAAAGAGCGATCTAGATGATTCTGCATACTCCTGACAGAAGACTCACCATGGTTATCGTAGAAAATGCATACCTCAGCTTGAAATCTCACGAAAATCAAGATGTCGCCTGTTCTGCATATCAAACGCACTGTGGAGTGGTGAAAACACCAGATAACGTGTTTCTCGCATTAAATAGCTCGAAAAGAGGGGTCTCGATGATTATGCATCCTACTGACAGAAGACTCACCAATATTATAGCAGAAAATGCATATCTCAGCTGGAAACACCACGAAAATCAAGATATCGCCGGTTCTGCATATAAAACGCACTGTGGAATGTTGACAACACCAGAAAACTTGTTTTTTCGCATTAAATAGCTCGAAACGAGCGATCTCGATGATTCTGCATACTTCTGACTGAAGTCTCACCAAGAGTATCGCAGAGAATGCATATCTCAGCTGGAAACACCACGAAAATCTAGATATCGCCGGTTATGCATATCAAACGCACTGTGGAGTGGTGAAAACAACCATATAATGTGTTTCTCGCATTAAATAGCTCGAAAAGAGCGATCCCGATGATTCTGCATACTTCTGACAGAAGTCTCACCAAGATTATCGTAGAAAATGCATATCTCAGCTTGAAACCCGACCGAAACCAAGATATATCCGGTTCTGCATGTCAAACGTACTGTGGGGTGGTGAATACACCAGAAAACGTGTTTCTCACATTAAATAGCTCGAAGAGAGCGATCTAGATGATTCTGCATACTTCTGACAGAAGACTCACCATGGTTATCGTAGAAAATGCATATCGCAGCTTGAAATCTCACAAAAATTAAGATGTCGCCTGTTCTGCATATCAAACGCACTGTGGAGTGGTGAAAACACCAGATAACGTGTTTCTCGCACTAACTAGCTCGAAATGAGCGATCTCGATGTTTCAGCATACTTCGGACAGAAGTCTCACCAAGATTATCGTAAAAAATGCATATCTCAGCTTGAAACCCCACGAAAGCCAAGATATCGCTGGTTCTGCATATCAAACGAACTGTGGAGTGGTGAAAACACCGGATAAGGTTTTTCTCGCATTAACTAGCTCGAAAAGAGCGATCTCGATGTTTCAGCATACTTCGGACAGAAGTCTCACCAAGATTATCGCAGAAAATGTATATCTCAGCTTGAAACCCCACGAAAACCAAGATATCGCCGGTTCTGCATATCCTACGCACTGTGGAGTGCTGAAAACACCAGATAACGTGTTTCTCGCATTAAATAGCTCGAAACGAGCGATCTCGATGATTAAGCATACTTCGAACAGAAGTCTCACCAAGATTATCGTAAAAAATGCATATCTCAGCTTGAAACCCCACGAAAACCAAGATATCGCTGGTTCTGCATGTCAAACGCACTGTCGAGTGGTGAAAACACCAGATAACGTTTTTCTCGCATTAAATAGCTCGAAAAGAAGGATCTCGATGATTCTGCATACTTCTGACTGAAGTCTCACCAAGATTATCGCAGAAAATGCATATCTCAGGTTGATACCCGACGAAAGCCAAGATGTCGCCGGTTCTGCATATCAAACGCACTGTGGAGAGGTGAAAACACCAGATAACGTGTTTCTCGCATTAAAGAGCTCGAAAAGAGAGATCTCGATGATTCTGCTTACTTCTGATAGAAGTCTCACCAAGATTATCGTAGAAAACGCATATCTCAGCTTGAAACCCCACGAAAACCAAGATATCGCCGGATCTGCATATCAAACCAACTGTGGAGTGGTGAAAATTACAGATATCGTGTTTCTCGCACTAACTAGCTCGAAAAGAGCGATCTCGATGATTCAGCATACTTCGGACAGAAGTCTCACCAAGATTATCGCAGAAAATGCATATCTCAGCTTGAAACCCTACGAAAACCAAGATTTCGCCGGTTCTGCATATCATACGCACTCTGGAGTGGTGAAAACTCCAGATACCGTGTTTCTCGCATTAAATAGCTCGAAACGAGCGATCTCGATGATTAAGCATACTTCGGACAGAAGTCTCTCCAAGATTATCGTAAAAAATGCATATCTCAGCTTGAAACCCCACGAAAACCCAGATATCGCCGGTTCTGCATATCAATGAAACTGTGGAGTTGTGAAAACACCAGACAACGTGTTTCTGGCATTAAATAGCTCGAAAAGAGCGATCTAGATGATTCTGCATACTTCGGACAGAAGTCTCACCAAGATTATCGCAGAAAATGCATATCTCACCTTGAAACCTCACGAAAATTAAGATGACGCCGGTTCTGCATATCAAACGCACTGTGGACTGGTGAAAACAACCAGATAACGAGTTTCTCGCATTAAATAGCTCGAAAAGAGCGATCCCGATGATTCTGCATACTTCTGACAGAAGTCTCACCAAGATTATCGTAGAAAATGCATATCCCAGCTTGATACCCGACGAAAGCCAAGATGTCGCCGGTTCTGCATATCAAACGCACTGTGGAGTGGTGAAAACACCAGATAACGTGTTTGTCGCATTAAACAGCTCGAAAAGAGCGATCTAGATGATTCTGCATAATTCGGACAGAAGTCTCACCGAGATTATCGCAGAAAATGCATATCTCACCTTGAAACCCCACGAAAACCAAGATATCGCTGGATCTGCATATCAAACGCACTGTGGAGTGCTGAAAGCACCAGATAACGTGTTTCTCCATTAAATAGCTCGAAAAGAGCGATCTCGATGATTCTGCATACTTCTGACTGATGTCTCACCAAGATTATCGCAGAAAATGCATATCTCAGCTTGATGCCCGACGACAGCCATGATGTCGCCGGTTCTGCATATCAAACGCACTGTGGAGTGGTGAAAACACCAGATAACGTGTTTCTCGCATTAAATAGCTAGAAACGAGCGATCACGATGATTAAGCATACTTCGGGCAGAAGTCTCACCAAGATTATCGTAAAAAATGCATATCTCAGCTTGAAACCCCACGAAAACCAAGATATCGCTGGTTCTGCATATCAAACGCACTGTGGAATGCTGAAAGCACCAGATAACGTGTTTGCCGCATTACTTAGCACGAAACGAGCGATCTAGATGATTCTGCATACTTCTGACTGAAGTCTCACCAATATTATCGCAAGAAATGCATATCTCAGTTTGAACCCCGACTAAAGCCAAGATGTCGCCGGTTCTGCATATCAAACGCACTGTGGAGTGGTGAAAACACCATATTACGTGTTTCTCGCGTTAAATAGCTCGACAACAGCGATCTAGACGATTCTGCATACTTCTGACTGAAGTCTCACCAAGATTATCGCAGAAAATGCATATCTCAGCTTGAATCCCGAACGTAACCAAGATATCTGCGGTTCTGCATGTCAAACGCACTGTGGAGTGGCGAAAACACCAGATAACGTGTTTCTCGCATTAAACAGCTCGAAAAGAGCGTACTCGATGCTTCTGCATACTTCTGACAGAAGAATCACCAAGATTATCGCAGAAAATGCATGTCTCAGCTTGAAACCCGACCGAAACCAAGATATCTTCGGTTCTGCATGTCAAACGTACTGTGGAGTGGTGAATACACCAGAAAACGTGTTTCTCGCATTAAGTAGCTCGAAAAGAGCGTTCTCGAAGATTCTGCATACTTCTGACTGATGTCTCACCACTATTATCGCAGAAAATGCATATCTCAGCTGGAAACACCACGAATATCAAGATATTGCCGGTTCTGCATATCAAACGCTCTGTGGAGTGGTGAATACAACAGAAAACGTGTTTCTCGCATTAAATGGCTCGAAAAGTGCAATCTAGATGATTCTGCATCCTTCTGACAGAAGACTCACCAAGATTATCGCAGAAAATGCATATCTCAGCTGGAAACACCATGAAAATCAAGATATCGCCAGTTCTGCATATCAAACGCACTGTGGAATGTTGAAAACACCGGGAAACTTGTTTTTTTGCATTAAATAGCTCGACAAGAGCGATCTAGATGATTCTGCATACTTCTGAATGAAGTCTCACCACGATTATCGCAGAAAATGCATATCTCATCTGGAAACCCCACGAAAACCAAGATATCGCCGGTTCTACATATCAGACGCACTTTGGAGTGGTGAAAACACCAGAAAACGTGTTACTCGCATTAACTAGCTCGAAAAGTGCATTCTGGATGGTTCTGCATACTTCTCATTGATGAAACACAAAGATTATCGCAGAAAATGCATATCTCAGCTTGATGCCCGACGACAGCCATGATGTCGCCGGTTCTGCATATCAAACGCACTGTGGAGTGGTGAAAACACCAGATATCGTGTTTCTCGCATTAAATAGCTCGAAAAGAGCGTTCTGGATGATTCTGCATACTTCTCATTGATGAAACACAAAGATTATCGCAGAAAATGCATATTTCAGTTGGAAACCCCACGAAAACCAAGTTATCGGCGGCTCTACATATCAAACGCACTGTGGAGTGGTCAAAACACCAGAAAACTTGTTTTTTCGCATTAAATAGCTCGAAACGAACGATCTAGATGATTCTGCATACTTCTGACTGAAGTCTCACCAATATTATCGCAGAAAATGCATATCTCAGCTAGAAACGTCACGAAAATCAAGATGTCGCCGGTTCTGCATATCAAACGCACTGTGGAGTGGTGAAAACAACCAGATAACGTGTTTCTCGCATTAAATAGCTCGAAACGAGCGATCTAGATGATCCTGCATACTTCTGACTGAACTTTCACCAATATTATCGCAGAAAATGCATATCTCAGCTTGAAACCTCACGAAAATCAAGATGGCGCCGGTTCCGCATATCAAACGCACTGTGGAGTGGTCAATACACCAGATAACGTGTTTCTCCATTAAATAGCTCGAAAAGAGCGATCACGATGATTCTGCATACTTCTGACTGAAGTCTCACCAATATTATCGCAAAAAATGCATATCTCAGTTTGAACCCCGACTAAAGCCAAGATGTCGCCGGTTCTGCATATCAAACGCACTGTGGAGTGGTGAAAACACCATATAACGTGTTTCTCGCGTTAAATAGCTCGACAAGAGCGATCTAGACGATTCTGCATACTTCTGACTGAAGTCTCACCAAGATTATCGCAGAAAATGCATATCTCAGCTTGAATCCCGAACGTAACCAAGATATCTGCGGTTCTGCATGTCAAACGCACTGTGGAGTGGCGAAAACACCAGATAACGTGTTTCTCGAATTAAGTAGCTCGAAAAGAGCGATCTCGATGATTCTGCATACTTCTGACAGAAGTCTCACCAAGATAATCGCAGAAAATGCATATCTCACCTTGAAACCTCACGAAAATCAAGATGGCGCCGGTTCCGCATATCAAACGCACTGTGGAGTGGTCAATACACCAGATAACGTGTTTCTCCATTAAATAGCTCGAAAAGAGCGATCTCGATGATTCTGCATACTTCTGCCTGATGTCTCACCAAGATTATCGCAGAAAATGCATATCTCAGATTGAAACCCCACGAAAACCAAGATATCGCCGGTTCTGCATATCATACGCACTGTGGAGTGGTGAAAACACCAGATAACGTGTTTCTCGCATTAAATAGCTCGAAACGAGCGATCTCGATGATTAAGCATACTTCGGACAGGAGTCTCACCAAGATTATCGTAAAAAATGCATATCTCAGCTTGAAACCCCACGAAATCCAAGATATCGCTGGTTCTGCATATCAAACGCACTGTGGAGTGCTGAAAGCACCAGATAACGTGTTTGCCGCATTAATTAGCACGAAACGAGCGATCTAGATGATTCTGCATACTTCTGACTGAAGTCTCACCAATATTATCGCAAAAAATGCATATATCAGTTTGAACCCCGACTAAAGCCAAGATGTCGCCGGTTCTGCATATCAAACGCACTGTGGAGTGGTGAAAACACCATATAACGTGTTTCTCGCGTTAAATAGCTCGACAAGAGCGATCTAGACGATTCTGCATACTTCTGAATGAAGTCTCACCAAGATTATCGCAGAAAATGCATATCTCAGCTTGAATCCCGAACGTAACCAAGATATCTGCGGTTCTGCATGTCAAACGCACTGTGGAGTGGCGAAAACACCAGATAACGTGTTTCTCGAATTAAGTAGCTCGAAAAGAGCGATCTCGATGATTCTGCATAGTTCTGACAGAAGTCTCACCAAGATAATCGCAGAAAATGCATATCTCACCTTGAAACCTCACGAAAATCAAGTTGACGCCGGTTCTGCATATCATACGCACTGTGGAGTGGTGAAAACACCAGATAACGTGTTTCTCGCAATAAATAGCTCGAAACGAGCGATCTCGATGATTAAGCATACTTCGGACAGGAGTCTCACCAAGATTATCGTAAAAAATGCATATCTCAGCTTGAAACCCCACGAAATCCAAGATATCGCTGGTTCTGCATATCAAACGCACTCTGGAGTGCTGAAAGCACCAGATAACGTGTTTGCCGCATTAATTAGCACGAAACGAGCGATCTAGATGATTCTGCATACTTCTGACTGAAGTCTCACCAATATTATCGCAAAAAATGCATATCTCAGTTTGAACCCCGACTAAAGCCAAGATGTCGCCGGTTCTGCATATCAAACGCACTGTGGAGTGGTGAAAACACCATATTACGTGTTTCTCGCGTTAAATAGCTCGACAACAGCGATCTAGACGATTCTGCATACTTCTGACTGAAGTCTCACCAAGATTATCGCAGAAAATGCATATCTCAGCTTGAATCCCGAACGTAACCAAGATATCTGCGCTTCTGCATGTCAAACGCACTGTGGAGTGGCGAAAACACCAGATAACGTGTTTCTCGCATTAAACAGCTCGAAAAGAGCGTACTCGATGCTTCTGCATACTTCTGACAGAAGAATCACCAAGATTATCGCAGAAAATGCATGTCTCAGCTTGAAACCCGACCGAAACCAAGATATCTTCGGTTCTGCATATCAAACGCACTGTGGAATGTTGAAAACACCGGGAAACTTGTTTTTTTGCATTAAATAGCTCGACAAGAGCGATCTAGATGATTCTGCATACTTCTGAATGAAGTCTCACCACGATTATCGCAGAAAATGCATATCTCATCTGGAAACCCCACGAAAACCAAGATATCGCCGGTTCTACATATCAGACGCACTTTGGAGTGGTGAAAACACCAGAAAACGTGTTACTCACATTAACTAGCTCGAAAAGTGCATTCTGGATGGTTCTGCATACTTCTCATTGATGAAACACAAAGATTATCGCAGAAAATGCATATCTCAGCTTGATGCCCGACGACAGCCATGATGTCGCCGGTTCTGCATATCAAACGCACTGTGGAGTGGTGAAAACACCAGATATCGTGTTTCTCGCATTAAATAGCTCGAAAAGAGCGTTCTGGATGATTCTGCATACTTCTCATTGATGAAACACAAAGATTATCGCAGAAAATGCATATTTCAGTTGGAAACCCCACGAAAACCAAGTTATCGGCGGCTCTACATATCAAACGCACTGTGGAGTGGTCAAAACACCAGAAAACTTGTTTTTTCGCATTAAATAGCTCGAAACGGACGATCTAGATGATTCTGCATACTTCTGACTGAAGTCTCACCAATATTATCGCAGAAAATGCATATCTCAGCTAGAAACGTCACGAAAATCAAGATGTCGCCGGTTCTGCATATCAAACGCACTGTGGAGTGGTGAAAACAACCAGATAACGTGTTTCTCGCATTAAATAGCTCGAATAGAGCGATCTCGATGATTCTGCATACTGCTGACAGAAGACTCACCAAGATTATCGCAGAAAATGCATATCTCAGCTGGAAACACCACGAAAATCAAGATGACGCTGGTTCTGCATATCAAACGCACAGTGGAGTGGTGAAAACAACCAGACAACGTGTTTCTCGCATTAAATAGCTCGAAACGAGCGATCTATATGATCCTGCATACTTCTGACTGAACTTTCACCAATATTATCGCAGAAAATGCATATCTCAGCTTGAAACCTCACGAAAATCAAGATGGCGCCGGTTCCGCATATCAAACGCACTGTGGAGTGGTCAATACACCAGATAACGTGTTTCTCCATTAAATAGCTCGAAAAGAGCGATCTAGATGATTCTGCATACTTCTGAATGAAGTCTCACCACGATTATCGCAGAAAATGCATATCTCAGCTGGAAACCCCACGAAAACCAAGATATCGCCGGTTCTGCATATCAGACGCACTGTGGAGTGGTGAAAACACCAGAAAACTTGTTACTCGCATTAACTAGCTCGAAAAGTGCGTTCTGGATGGTTCTGCATACTTCTCATCGATGAAACACAAAGATTATCGCAGAAAATGCATATCTCAGCTTGATGCCCGACGACAGCCATGATGTCGCCGGTTCTGCATATCAAACGCACTGTGGAGTGGTGAAAACACCAGATAACGTGTTTCTCGCATTAAATAGCTCGAAAAGAGCGTTCTAGATGATTCTGCATACTTCTCATTGATGAAACACAAAGATTATCGCAGAAAATGCATATTTCAGTTGGAAACCCCACGAAAACCAAGATATCGTCGGTTCTGCATATCAGACGCACTGTGGAGTGGTGAAAACACCAGAAAACGTGTTACTCGCATTAACTAGCTCGAAAAGAGCGTTCTGGATGATTCTGCATACTTCTCATTGATGAAACACAAAGATTATCGCAGAAAATGCATATTTCAGCTGGAAACCCCACGAAAACCAAGTTATCGGCGGCTCTACATATCAAACGCACTGTGGAGTGGTCAAAACACCAGAAAACTTGTTTTTTCGCATTAAATAGCTCGAAACGAACGATCTAGATGATTCTGCATACTTCTGACTGAAGTCTCACCAATATTATCGCAGAAAATGCATATCTCAGCTAGAAACGTCACGAAAATCAAGATGTCGCCGGTTCTGCATATCAAACGCACCGTGGAGTGGTGAAAACAACCAGACAACGTGTTTCTCGCATTAAATAGCTCGAAACGAGCGATCTAGATGATCCTGCATACTTCTGACTGAACTCTCACCAATATTATCGCAGAAAATGCATATCTCAGCTTGAAACCTCACGAAAATCAAGATGGCGCCGGTTCCGCATATCAAACGCACTGTGGAGTGGTCAATACACCAGATAACGTGTTTCTCCATTAAATAGCTCGAAAAGAGCGATCTCGATGATTCTGCATACTTCTGACTGATGTCTCACCAAGATTATCGCAGAAAATGCATATCTCAGCTTGAAACCCGACCGAAACCAGGATATCTCCGGTTCTGCATGTCAAACGTACTGTGGAGTGGTGAATACACCAGAAAACGTGTTTCTCGCATTAAATATCTCGAAACGAGCGATCTAGATGATCCTGCATACTTCTGACTGAACTCTCACCAATATTATCGCAGAAAATGCATATCTCAGCTTGATGCCCGACGACAGCCATGATGTCGCCGGTTCTGCATATCAAACGCACTGTGGAGTGGTCAATACACCAGATAACGTGTTTCTCCATTAAATAGCTCGAAAAGAGCGATCTCGATGATTCTGCATACTTCTGACTGATGTCTCACCAAGATTATCGCAGAAAATGCATATCTCAGCTTGATGCCCGACGACAGCCATGATGTCGCCGGTTCTGCATATCAAACGCACTGTGGAGTGGTGAAAACACCAGATAACGTGTTTCTCGCATTAAATAGCTAGAAACGAGCGATCACGATGATTAAGCATACTTCGGGCAGAAGTCTCACCAAGATTATCGTAAAAAATGCATATCTCAGCTTGAAACCCCACGAAAACCAAGATATCGCTGGTTCTGCATATCATACGCACTGTGGAGTGCTGAAAGCACCAGATAACGTGTTTGCCGCATTAAATAGCTCGAATAGAGCGATCTCGATGATTCTGCATACTTCGGACAGAAGTCTCACCAAGATAATCGCAGAAAATGCATATCTCACCTTGAAACCTCACGAAAATCAAGATGACGCCGGTTCTGCATATCAAACGCACTGTGGAGTGGTGAAAACAACCAGATAACGATTTTCTCGCATTAAATAGCTCGAAAAGAGCGATCCCGATGATTCTGCATACTTCTGACTGATGTCTCACCACTATTATCGCAGAAAATGCATATCTCAGCTGGAAACACCACGAATATCAAGATATCGCCGGTTCTGCATATCAAACGCTCTGTGGAGTGGTGAATACACCAGAAAACGTGTTTCTCGCATTAAATGGCTCGAAAAGTGCAATCTAGATGATTCTGCATACTTCTGACAGAAGACTCACCAAGATTAAGGCAGAAAATGCAAATCTCAGCTGGAAACACCACGAAAATGAAGATATCGCCAGTTCTGCATATCAAACGCACTGTGGAATGTTGAAAACACCGGGAAACTTGTTTTTTTTTATTAAATAGCTCAACAAGAGCGATCTAGATGATTCTGCATACTTCTGAATGAAGTCTCACCAATATTATCGCAGAAAATGCATATCTCAGCTAGAAACGTCACGAAAATCAAGATGTCGCCGGTTCTGCATATCAAACGCACTGTGGAGTGGTGAAAACAACCAGATAACGTGTTTCTCGCATTAAGTAGCTCGAAAAAAGCGTTCTCGAAGATTCTGCATACTACTGACAGAAGTCTCACCAAGATTATCGTAGAAAAGCATATCTCAGCTTGAAACCCGACCGAAACCAGGATATCTCCGGTTCTGCATGTCAAACGTACTGTGGAGTGGTGAATACACCAGAAAACGTGTTTCTCGCATTAAGTAGCTCGAAAAGAGCGATCTCGATGATTCTGCATACTTCTGACTGATGTCTCACCAAGATTATCGCAGAAAATGCATATCTCACCTTGAAACCTCACGAAAATCAAGATGGCGCCGGTTCCGCATATCAAACGCACTGTGGAGTGGTCAATACACCAGATAACGTGTTTCTCCATTAAATAGCTCGAAAAGAGCGATCTCGATGATTCTGCATACTTCTGACTGATGTCTCACCAAGATTATCGCAGAAAATGCATATCTCAGATTGAAACCCCACGAAAACCAAGATATCGCCGGTTCTGCATATCATACGCACTGTGGAGTGGTGAAAACACCAGATAACGTGTTTCTCGCATTAAATAGCTCGAAACGAGCGATCTCGATGATTAAGCATACTTCGGACAGGAGTCTCACCAAGATTATCGTAAAAAATGCATATCCCAGCTTGAAACCCCACGAAATCCAAGATATCGCTGGTTCTGCATATCAAACGCACTGTGGAGTGCTGAAAGCACCAGATAACGTGTTTGCCGCATTAATTAGCACGAAACGAGCGATCTTGATGATTCTGCATACTTCTGACTGAAGTCTCACCAATATTATCGCAAAAAATGCATATCTCAGTTTGAACCCCGACTAAAGCCAAGATGTCGCCGGTTCTGCATATCAAACGCACTGTGGAGTGGTGAAAACACCATATAACGTGTTTCTCGCGTTAAATAGCTCGACAAGAGCGATCTAGACGATTCTGCATACTTCTGACTGAAGTCTCACCAAGATTATCGCAGAAAATGCATATCTCAGCTTGAATCCCGAACGTAACCAAGATATCTGCGGTTCTGCATGTCAAACGCACTGTGGAGTGGCGAAAACACCAGATAACGTGTTTCTCGAATTAAGTAGCTCGAAAAGAGCGATCTCGATGATTCTGCATACTTCTGACAGAAGTCTCACCAAGATAATCGCAGAAAATGCATATCTCACCTTGAAACCTCACGAAAATCAAGTTGACGCCGGTTCTGCATATCATACGCACTGTGGAGTGGTGAAAACACCAGATAACGTGTTTCTCGCATTAAATAGCTCGAAACGAGCGATCTCGATGATTAAGCATACTTCGGACAGGAGTCTCACCAAGATTATCGTAAAAAATGCATATCTCAGCTTGAAACCCCACGAAATCCAAGATATCGCTGGTTCTGCATATCAAACGCACTGTGGAGTGCTGAAAGCACCAGATAACGTGTTTGCCGCATTAATTAGCACGAAACGAGCGATCTAGATGATTCTGCATACTTCTGACTGA
Source organism: Anthophora plumipes (assembly GCA_951804975.1). Lineage (NCBI taxonomy): Eukaryota > Metazoa > Arthropoda > Insecta > Hymenoptera > Apidae > Anthophora > Anthophora plumipes. Next base: position 1,883,567 of record CATORF010000936.1, on the reverse strand, counting down.
AGTCTCACCAATATTATCGCAAAAAATGCATATCTCAGTTTGAACCCCGACTAAAGCCAAGATGTCGCCGGTTCTGCATATCAAACGCACTGTGGAGTGGTGAAAACACCAGATAACGTGTTTCTCGCATTAAACAGCTCGAAAAGAGCGTACTCGATGCTTCTGCATACTTCTGACAGAAGAATCACCAAGATTATCGCAGAAAATGCATGTCTCAGCTTGAAACCCGACCGAAACCAAGATATCTTCGGTTCTGCATGTCAAACGTACTGTGGAGTGGTGAATACACCAGAAAACGTGTTTCTCGCATTAAGTAGCTCGAAAAGAGCGTTCCCGAAGATTCTGCATACTTCTGACTGATGTCTCACCACTATTATCGCAGAAAATGCATATCTCAGCTGGAAACACCACGAATATCAAGATATCGCCGGTTCTGCATATCAAACGCTCTGTGGAGTGGTGAATACACCAGAAAACGTGTTTCTCGCATTAAATGGCTCGAAAAGTGCAATCTAGATGATTCTGCATACTTCTGACAGAAGACTCACTAAGATTATCGCAGATAATATATATCTCAGCTGGAAACACCACGAAAATCAAGATATCGCCAGTTCTGCATATCAAACGCACTGTGGAATGTTGAAAACACCGGGAAACTTGTTTTTTTGCATTAAGTAGCTCGACAAGAGCGATCTAGATGATTCTGCATACTTCTGAATGAAGTCTCACCACGATTATCGCAGAAAATGCATATCTCAGCTGGAAACCCCACGAAAACCAAGATATCGCCGGTTCTGCATATCAGACGCACTGTGGAGTGGTGAAAACACCAGAAAACGTGTTACTCGCATTAACTAGCTCGAAAAGTGCGTTCTGGATGGTTCTGCATACTTCTCATTGATGAAACAAAAAGATTATCGCAGATAATGCATATCTCTGCTAGAAACCCCACGAAAACCAAGATATCTCCTGTTCTGCATATCAAACGCGCTGTGGAGTGGTGAAAACACCAGATAACGTGTTTCTCGCATTAACTAGCTCGAAATGAGCGATCTCGAAGATTCTGCATACTTCTGACAGAAGACTCACCAAGATTATCGTAGAAAATGCATATCTCAGCTTGATACCCTACGACAGCCAAGATGTCGCCGGTTCTGCATATCAAACGCACTGTGGAGTGGTGAAAACACCAGATAAGGTTTTTCTCGCATTAACTAGCTCGAAAGGTGCTATCTCGATGATTCAGCATACTTCGGACAGAAGTCTCTCCAAGTTTATCGCAGAAAATGCATATCTCTGCTTGAAACCCCTTGAAAACCAAGATATCACCTGTTCTGCATATCCAACGAACTGTGGTGTGGTGAAAACCCCAGAAAACGTGTTTCTCGCATTACATAGCTCGAAAAGAGCGATCTCGATGATTCTGCACACTTCGGACAGAAGTCTCACCAAGATTATCGCAGAGAATGCATATCTCAGCTTTAAACCCCACGAAAACCCAGATATCGCCGGTTCTGCATATCAAACCAACTGTGGAGTGGTGAAAACACCAGACAACGTGTTTCTCGCATTAAATAGTTCGAAATGTGCGATCTCGATGATTCTGCATACTTCTAACAGAATTCTCACCATGATTATCGCAGAAAATGCATATCTCTGCTAGAAAACCCACGAAAACCAAGATATCTCCTGTTCTGCATATCCAACGAACTGTGCAGTGGTGAAAACCCCAGGAAACGTGTTTCTCGCATAAAATAGCTCGAAAAGTACGATCTCGAAGATTCTGCATACTTCTAACAGAAGTCTCAACATGATTATCGCAGATAATGCATATCTCTGCTAGAAACCCCACGAAAACCAAGATATCTCCTGTTCTGCATATCAAACGCGCTGTGGAGTGGTGAAAACACCAGATAACGTGTTTCTCGCATTAACTAGCTCGAAATGAGCGATCTCGAAGATTCTGCATACTTCTGACAGAAGACTCACCAAGATTATCGTAGAAAATGCATATCTCAGCTTGATACCCTACGACAGCCAAGATGTCGCCGGTTCTGCATATCAAACGCACTGTGGAGTGGTGAAAACACCAGATAACGTGTTTCTCGCATTAACTAGCTCGAAATGAGCGATCTCGAAGATTCTGCATACTTCTGACAGAAGACTCACCAAGATTATCGCTGAAAATGCATATCTCAGCTGGAAAAACCACGAAAATCAAGATATCTCCTGTTCTGCATATCCTACGAACTGTGGAGTGGTGAAAACCCCAGAAAACGTGTTTCTCGCATTAAATAGCACGAAAAGAGCGATCCCGATGATTCTGCATACTTCGGACAGAAGTCTCACCAAGATTATCGCAGAAAATGCATATCTGAGCTTGAAGCCCTACGACAGCCAAGATGTCGCCGGTTCTGCATATCAAACGCACCGTGGAGTGGTGAAAACACCAGATAACGTGTTTCTCGCATTAAATAGCTCGAAAAGAGCGATCTAGATGATTCAGCATACTTCAGACAGAAGTCTCACCAAGATTATTCTAGAAAATGCATATCTCAGCTTGAAACCCCACGAAAACCAAGATATCGATGGTACTGCATATCAAACGCTCTGTGGAGTGGTGGAAATACCAGATAACGTGTTTCTCGCATTAAATAGCTCGAAAAGAGCGATCTCGATGATTCTGCATACTTCGGACAGAAGTCTCACCAAGATTATCGTAAAAAGTGCATATCTCAGCTTGAAACCCCACGAAAACAGAGATATCGCTGGTTCTGCATATCAAACGCACTGTGGAGTGCTGAAAACACCAGATAACGTTTTGTCGCATTAAATAGTTCGAATAGAGCGATCTCGATGATTCTGCATACTTCGGACAGATGTCTCACCAAGATTATCGTAAAAAATGCATATCTCAGCTTGAAACCCCACGAAAACCAAGATATCGCTGGTACTGCATATCAAACGCACTGTGGAGTGGTGAAAACACCAGATAAGGTTTTTCTCGCATTAACTAGCTCGAAAAGTGCGATCTCGATGATTCAGCATACTTCGGACAGAAGTCTCTCCAAGTTTATCGCAGAAAATGCATATCTCAGCTTGAAACCCCTCGAAACCCAAGATATCACCTGTTCTGCATATCCAACGAACTGTGGAGTGGTGAAAACCCCAGAAAACGTGATTCTCGCATTAAATAGCTCGAAAAGAGCGATCTCGATGATTCTGCACACTTCGGACTATAGTCTCACCATGATTATCGTAAAAAATGCATATCTCAGCTTGAAACCCCACGAACACCAAGATATCGCTGGTTCTGCATATCAAACGCTCTGTGGAGTGGTGAAAACACCAGATAACGTGTTTCTCGCATTAAATAGGTCGAAAAGAGCGTTCTCGATGTTTCTGCATACTTCGGACAGAGGTCTCACCAAGATTATCGCAGAAAATGCATATCTCAGCTTGAAACCCCACGAAAACCCAGATATCGCCGGTTCTGCATATCAAACGCACAGTGGGGTGGTGAAAACACCAGATAAGGTTTTTCTCGCATTAACTAGCTCGAAAAGTGCGATCTCGATGATTCAGCATACTTCGGACAGAAGTCTCTCCAAGTTTATCGCAGAAAATGCATATCTCAGCTTGAAACCCCTCGAAAACCAAGATATCACCTGTTCTGCATATCCAACGAACTGTGGAGTGGTGAAAACCCCAGAAAACGTGTTTCTCGCATAAAATGGCTCGAAAAGTACGATCTCGATGAATCTGCATACTTCGGACAGAAGTCTCACCTAGATTATCGCAGACAATGCATATCTCAGCTTGAAACCCCACGAAAGCAAAGATATCGCTGGTTCTGCATATAAAACGCACTGTGGAGTGCTGGAAACACCAGATAACGTGTTTCTCACATTAAATAGCTCGAATAGAGCGATCTCGATGATTAAGCATACTTCGGACAGAAGTCTCACCAAGATTATCGTAAAAAATGCATATCTCAGCTTGAAACCCCACGAAAACCAAGATATCGCTGGTACTGCATATCAAAGGCACTGTGTAGTGGTGAAAAAACCAGATAACGTGTTTCTCGCAATAAATAGCTCGAAAAGAGCGATCTCGATGATTCTGCATACTTCGGACAGAAGTCTCACCAAGATTATCGTAAAAAATGCATATCTCAGCTAGAAACCCCACGAAAACCAAGATATCTCCTGTTCTGCATATCCAACGAACTGTGGAGTGGTGAAAACCCCAGAAAACGTGTTTCTCGCATTAACTAGCTCGAAAAGAGGGATCTCGATGATTCTGCATACTTCTGACAGAAGACTCACCAAGATTATCGCAGAAAATGCATGTCTCTGCTAGAAACCCCACGAAAACCAAGATATCTCCTGTTCTGCATATCCAACGAACTGTGGAGTGGTAAAAACACCAGAAAACTTGTTTTTTCGCATTAAATAGCTCGAAAAGAGCGATCTAGAAGATTCTGCATATTTCTGACTGAAGTCTCACCAAGATTATCGCAGAAAATGCATATCTCAGCTTGAAACCCGACGAAAACTAAACATCGCCTGTTCTGCATATCAAACCAACTGTGGAGGGGTGAAAACACCAGACAACGTGTTTCTCGCATTAAATTGATTGAAAAGTGCGATCTCGATGGTTCTGCATACTTCTAACAGAAGTCTCACCATGATTATCGCAGAAAATGCATATCTCTGCTAGAAACCCCACGAAAACCAAGATATCTCCTGTTCTGCATATCCAACGAACTGTGGAGTGGTGAAAACCCCAGAAAACGTGTTCCTCGCATTAACTAGCTCGAAAAGAGGGATCTCGATGATTCTGCATACTTCTGACAGAAGACTCACCAAGATTATCGCAGAAAATGCATGTCTCTGCTAGAAACCCTACGAAAACCAAGATATCTCCTGTTCTGCATATCCAACGAACTGTGGAGTGGTGAAAACCCCAGAAAACGTGTTTCTCGCATTAAATAGCTCGAAAATAGCGATCCCGATGATTCTGCATACTTCTGACAGAACTCTCACCAAGATTATGGTAGAAAATGCATATCTCAGCTTGATACCCTACGACAGCCAAGATGTCGCCGGTTCTGCATATCAAACGCACTGTGGAGTGGTGAAAACACCAGATAACGTGTTTCTCGCATTAACTAGCTCGAAAAGAGGGACCTCGATGATTCTGCATACTTCTGACAGAAGACTCCCCAAGATTATCGCAGAAAATGCATGTCTCAGCTTGAAACCCGACGAAATCCAAGATGTCGCTGGTTCCGCATATCAAACGCACTGTGGAGTGGTGAAAACACCAATTAACGTGTTTCTCGCATTGAATAGCTCGAAAAGAGGGATCTCGATGATTCTGCATACTTCTGACAGAAGACTCACCAAGATTATCGCAGAAAATGCATATCTCAGCTGGAAACACCACGAAAATCAAGATGTCGCCCGTTCTGCATATCAAACGCACTGTGGAGTGGTGAAAACAACCAGATATCGTGTTTCTCGCATGAAGTTGCTCGAAAAGAGCGATCTCGAAGATTCTGCATACTTCTGACAAAAGACTCACCAAGATTATCGCTGAAAATGCATATCTCAGCTTGAAACCTCACGAAAATCAAGATGTCGCCGGTTCTGCATATCAAACCCACTGTGGAGTGGTGAAAACAACCAGAGAACGTGTTTCTCGCAATAAATAGGTCGAAAAGGGAGATGCCGATGATTCTGCATACGTCTGACAGAAGTCTCACCAAGATTATCGCAGAAAATGCATATCTCAGCTTGAAACCCCTCGAAAACCAAGATATCACCTGTTCTGCATATCCAACGAACTGTGGAGTGGTGAAAACCCCAGAAAACGTGTTTCTCGCATAAAATAGCTTGAAAAGTACTATCTCGATGAATCTGCATACTTCGGACAGAAGTCTCACCTAGATGATCGCAGACAATGCATATCTCAGCTTGAAACCCCACGAAAGCCAAGATATCGCTGGTTCTGCATATAAAACGCACTGTGGAGTGCTGGAAACACCAGATAACGTGTTTCTCACATTAAATAGCTCGAATAGAGCGATCTCGATGATTAAGCATACTTCGGACAGAAGTCTCACCAAGATTATCGTAAAAAATGCATATCTCAGCTTGAAACCCCACGAAAACCAAGATATCGCTGGTACTGCATATCAAAGGCACTGTGTAGTGGTGAAAAAACCAGATAACGTGTTTCTCGCATTAACTAGCTCGAAAAGAGGGATCTCGATGATTCTGCATACTTCTGACAGAAGACTCACCAAGATTATCGCTGAAAATGCATGTCTCTGCTAGAAACCCCACGAAAACCAAGATATCTCCTGTTCTGCATATCCAACGAACTGTGGAGTGGTGAAAACACCAGAAAACTTGTTTTTTCGCATTAAATAGCTCGAAAAGAGCGATCTAGAAGATTCTGCATATTTCTGACTGAAGTCTCACCAAGATTATCGCAGAAAATGCATATCTCAGCTTGAAACCCGACGAAAACCAAACATCGCCTTTTCTGCATATCAAACCAACTGTGGAGTGGTGAAAACACCAGACAACGTGTTTCTCGCATTAAATTGATGAAAAGTGCGATCTCGATGATTCTGCATACTTCTAACAGAAGTCTCACCATGATTATCGCAGAAAATGCATATCTCTGCTAGAAACCCCACGAAAACCAAGATATCTCCTGTTCTGCATATCCAACGAACTGTGGAGTGGTGAAAACCCCAGAAAACGTGTTTCTCGCATTAACTAGCTCGAAAAGAGGGATCTCGATGATTCTGCATACTTCAGACAGAAGACTCACCAAGATTATCGCCGAAAATGCATGTCTCTGCTAGAAACCCTACGAAAACCAAGATATCTCCTGTTCTGCATATCCAACGAACTGTGGAGTGGTGAAAACCCCAGAAAACGTGTTTCTCGCATTAAATAGCTCGAAAATAGCGATCCCGATGATTCTGCATACTTCTGACAGAACTCTCACCAAGATTATGGTAGAAAATGCATATCTCAGCTTGATACCCTACGACAGCCAAGATGTCGCCGGTTCTGCATATCAAACGCACTATGGAGTGGTGAAAACACCAGATAACGTGTTTCTCGCATTAACTAGCTCGAAAAGAGGGAACTCGATGATTCTGCATACTTCTGACAGAAGACTCACCAAGATTATCGCAGAAAATGCATGTCTCAGCTTGAAACCCGACGAAATCCAAGATGTCGCTGGTTCCGCATATCAAACGCACTGTGGAGTGGTGAAAACACCAGATAACGTGTTTCTCGCATTAAATAGGTCGAAAAGAGCGATCTCGATGTTTCTGCATACTTCGGACAGAAGTCTCTCCAAGTTTATCGCAGCAAATGCATATCTGAGCTTGAAACCCCACCAAAGCCAAGATATCGCTGGTTCTGCATATAAAACGCACTTTGGAGTGCTGGAAACACCAGATAACGTGTTTCTCACATTAAATAGCTCGAATAGAGCGATCTCGATGATTAAGCATACTTCGGACAGAAGTCTCACCAAGATTATCGTAAAAAATGCATATCTCAGCTTGAAACCCCACGAAAACCAAGATATCGCTGGTACTGCATATCAAAGGCACTGTGTAGTGGTGAAAAAACCAGATAACGTGTTTCTCGCAATAAATAGCTCGAAAAGAGCGATCTCGATGATTCTGCATACTTCGGACAGAAGTCTCACCTAGATTATCGCAGACAATGCATATCTCAGCTTGAAACCCCACGAAAGCCAAGATATCGCTTGTTCTGCATATAAAACGCACTGTGGAGTGCTGGAAACACCAGATAACGTGTTTCTCACATTAAATAGCTCGAATAGAGCGATCTCGATGATTAAGCATACTTCGGACAGAAGTCTCACCAAGATTATCGTAAAAAATGCATATCTCAGCTTGAAACCCCACGAAAACCAAGATATCGCTGGTACTGCATATCAAAGGCACTGTGTAGTGGTGAAAAAACCAGATAACGTGTTTCTCGCATTAAATTGATTGAAAAGTGCGATCTCGATGATTCTGCATACTTCTAACAGAAGTCTCACCATGATTATCGCAGAAAATGCATATCTCTGCTAGAAACCCTACGAAAACCAAGATATCTCCTGTTCTGCATATCCAACGAACTGTGGAGTGGTGAAAACCCCAGAAAACGTGTTTTTCGCATTAACTAGCTCGAAAAGAGGGATCTCGATGATTCTGCATACTTCTGACAGAAGACTCACCAAGATTATCGCAGAAAATGCATGTCTCTGCTAGAAACCCCACGAAAACCAAGATATCGCTGGTTCTGCATATCAAACGCACTGTGGAGTGGTGAAAACACCAGATAACGTGTTTCTCGCATTAAATAGCTCGAATAGAGCGATCTCGATGATTAAGCATACTTCGGACAGAAGTCTCACCTTGATTATCGCAGACAATGCATATCTGAGCTTGAAACCCCACCAAAGCCAAGATATCGCTGGTTCTGCATATAAAACGCACTGTGGAGTGCTGGAAACACCAGATAACGTGTTTCTCACATTAAATAGCTCGAATAGAGCGATCTCGATGATTAAGCATACTTCGGACAGAAGTCTCACCATGATTATCGCAGAAAATGCATATCTCAGCTTGATACCCTTCGACAGCCAAGATGTCGCCGGTTCTGCATATCAAACGCACTGTGGAGTGGTGAAAACACCAGATAACGTGTTTCTCGCATTAACTTGCTCGAAAAGAGGGACCTCGATGATTCTGCATACTTCTGACAGAAGACTCACCAAGATTATCGCAGAAAATGCATGTCTCAGCTTGAAACCCGACGAAATCCAAGATGTCGCTGGTTCCGCATATCAAACGCACTGTGGAGTGGTGAAAACACCAATTAACGTGTTTCTCGCATTAAATAGCTCGAAAAGAGGGATCTCGATGATTCTGCATACTTCTGACAGAAGACTCACCAAGATTATCGCAGAAAATGCATATCTCAGCTGGAAACACCACGAAAATCAAGATGTCGCCCGTTCTGCATATCAAACGCACTGTGGAGTGGTGAAAACAACCAGATATCGTGTTTCCCGCATTAAGTTGCTCGAAAAGAGCGATCTCGAAGATTGTGCATACCTCTGACAAAAGACTCACCAAGATTATCGCTGAAAATGCATATCTCAGCTTGAAACCTCACGAAAATCAAGATGTCGCCGGTTCTGCATATCAAACCCACTGTGGAGTGGTGAAAACAACCAGAGAACGTGTTTCTCGCATTAAATAGGTCGAAAAGGGAGATGCCGATGATTCTGCATACGTCTGACAGAAGTCTCACCAAGATTATCGCAGAAAATGCATATCTCAGCTGGAAACACCACGAAAATCAAGATATCGCCGGTTCTGCATATCAATCGCACTCTGGAGTGGTGAAAACAACCAGAGAACGTGTTTCTCGCATTAAATAGGTCGAAAAGGGAGATGCCGATGATTCTGCATACTTCTGACAGAAGTCTCACCAAGATTATCATAGAATGTGCATATCTCAGATTGAACCCCCACGAAAACCAAGATATCGCTGGTTCTGCATATCAAACGCACTGTGGAGTGGTGAAAACACCAGATAACGTGTTTCTCGCATTAAATAGGTCGAAAAGAGCGATCTCGATGTTTCTGCATACTTCGGACAGAGGTCTCACCAAGATTATCGCAGAAAATGCATATCTCAGCTTGAAACCCCTCGAAACCCAAGATATCACCTGTTCTGCATATCCAACGAACTGTGGTGTGGTGAAAACCCCAGAAAACGTGTTTCTCGCATTAAATAGCTCGAAAAGAGCGATCTCGATGATTCTGCACACTTCGGACAGAAGTCTCACCAAGATTATCGCAGAAAATGCATATCTCAGCTGGACACACCACGAAAATCAAGATATCGCCGATTCTGCATGTCAAACGTACTGTGGAGTGGTGAATACACCAGAAAACGTGTTTCTCGCATTAAATAGCTCGAAAAGAGCGATCTAGATGATTCTGCATACTTCTGACAGAAGTCTCACCAAGATTATCATCGAATGTGCATATCTCAGATTGAACCTCGACGAAATCCAAGATGTCGCCGGTTCTGCATATCAAACGGACTGTGGTGTGGTGAAAACACCAGAAAACTTGTTTTTTCGCATTAGATAGCTCGAAACGGGCGATCTAGATGATTCTGCATACTTCTAACAGAAGTCTCACCAAGCTTATCGCAGAAAATGCATACCTCAGGTTTGAAATCTCACGAAAATCAAGATGTCGCCGCTTCTGCATATCAAACGCACTGTGGAGTGGTGAAAACAACCAGATAACGTGTTTCTCGAATTAAATAGCTCGAAAAGAACGATCCAGATTATTCTGCATACTTCTGACAAAAGTCTCACCAAGATTATCGTAAAAAGTGCATATCTCAGCTTGAAACCCCACGAAAACCAAGATATCACCTGTTCTGCATATCCAACGAACTGTGGTGTGGTGAAAACCCCAGAAAACGTGTTTCTCGCATTAAATAGCTCGAAAAGTACGATCTCGATGACTCTGCATACTTCGGACAGAAGCCTCACCAAGATTATCGCAGAAAATGCATATCTGAGCTTGAAACCCCACGAAAACCAGGATATCGTCGGTTCTGCATATCATACGCACTGTTGAGTGCTGAAAACACCAGATATCGTGTTTCTCGCATTAAATAGCTCGAAAAGTGCGATCTCGATGATTCTGCATACTTCGGACAGTAGTCTCACCATGATTATCGTAAAAAATGCATATCTCAGCTTGAAACCCCACGAAAACCAAGATATCGCCGGTTCTGCATATCAAACGCACTGTGGGGTGGTGAAAACACCAGATAAGGTTTTTCTCGCATTAACTAGCTCGAAAAGTGCGATCTCGATGATTCAGCATACTTCGGACAGAAGTCTCTCCAAGTTTATCGCAGAAAATGCATATCTCAGCTTGATACCCCTCGAAACCCAAGATATCACCTGTTCTGCATATCAAACGCACTGTGGAGTGGTGAAAACAACCAGATAACGTGTTTCTCGAATTAAATAGCTCGAAAAGAACGATCTAGATTATTCTGCAAACTTCTGACAAAAGTCCCACCAAGATTATCGTAAAAAGTGCATATCTCAGCTTGAAACCCCACGAAAACCAAGATATCACCTGTTCTGCATATCCAACGAACTGTGGTGTGGTGAAAACCCCAGTAAACGTGTTTCTCGCATTAAATAGCTCGAAAAGTACGATCTCGATGACTCTGCATACTTCGGACAGAAGCCTCACCAAGATTATCGCAGAAAATGCATATCTGAGCTTGAAACCCCACGAAAACCAGGATATCGTCGGTTCTGCATATCATACGCACTGTTGAGTGCTGAAAACACCAGATATCGTGTTTCTCGCATTAAATAGCTCGAAAAGTGCGATCTCGATGATTCTGCATACTTCGGACAGTAGTCTCACCATGATTATCGTAAAAAATGCATATCTCAGCTTGAAACCCCACGAAAACCAAGATATCGCCGGTTCTGCATATCAAACGCACTGTGGGGTGGTGAAAACACCAGATAAGGTTTTTCTCGCATTAAATAGGTCGAAAAGGGAGATGCCGATGATTCTGCATACGTCTGACAGAAGTCTCACCAAGATTATCGCAGAAAATGCATATCTCAGCTTGAAACCCCTCGAAAACCAAGATATCACCTGTTCTGCATATCCAACGAACTGTGGAGTGGTGAAAACCCCAGAAAACGTGTTTCTCGCATTAAATAGCTCGAAAAGTGCGATCTCGATGATTCTGCATACTTCGGACAGTAGTCTCAACATGATTATCGTAAAAAATGCATATCTCAGCTTGAAACCCCACGAAAACCAAGATATCGCTGGTTCTGCATATCAAACGCACTGTGGAGTGCTGAAAACACCAGATATCGTGTTTCTCGCATTAAATAGCTCGAAGAGTGCGATCTCGATGATTCTGCATACTTCGGGCAGTAGTCTCACCATGATTATCGTAAAAAATGCATATCTCAGCTTGAAACCCCACGAAAACCAAGATATCGCTGGTACTGCATATCAAACCCACTGTGGAGTGGTGAAAACACCAGATAAGGTTTTTCTCGCATTAACTAACTCGGAAAGTGCGATCTCGATGATTCAGCATACTTCGGACAGAAGTCTCTCGAAGTTTATCGCAGAAAATGCATATCTCAGCTTGAAACCCCTCGAAACCCAAGATATCACCTGTTCTGCATATCCAACGAACTGTGGTGTGGTGAAAACCCCAGAAAACGTGTTTCTCGCATTAAATAGCTCGAAAAGAGCGATCTCGATGATTCTGCACACATCGGACAGAAGTCTCACCAAGATTATCGCAGACAATGCATATCTCAGCTTGAAACCCCACGAAAACCAAGATATCGCCGGTTCTGCATATCATACGCACTGTGGAGCGCTGAAAACACCAGATATCGTGTTTCTCGCATTAAATAGCTCGAAAAGTGCGATCTCGATGATTCTGCATACTTCGGACAGTAGTCTCACCATGATTATCGTAAAAAATGCATATCTCAGCTTGAAACCCCACGAAAACCAAGATATCGCTGGTTCTGCATATCAAACGCACTGTGGAGTGGTGAAAACACCAGATAACGTGTTTCTCGCATTAAATAGGTCGAAAAGAGCGATCTCGATGTTTCTGCATACTTCGGACAGAGGTCTCACCAAGATTATCGCAGAAAATGCATATCTCAGCTTGAATCCCCACGAAAACCCAGATATCGCCGGTTCTGCATATCAAACGCACTGTGGGGTGGTGAAAACACCAGATAAGGTTTTTCGCGCATTAACTAGCTCGAAAAGTGCGATCTCGATGATTCAGCATACTTCGGACAGAAATCTCTCCAAGTTTATCGCAGAAAATGCATATCTCAGCTTGAAACCCCTCGAAAACCAAGATATCACCTGTTCTGCATATCCAACGAATTGTGGTGTGGTGAAAACCCCAGAAAACGTGTTTCTCGCATAAAATAGCTCGAAAAGTACGGTCTCGATGAATCTGCACACTTCGGACAGAAGTCTCACCATGATTATCGCAGACAATGCATATCTCAGCTTGAAACCCCACGAAATCCAAGATATCGCCGGTTCTGCATATCAAACCAACTGTGGAGTGGTGAAAACACCAGACAACGTGTTTCTCGCATTAAATAGATTGAAAAGTGCGATCTTGATGATTCTGCATACTTCTATCAGAAGTCTCACCATGATTATCGCAGAAAATGCATATCTCTGCTAGAAACCCCACGAAAACCAAGATATCTCCTGTTCTGCATATCCAACGAACTGTGGAGTGGTGAAAACCCCAGAAAACGTGTTTCTCGCATTGAATAGCTCGAAAATAGCGATCCCGATGATTCTGCATACTTCTCACAGAAGTCTCACCAAGATTATGGTAGAAAATGCATATCTCAGCTTGATACCCTACGACAGCCAAGATGTCGCCGGTTCTGCATATCAAACGCACTGTGGAGTGGTGAAAACACCAGATAACGTGTTTCTCGCATTAACTAGCTCGAAAAGAGGGATCTCGATGATTCTGCATACTTCTGACAGAAGACTCACCAAGATTATCGCACAAAATGCATGTCTCAGCTTGAAACCCGACGAAATCCAAGATGTCGCTGGTTCCGCATATCAAACGCACTGTGGAGTGGTGAAAACACCAATTAACGTGTTTCTCGCATTAAATAGCTCGAAAAGAGGGATCTCGATGATTCTGCATACTTCTGACAGAAGACTCACTAAGATTATCGCAGAAAATGCATATCTCAGCTGGAAACACCACGAAAATCATGATGTCGCCCGTTCTGCATTTCAAACGCACTGTGGAGTGGTGAAAACAACCAGATATCGTGTTTCTCGCATTAAGTTGCTCGAAAAGAGCGATCTCGAAGATTCTGCATACTTCTGACAAAAGACTCACCAAAATTATCGCTGAAAATGCATATCTCAGCTTGAAACCTCACGAAAATCAAGATGTCGCCGGTTCTGCATATCAAACCCACTGTGGAGTGGTGAAAACAACCAGAGAACGTGTTTCTCGCATTAAATAGGTCGAAAAGGTAGATGCCGATGATTCTGCATACGTCTGACAGAAGTCTCACCAAGATTATCGCAGAAAATGCATATCTCAGCTGGAAACACCACGAAAATCAAGATATCGCCGGTTCTGCATATCAAATGCACTGTGGAGTGGTGAAAACAACCAGAGAACGTGTTTCTCGCATTAAATAGGTCGAAAAGGGAGATGCCGATGATTCTGCATACTTCTGACAGAAGTCTCACCAAGATTATCGCAGAAAATACATATCTCAGCTGGAAATACCACGAAAATCAAGATATCGCCGGTTCTGCATATCAAACGCACTGTGGAATGTTGAAAACACCAGAAAACTTGTTGTTTCGCATTAAATAGCTCGAAAAGAGCGATCTAGATGATTCTGCATACTTCTGACTGAAGTCTCACCAAGATTATCGCAGAAAATGCATATCTCAGCTGGAAACACCACGAAAATCAAGATTTTGCCGGTTCTGCATATCAAACGCACTGTGGAGTGGTGAAAACAACCAGAGAACGTGTTTCTCGCATTAAATAGGTCGAAAAGGGAGATGCCGATGATTCTGCATACTTCTGACAGAAGTCTCACCAAGATTATCGCAGAAAATGCATATCTCAGCTGGAAACACCACGAAAATCAAGATATCGCCGGTTCTGCATATCAAACGCACTGTGGAATGTTGAAAACACCAGAAAACTTGTTTTTTCGCATTAAATAGCACGAAAAGAGCGATCTAGATGATTCTGCATACTTCTGACTGAAGTCTCACCAAGTTTATCGCAGAAAATGCATATCTCAGCTGGAAACACCACGAAAATCAAGATATCGCCGGTTCTGCATATCAAACGCACTGTCGAATGTTGAAAACACCAGAAAACTTGTTTTTTCGCATTAAATAGCTCCAAAAGAGCGATCTAGATGATTCTGCATACTTCTGACTGAAGCCTCACCAAGATTATCGCAGAAAATGCATATCACAGCTTGAAACCCGACGAAAACCAAACATCGCCGGTTCTGCATATCAAACCAACTGTGGAGTGGTGAAAAAACCAGACAACGTGTTTCTCGCATTAAATAGATCGAAAAGTGCGATCTCGATGATTCTGCATACTTCTAACAGAAGTCTCACCATGATTATCGCAGATAATGCATATCTCTGCTAGAAACCCCACGAAAACCAAGATATCTCCTGTTCTGCATATACAACGAACTGTGGAGTGGTGAAAACACCAGATAACGTGTTTCTCGCATTAACTAGCTCGAAAAGAGCGATCTCGAAGATTCTGCATACTTCTGACAGAAGTCTCACCAAGATTATAGTAGAATGTGCATATCTCAGCTTGAAACCCGACGAAATCCAAGATGACGCCGGTTCTGCATAGCAAACGCACTGTGGAATGTTGAAAACACCAGAAATCTTGTTTTTTCGCATTAGATAGCTCGAAACGAGCGATCTAGATGATTCTGCAAACTTCTGACTGAAGTCTCACCAATATTATAGGAGAAAATGCATATCTCAGCTTGAAATCTCTCGAAAATCAATATGTCGCCGGTTCTGCATGTCACACGTACTGAGGTGTGGTGAAAACACCAGAAAACTTGTTTTTTCGAATTAAATAGCTCGAAACGAGAGATCTAGATGATTCTGCATACATATGACTGAAGTCTCACCAATATTATCGCAGAAAATGCATATCTCAGCTTGAAACCTCACCAAAATCATGATGTCGCCGGTTCTGCATATAAAACGCACTGTGGAGTGGTGAAAACACCAGATAACGTGTTTCTCGCATTAAATAGCTCGAAAAGAGGGGTCTCGATGATTCTGCATACTACTGACAGAAGTCTCACCAAGAATATCGCAGAATGTGCATATCTCAGCTTGAACCCCGACGAAATCCAAGATGTCGCCGGTTCTGCATATCAAACCCACTGTGGAGTGGTGAAAACAACCAGAGAACGTGTTTCTCGCATTAAATAGGTCGGAAAGGGAGATGCCGATGATTCTGCATACGTCTGACAGAAGTCTCACCAAGATTATCGCAGAAAATGCATATCTCAGCTGGAAACACCACGAAAATCAAGATTTTGCCGGTTCTGCATATCAAACGCACTGTGGAGTGGTGAAAACAACCAGAGAACGTGTTTCTCGCATTAAATAGGTCGAAAAGGGAGATGCCGATGATTCTGCATACTTCTGACAGAAGTCTCACCAAGATTATCGCAGAAAATGCATATCTCAGCTGGAAACACCACGAAAATCAAGATATCGCCGGTTCTGCATATCAAACGCACTGTGGAATGTTGAAAACACCAGAAAACTTGTTTTTTCGCATTAAATAGCACGAAAAGAGCGATCTAGATGATTCTGCATACTTCTGACTGAAGTCTCACCAAGTTTATCGCAGAAAATGCATATCTCAGCTGGAAACACCACGAAAATCAAGATATCGCCGGTTCTGCATATCAAACGCACTGTGGAATGTTGAAAACACCAGAAAACTTGTTTTTCGCATTAAATAGCTCCAAAAGAACGGTCTAGATGATACTGCATACTTCTGACTGAAGTCTCACCAAGATTATCGCAGAAAATGCATATCACAGCTTGAAACCCGACGAAAACCAAACATCGCCGGTTCTGCGTATCAAACCAACTGTGGAGTGGTGAAAAAACTAGACAACGTGTTTCTCGCATTAAATAGATCGAAAAGTGTGATCTCGATGATTCTGCATACTACTAACAGAAGTCTCACCATGATTATCGCAGATAATGCATATCTCTGCTAGAAACCCCACGAAAACCAAGATATCTCCTGTTCTGCATATACAACGATCTGTGGAGTGGTGAAAACACCAGATAACGTGTTTCTCGCATTAACTAGCTCGAAATGAGCGATCTCGAATATTCTGCATACTTCTGACAGAAGACTCAACAAGATTATCGCTGAAAATGCATATCTCAGCTGGAAAAACCACGAAAATCAAGATATCGCCTGTTCTGCATACCAAACGAACTGTGGAGTGGTGAAAACAACCAGATAACGTGTTTCTCGCATTAAATAGCTCGAAAAGAGGGGTCTCGATGATTCTGCATACTACTGACAGAAGTCTCACCAAGAATATCGCAGAATGTGCATATCTCAGCTTGAACCCCGACGAAATCCAAGATGTCGCCGGTTCTGCATATCAAACCCACTGTGGAGTGGTGAAAACAACCAGAGAACGTGTTTCTCGCATTAAATAGGTCGAAAAGGGAGATGCCGATGATTCTGCATACGTCTGACTGAAGTCTCACCAAGTTTATCGCAGAAAATGCATATCACAGCTTGAAACCCGACGAAAACCAAACATCGCCGGTTCTGCGTATCAAACCAACTGTGGAGTGGTGAAAAAACCAGACAACGTGTTTCTCGCATTAAATAGCTCGAAAAGAGGGATCTCGACGATTCTGCATACTACTGACAGAAGACTCACCAAGATTATCGCAGAAAATGCATATCTCAGCTTGAAACCTCACGAAAATCAAGATTTCGCCGGTTCTGCATATCAAACGCACTGTGGAGTGGTGAAAACAACCAGAGAACGTGTTTCTCGCATTAAATAGGTCGAAAAGGGAGATACCGATGATTCTGCATACTTCTGACAGAAGTCTCACCAAGATTATCGCAGAAAATGCATATTTCAGCTGGAAACACCACGAAAATCAAGATATCGCCGGTTCTGCATATCAAACGCACTGTGGAATGTTGAAGACACCAGAAAACTTGTTTTTTTCGCATTAAATAGCTCGAAAAGAGCGATCTAGATGATTCTGCATACTTCTGACTGAAGTCTCACCAAGTTTATCGCAGAAAATGCATATCACAGCTTGAAACCCGACGAAAACCAAACATCGCCGGTTCTGCGTATCAAACCAACTGTGGAGTGGTGAAAAAACCAGACAACGTGTTTCTCGCATTAAATAGATCGAAAAGTGCGATCTCGATGGTTCTGCATACTTCTAACAGAAGTCTCACCATGATTATCGCAGATAATGCATATCTCTGCTAGAAACCCCACGAAAACCAAGATATCTCCTGTTCTGCATATCAAACGCACTGTGGAATGTTGAAAACACAAGAAAACTTGTTTTTTCGCATTGCATAGCTCGAAAAGAGCGATCTAGATGATTCTGCACACTTCTGACAGAAGTCTCGCCAAGATTATCGCAGAAAATGCATACCTCAGTTTGAAATCTCACGAAAATCAAGATGTCGCCACTTCTGCATATCAAACGCACTGTGGAGTGGTGAAAACAACCAGATAACGTGTTTCTCGAATTAAATAGCTCGAAAAGAACGATCTAGATGATTCTGCATACTTCTGACAGAAGTCTCACCAAGATTATCGTAGAAAATGCATATCTCAGCTTGAACCCCGACGAAATCCAAGATGTCGCCGGTACTGCATGTCAAACGTACTGTGGAGTGGTGAATACACCAGACAACGTGTTTCTCGCATTAAATAGCTCGAAAAGAGCGATCTAGATGATTCTGCATACTTCTGCCAGAAGTCTCACCAAGATTATCGTAGAAAATGCATATCTCAGCTTGATACCCGAAGAAAGCCAAGATGTCGCCGGTTCTGCATATCAAACGCACTGTGGAGTGGTGAAAACACCAGATAACGTGTTTCTCGCATTAAATAGCTCGAAAAGAGCGATCCCGATGATTCTGCATACTTCTGACAGACGTCTCACCAAGATTATCGTAGAAAATGCATATCTCAGCTTGAAACCCGACCGAAACCAAGATATCTCCGGTTCTGCATGTCAAACGTTCTTTGGAGTGGAGAATACACCAGAGAACGTGTTTCTCGCATTAAATAGCTCGAAAAGTGCGATCTAGATGATTCTGCATACTTCTGACAGAAGTCTCACCAAGATTATTGCAGAAAATGCATATCTCAGCTTGAAACCCGACAAAATCCAAGATGTCGCCGGTTCTGCATATCAAACGCACTGTGGAGTGGTGAAAACACCAGATAACGTGTTTCTCGCATTAAGTAGCTCGAAACGAGCGATCTAGATGATTCTGCATATTTCGGACAGAAGTCTCACCAAGATTGAAGCAGAAAATGCATATCTCAGCTTGAAACCCCACGAAAACCAAGATATCGCTGGTTCTGCATATCAAACGCTCTGTGGAGTGGTGAAAACACCAGATAACGTGTTTCTCGCATTAAATAGGTCGAAAAGAGCGATCTCGATGTTTCTGCATACTTCGGACAGAAGTCTCACCAAGATTATCGCAGACAATGCATATCTCATCTTGAAACCCCACGAAAACCCAGATATCGCCAGTTCTGCATATCAAACGCACTGTGGAGTGGTGAGAACACCAGATAAGGTTTTTCTCGCATTAACTAGCTCGAAAGGTGCTATCTCGATGATTCAGCATACTTCGGACAGAAGTCTCTCCAAGTTTATCGCAGAAAATGCATATCTCTGCTTGAAACCCCTTGAAAACCAAGATATCACCTGTTCTGCATATCCAACGAACTGTGGTGTGGTGAAAACCCCAGAAAACGTGTTTCTCGCGTTACATAGCTCGAAAAGAGCGATCTCGATGATTCTGCACACTTCGGACAGAAGTCTCACCAAGATTATCGCAGAGAATGCATATCTCATCTTGAAACCCCACGAAAACCAAGATATCGCCGGTTCTGCATATCATACGCACTGTGGAGTGCTGAAAACACCAGATATCGTGTTTCTCGCATTAAATAGCTCGAAAAGTGCGATCTCGATGATTCTGCATACTTCGGACAGAAGTCTCACCATGATTATCGTAAAAAATGCATATCTCAGCTTGAAACCCCACGAAAACCAAGATATCGCTGGTTCTGCATATCAAACGCACTGTGGAGTGGTGAAAACACCAGATAACGTGTTTCTCGCATTAAATAGGTCGAAAAGAGCGATCTCGATGTTTCTGCATACTTCGGACAGAAGTCTCACCAAGATTATCGCTGAAAATGCATATCTCAGCTTGAAACCCCACGAAAACCAAGATATCGCTGGTTCTGCATATCAAACGCACTGTGGACTGGTGAAAACACCAGATAACGTGTTTCTCGCATTAAATAGGTCGAGAAGAGCGATCTCGATGTTTCTGCATACTTCGGACAGAGGTCTCACCAAGATTATCTCAGAAAATGCATATCTCAGCTTGAAACCCCACGAAAACCCAGATATCGCCGGTTCTGCATATCAAACCAACTGTGGAGTGGTGAATACACCAGACAACGTGTTTCTCGCATTAAATAGCTCGAAAAGAGCGATCTAGATGATTCTGCATACTTCTGCCAGAAGTCTCACCAAGATTATCGTAGAAAATGCATATCTCAGCTTGATACCCGAAGAAAGCCAAGATGTCGCCGGTTCTGCATATCAAACGCACTGTGGAGTGGTGAAAACACCAGATAACGTGTTTCTCGCATTAAATAGCTCGAAAAGAGCGATCCCGATGATTCTGCATACTTCTGACAGACGTCTCACCAAGATTATCGTAGAAAATGCATATCTCAGCTTGAAACCCGACCGAAACCAAGATATCTCCGGTTCTGCATGTCAAACGTTCTTTGGAGTGGAGAATACACCAGAGAACGTGTTTCTCGCATTAAATAGCTCGAAAAGTGCGATCTAGATGATTCTGCATACTTCTGACAGAAGTCTCACCAAGATTATTGCAGAAAATGCATATCTCAGCTTGAAACCCGACAAAATCCAAGATGTCGCCGGTTCTGCATATCAAACGCACTGTGGAGTGGTGAAAACACCAGATAACGTGTTTCTCGCATTAAGTAGCTCGAAACGAGCGATCTAGATGATTCTGCATATTTCGGACAGAAGTCTCACCAAGATTGAAGCAGAAAATGCATATCTCAGCTTGAAACCCCACGAAAACCAAGATATCGCTGGTTCTGCATATCAAACGCTCTGTGGAGTGGTGAAAACACCAGATAACGTGTTTCTCGCATTAAATAGGTCGAAAAGAGCGATCTCGATGTTTCTGCATACTTCGGACAGAAGTCTCACCAAGATTATCGCAGACAATGCATATCTCATCTTGAAACCCCACGAAAACCCAGATATCGCCAGTTCTGCATATCAAACGCACTGTGGAGTGGTGAGAACACCAGATAAGGTTTTTCTCGCATTAACTAGCTCGAAAGGTGCTATCTCGATGATTCAGCATACTTCGGACAGAAGTCTCTCCAAGTTTATCGCAGAAAATGCATATCTCTGCTTGAAACCCCTTGAAAACCAAGATATCACCTGTTCTGCATATCCAACGAACTGTGGTGTGGTGAAAACCCCAGAAAACGTGTTTCTCGCGTTACATAGCTCGAAAAGAGCGATCTCGATGATTCTGCACACTTCGGACAGAAGTCTCACCAAGATTATCGCAGAGAATGCATATCTCATCTTGAAACCCCACGAAAACCAAGATATCGCCGGTTCTGCATATCATACGCACTGTGGAGTGCTGAAAACACCAGATATCGTGTTTCTCGCATTAAATAGCTCGAAAAGTGCGATCTCGATGATTCTGCATACTTCGGACAGAAGTCTCACCATGATTATCGTAAAAAATGCATATCTCAGCTTGAAACCCCACGAAAACCAAGATATCGCTGGTTCTGCATATCAAACGCACTGTGGAGTGGTGAAAACACCAGATAACGTGTTTCTCGCATTAAATAGGTCGAAAAGAGCGATCTCGATGTTTCTGCATACTTCGGACAGAAGTCTCACCAAGATTATCGCTGAAAATGCATATCTCAGCTTGAAACCCCACGAAAACCAAGATATCGCTGGTTCTGCATATCAAACGCACTGTGGACTGGTGAAAACACCAGATAACGTGTTTCTCGCATTAAATAGGTCGAGAAGAGCGATCTCGATGTTTCTGCATACTTCGGACAGAGGTCTCACCAAGATTATCTCAGAAAATGCATATCTCAGCTTGAAACCCCACGAAAACCCAGATATCGCCGGTTCTGCATATCAAACCAACTGTGGAGTGGTGAAAACACCAGACAACGTGTTTCTCGCATTAAATAGTTCGAAATGTGCGATCTCGATGATTCTGCATACTTCTAACAGAATTCTCACCATGATTATCGCAGAAAATGCATATCTCTGCTAGAAAACCCACGAAAACCAAGATATCTCCTGTTCTGCATATCCAACGAACTGTGCAGTGGTGAAAACCCCAGGAAACGTGTTTCTCGCATAAAATAGCTCGAAAAGTACGATCTCGAAGATTCTGCATACTTCTAACAGAAGTCTCAACATGATTATCGCAGATAATGCATATCTCTGCTAGAAACCCCACGAAAACCAAGATATCTCCTGTTCTGCATATCAAACGCGCTGTGGAGTGGTGAAAACACCAGATAACGTGTTTCTCGCATTAACTAGCTCGAAATGAGCGATCTCGAAGATTCTGCATACTTCTGACTGAAGTCTCACCAAGATTCTCGTAGAAAATGCATATCTGAGCTTGAAACCCGACGAAATCCAAGATGTCGCCGGTTCTGCATGTCAAACGCACTGTGGAGTGGTGAAAACACCAGATTACGTGTTTCTCGCATTAAATAGCTCGAAAAGAGCGATCCCGATAATTCTGCATACTTCTGACAGACGTCTCACCAAGATTATCGTAGAAAATGCATATCTCAGCTTGAAACCCGACCGAAACCAAGATATCTCCGGTTCTGCATGTCAAACGTACTGTGGAGTGGAGAATACACCAGACAACGTGTTTCTCGCATTAAATATCTCGAAAAGAGCGATCCCGATAATTCTGCATACTTCTGACAGACGTCTCACCAAGATTATCCTAGAATGTGCATATCTCAGCTTGAACCCCGACGAAATCCAAGATGTCGCCGGTTCTGCATATCAAACGCACTGTGGAGTGGTGAAAACACCAGATAACGTGTTTCTCGCATTAAATAGCTCGAAAAGAGCGATCCCGATAATTCTGCATACTTCTGACAGACGTCTCACCAAGATTATCCTAGAATGTGCATATCTCAGCTTGAACCCCGACGAAATCCAAGATGTCGCCGGTTCTGCATATCAAACGCACTGTGGAGTGGTGAAAACACCAGAAAACGTGTTTCTCGCATTAGGTAGCTCGAAACGAGCGATCTAGATGATTCTGCATACTTCTGACTGAAGTCTCACCAAGATTATCGCAGAAAATGCATATCTCAGCTTGAAACCTCACGAAAACCAAGTTATCTCCGGTTCTGCGCATCAAACGGACTGTGGTGTGGTGAAAACACCAGAAAACTTGTTTTTTCGCATTAGATAGCTCGAAACGGGCGATCTAGATGATTCTGCATACTTCTGACAGAAGTCTCACCAAGATTATCGCAGAAAATGCATACCTGAGCTTGAAATCTCACGAAAATCAAGATGTCGCCGCTTCTGCATATCAAACGCACTGTGGAGTGGTGAAAACAACCAGATAACGTGTTTCTCGCATTAAATAGCTCGAAAAGAGCGATCCCGATAATTCTGCATACTTCTGACAGACGTCTCACCAAGATTATCGTAGAAAATGCATATCTCAGCTTGAAACCCGACCGAAACCAAGATATCTCCGGTTCTGCATGTCAAACGTACTGTGGAGTGGAGAATACACCAGACGACGTGTTTCTCGCATTAAATAGCTCGAAAAGAGCGATCCCGATAATTCTGCATACTTCTGACAGACGTCTCACCAAGATTTTCCTAGAATGTGCATATCTCAGCTTGAACCCCGACAAAATCCAAGATGTCGCCGGTTCTGCATATCAAACGCACTGTGGAGTGGTGAAAACACCAGATAACGTGTTTCTCGCATTAAATAGCTCGAAAAGAGCGATCCCGATAATTCTGCATACTTCTGACAGACGTCTCACCAAGATTATCCTAGAATGTGCATATCTCAGCTTGAACCCCGACGAAATCCAAGATGTCGCCGGTTCTGCATATCAAACGCACTGTGGAGTGGTGAAAACACCAGAGAACTTGTTTTTTCGCAGTGGATAGCTCGAAACGGGCGATCTAGATGATTCTGCATACTTCTGACAGAAGTCTCACCAAGATTATCGCAGAAAATGCATATCTCAGATTGAAACCCGACCGAAACCAAGATATCTCCGGTTCTGCATATCAAACGCACTGTGGGGTGGCGAAAACACCAGAAAACGTGTTTCTCGATTTAAATAGCTCGAAAAGAGCGATCTAGATGATTCTGCATACTTCTGACTGAAGTCTCACCAAGATTATCGCAGAAAATGCATATCTCAGCTTGAAACCTCACGAAAACCAAGTTATCTCCGGTTCTGCGCATCAAACGGACTGTGGTGTGGTGAAAACACCAGAAAACTTGTTTTTTCGCATTAGATAGCTCGAAACGGGCGATCTAGATGATTCTGCATACTTCTGACAGAAGTCTCACCAAGATTATCGCAGAAAATGCATACCTGAGCTTGAAATCTCACGAAAATCAAGATGTCGCCGCTTCTGCATATCAAACGCACTGTGGAGTCGTGAAAACAACCAGATAACGTGTTTCTCGCATTAAATAGCTCGAAAAGAGCGATCCCGATGATTCTGCATACTTCTGACAGAAGTCTCACCAAGATTATCGTAGAATGTGCATATCTCAGCTTGAACCCCGACGAAATCCAAGATGTCGCCGGTTCTGCATATCAAACGCACTGTGGAGTGGTGAAAACACCAGAAAACTTGTTTTTTCGATTTAAATAGCTCGAAACGAGCGATCCCGATGATTCTGCATACTTCTTACTGAAGTCTAACCAAGCTTCTCGTAGGAAATGCATATCTCAGCTTGAAACCTCACGAAAATCAAGATGTCGCCGGTTCTGCATGTCAAACGTACTGAGGAGTGGTGAAAACACCAGAAAACTTGTTTTTTCGCATTAGATAGCTCGAAACGAGCGATCTAGATGATTCTGCATACTTCTGCCTGAAGTCTCACCAATATTATAGGAGAAAATGCATATCTCAGCTTGAAATCTCACGAAAATCAAGATGTCGCCGCTTCTGCATAGCAAACGCACTGTGGAATGTTGAAAACACCAGAAATCTTGTTTTTTCGCATTAGATAGCTCGAAACGAGCGATCTAGATGATTCTGCATACTTCTGCCTGAAGTCTCACCAATATTATAGGAGAAAATGCATATCTCAGCTTGAAATCTCACGAAAATCAAGATGTCGCCGGTTCTGCATGTCAAACGTACTGAGGAGTGGTGAAAACACCAGAAAACTTGTTTTTTCGCATTAAATAGCTCGAAACGAGAGATCTAGATGATTCTGCATACATATGACTGAAGTCTCACCAATATTATCGCAGAAAATGCATATCTCAGCTTGAAACCTCACCAAAATCATGATGTCGCCGGTTCAGCATATAAAACGCACTGTGGAGTGGTGAAAACACCAGATAACGTGTTTATCGCATTAAGTAGCTCGAAAAGAGCGATCCCGATGATTCTGCATACTTCTGACAGACGTCTCACCAAGATTATCGCAGAAAATGCATATCTCAGCTTGAAACCCGACCGAAACCAAGATATCTCCGGTTCTGCATATCAAACGCACTGTGGGGTGGCGAAAACACCAGAAAACGTGTTTCTCGCATTAAATAGCTCGAAAAGAGCGATCCCGATGATTCTGCATACTTCTGACAGAAGTCTCACCAAGATTATCGTAGAATGTGCATATCTCAGCTTGAACCCCGACGAAATCCAAGATGTCGCCGGTACTGCATATCAAACGGACTGTGGTGTGGTGAAAACACCAGAAAACTTGTTTTTTCGCATTAGATAGCTCGAAACGGGCGATCTAGATGATTCTGCATACTTCTGACAGAAGTCTCACCAAGATTATCGCAGAAAATGCATACCTGAGCTTGAAATCTCACGAAAATCAAGATGTCGCCGCTTCTGCATAGCAAACGCACTGTGGAATGTTGAAAACACCAGAAATCTTGTTTTTTCGCATTAGATAGCTCGAAACGAGCGATCTAGATGATTCTGCATACTTCTGCCTGAAGTCTCACCAATATTATAGGAGAAAATGCATATCTCAGCTTGAAATCTCACGAAAATCAAGATGTCGCCGGTTCTGCATGTCAAACGTACTGAGGAGTGGTGAAAACACCAGAAAACTTGTTTTTTCGCATTAAATAGCTCGGAACGAGAGATCTAGATGATTCTGCATACATATGACTGAAGTCTCACCAATATTATCGCAGAAAATGCATATCTCAGCTGGTCACACCACGAAAATCAAGATATCGCCGGTTCTGCATATCAAACGCACTGTGGAATGTTGAAAGCACCAGAAAACTTGTTTTTTCGAATTAAATAGTTCGAAAAGAGCGATCCCGATGATTCTGCATACTTCTGACAGACGTCTCACCAAGATTATCGTAGAAAATGCATATCTCAGCTTGAAACCCGACCGAAACCAAGATATCTCCGGTTCTGCATGTCAAACGTACTGTGGATTGGTGAATACACCAGAAAACGTGTTTGTCGCATTAAATAGCTCGAAAAGAGCGATCTAGATGATTCTGCATACTTCTGACAGAAGTCTCACCAAGATTATCCTAGAATGTGCATATCTCAGCTTGAACCCCGACGAAATCCAAGATG
The DNA here is from genome assembly GCA_951804975.1 of Anthophora plumipes. Lineage (NCBI taxonomy): Eukaryota > Metazoa > Arthropoda > Insecta > Hymenoptera > Apidae > Anthophora > Anthophora plumipes. The sequence goes on along the minus strand of CATORF010000936.1, from coordinate 1,856,647 downwards.
TCGCCGGTTCTGCATATCAAACGCACTGTGGAGTGGTGAAAACACCAGAGAACTTGTTTTTTCGCATTAAATAGCTCGAAACGAGCGATCCCGATGATTCTGCATACTTCTGACTGAAGTCTCACCAAGATTCTCGTAGAAAATGCATATCTGAGCTTGAAACCCGACGAAATCCAAGATGTCGCCGGTTCTGAATGTCAAACGCACTGTGGAGTGGTGAAAACACCAGATAACGTGTTTCTCGCATTAAATAGCTCGAAAAGAGGGGTCTCGATGATTCTGCATACTACTGACAGAAGACTCACCAAGATTATCGACGAAAATGCATATCTCAGGTTGAAATCTCACGAAAATCAAGATTTCGCCGGTTCTGCATATCAAACGCACTGTGGTGTCGTGAAAACATCAGATAACGTGTTTCTCGCATTAAATAGCTCGAAAAGAGGGATCTCGATGATTCTGCATACTTCTGACAGAAGTCTCACCAAGATTATCGCAGAAAATGCATACCTCAGCTTGAAATCTCACGAAAATCAAGATGTCGCCGCTTCTGCATATAAAACGCACTGTGGAGTGGTGAAAACACCAGATAACGTGTTTCTCGCATTAAATAGCTCGAAAAGAGGGGTCTCGATGATTCTGCATACTACTGACAGAAGTCTCACCAAGATTATCGTAGAATGTGCATATCTCAGCTTGAACCCCGACGAAATCCAAGATGTCGCCGGTTCTGCATATCAAACGCACTGTGGAGTGGTGAAAACACCAGAAAACGTGATTCTCGCATTAAGTAGCTCGAAAAGAGCGATCCCGATGATTCTGCATACTTCTGACAGACGTCTCACCAAGATTATCGTAGAAAATGCATATCTCAGCTTGAAACCCGACCGAAACCAAGATATCTCCGGTTCTGCATGTCAAACGTACTGTGGAGTGGTGAATACACCAGAAAACGTGTTTGTCGCATTAAATAGCTCGAAAAGAGCGATCTAGATGATTCTGCATACTTCTGACAGAAGTCTCACCAAGATTATCCTAGAATGTGCATATCTCAGCTTGAACCCCGACGAAATCCAAGATGTCGCCGGTTCTGCATATCAAACGCACTGTGGAGTGGTGAAAACACCAGAAAACGTGATTCTCGCATTAAGTAGCTCGAAAAGAGCGATCCCGATGATTCTGCATACTTCTGACAGACGTCTCACCAAGATTATCGTAGAAAATGCATATCTCAGCTTGAAACCCGACCGAAACCAAGATATCTCCGGTTCTGCATGTCAAACGTACTGTGGAGTGGTGAATACACCAGAAAACGTGTTTCTCGAATTATATATCTCGAAAAGAACGATCTAGATGATTCTGCATACTTCTGACAGAAATCTCACCAAGATTATCGTAGAAAATGCAATTCTCAGCTTGAACCCCGACGAAATCCAAGATGTCGCCGGTTCTGCATATCAAACGCACTGTGGAGTGGTGAAAACACCAGATAACGTGTTTCTCGGATTAAATAGCTCGAAAAGAGGGGGCTCGATGATTCTGCATACTACTGACAGATGTCTCACCAAGATTATCGTAGAATGTGCATATCTCAGCTTGAACCCCGACGAAATCCAAGATATCTCCGGTTCTGCATGTCAAACGTACTGTGGAGTGGTGAATGCACCAGAAAACGTGTTTCTCGCATTAAATAGCTCGAAAAGAGCGATCTAGATGATTCTGCATACTTCTGACAGAAGTCTCACCAAGATTATCCTAGAATGTGCATATCTCAGCTTGAACCCCGACGAAATCCAAGATGTCGCCGGTTCTGCATATCAAACGCACTGTGGAGTGGTGAAAACACCAGAGAACTTGTTTTTTCGCATTAAATAGATCGAAACGAGCGATCCCGATGATTCTGCATACTTCTGACAGACGGCTCACCAAGATTATCGTAGAAAATGCATATCTCAGCTTGAAACCCGAACGAAACCAAGATATCTCCGGTTCTGCATGTCAAACGTACTGTGGGTTGGTGAATACACCAGAAAACGTGTTTCTCGCATTAAGTAGCTCGAAAAGAGCGTTCTCGAAGATTCTGCATACTTCTGACTGAAGTCTCACCAAGATTATCGCAGACAATGCATACCTCAGCTTGAAATCTCACGAAAATCAAGATGTCGCCGCTTCTGCATATCAAACGCACTGTGGAGTGGTGAAAACAACCAGATAACGTGTTTCTCGAATTAAATAGCTCGAAAAGAACGATCTAGATGATTCTGCATACTTCTGACAGAAGTCTCACCAAGATTATCGTAGAAAATGCATATCTCAGCTTGATACCCGAAGACAGCCAAGATGTCGCCGGTTCTGCATATCAAACGCACTGTGGAGTGATGAAAACACCAGATAACGTGTTTCTCGCATTAAATAGCTCGAAATGAGCAATCCCGATGATTCTGCATACTTCTGACAGACGTCACACCATGATTATCGTAGAAAATGCATATCTCAGCTTGAAACCCGACCGAAACCAAGATATCTCCGGTTCTGCATGTCAAACGTACTGTGGAGTGGCTGAATACACCAGACAACGTGTTTCTCGCATTAAATAGCTCGAAAAGAGCGATCTAGATGATTCTGCATACTTCTGACAGAAGTCTCACCAAGATTCTCGTAGGAAATGCATATCTCAGCTTGAAACCCGACGAAATCCAAGATGTCGCCGGTTCTGCATAGCAAACGCACTGTGGAATGTTGAAAACACCAGAAATCTTGTTTTTTCGCATTAGATAGCTCGAAACGAGCGATCTAGATGATTCTGCATACTTCTGACTGAAGTCTCACCAATATTATAGGAGAAAATGCATATCTCAGCTTGAAATCTCACGAAAATCAAGATGTCGCCGGTTCTGCATGTCAAACGTACTGAGCAGTGGTGAAAACACCAGAAAACTTGTTTTTTCGCATTAAATAGCTCGAAACGAGAGATCTAGATGATTCTGCATACATATGACTGAAGTCTCACCAATATTATCGCAGAAAATGCATATCTCAGCTTGAAACCTCACCAAAATCATGATGTCGCCGGTTCTGCATATAAAACGCACTGTGGAGTGGTGAAAACACCAGATAACGTGTTTCTCGCATTAAATAGCTCGAAAAGAGGGGTATCGATGATTCTGCATACTACTGACAGAAGTCTCACCAAGATTATCGTAGAATGTGCATATCTCAGCTTGAACCCCGACGAAATCCAAGATGTCGCCGGTTCTGTATATCAAACGCACTGTGGAGTGGTGAAAACACCAGAAAACGTGATTCTGGCATTAAGTAGCTCGAAAGGAGCGATCTAGATGATTCTGCATACTTCTGACAGAAGTCTCACCAAGATTATCGTAGAATGTGCATATCTCAGCTTGAACCCCACGAAAACCAAGGTTTCGCTGGTTCTGCATATCAAACGCACTGTGGAGTGCTGAAAACACCTGATAACGTGTTTCTGGCATTAAATAGCTCGAAAAGAGCGATCTAGATAATTCTGCATACTTCTGACAGAAGTCTCACAAAGATTATCGTAGAATGTGCATATCTCAGCTTGAACCCCGACGAAATCCAAGATGTCGCCGGTTCTGCATATCAAACGCACAGTGGAGTCGTGAAAACATCAGATAACGTGGTTCTCGCATTAAATAGTTCGAAAAGAGCGATCTAGATGATTCTGCATACTTCTGACAGAAGTCTCACCAAGATTATCGCAGAAAATGCATATCTCAGCTGGAAACACCACGAAATTCAAGATATCGCCTGTTCTGCATATAAAACGCACTGTGGAATGTTGAAAACACCAGATAACGTGTTTCTCGCATTACATAGCTCGAAAAGAGCGATCTAGATGATTCTGCATACTTCTGACTGAAGTCTCACCAAGATTATTGTAGAAAGTGCATATCTCAGCTTGAAACCCGACGAAATCTAAGATGTCGCCGGTTCTGCAAATCAAACGCACTGTGGAGTGGTGAAAACACCAGAAAACGTGTTTCTCGCATTAAATATGTCGAAAAGTGCGATCTCGATGTTTCTGCATACTTCTGACAGACGTCTGACCAAGATTATCGCAGAAAATGCATATCTCAGCTTGAACCCCGACGAAATCCAAGATGTCGCCGGTTCTGCATATCAAACGCACTGTGGAGTCGTGAAAACACCAGAAAGCGTGTTTCTCGCATTAAGTAGCTCGAAAAGAGCGTTTTCGAAGATTCTGCATACTTCTGACTGAAGTCTCACCAAGATTATCGCAGAAAATGCATATCGCAGCTTGAAACCTCACGAAAACCAAGTTATCTCCGGTTCTGCACATCAAACGGACTGTGGTGTGGTGAAAACACCAGAAAACGTGTTTCTCGAATTAAATAGCTCGAAAAGAGCGATCTAGATGATTCTGCATACTTCTGACAGAAGTCTCACCAAGATTAACGCAGAAAATGCATATCTCAGCTTGAAACCCGACCGATACCAAGATATCTCCGGTTCTGCATATCAAACGCACTGTGGAATGTTGAAAACACCAGAAAACTTGTTTTTTCGCATTACATAGCTCGAAAAGAGCGATCTAGATAATTCTGCATACTTCTGACAGAAGTCTCACCAAGATTATCGTAGAATGTGCATATCTCAGCTTGAACCCCGACGAAATCCAAGATGTCGCCGGTTCTGCATATCAAACGCACTGTGGAGTCGTGAAAACATCAGATAACGTGGTTCTCGCATTAAATAGCTCGAAAAGAGGGATCTCGATGATTCTGCATACTTCTGACAGATGACTCACTAAGATTATCGCAGAAAATGCATATCTCACCTGGAACCACCACGAAAATCAAGATATCGCCGGTTCTGCATATAAAACGCACTGTGGAATGTTGAAAACACCAGAAAACTTGTTTTTTCGCATTACATAGCTCGAAAAGAGCGATCTAGATGATTCTGCATACTTCTGACAGAAGTCTCACCAAGATTATCGCAGAAAATGCATATCTCAGCTGGAAACACCACGAAAATCAAGATATCGCCGGTTCTGCATATCATACGCACTGTGGAGTGGTGAAAACACCAGATAACGTGTTTCTCGCATTAAATAGCTCGAATAGAGCGATCTCGATGATTAAGCATACTTCGGACAGAAGTCTCACCAAGATTATCGCAGAAATTGCATATCTCAGCTTGAAACCCCACGAAAACCAAGATATCTCCTGTTCTGCATATCCAACGAACTGTGGAGTGGTGAAATCCCCAGAAAACGTGTTTCTCCCATTAAATAGCTCGAAAAGTACGATCTCGATGACTCTGCATACTTCGGACAGAAGTCTCACCAAGATTATCGCAGAAAATGCATATCTGAGCTTGAAACCCCACGAAAACCAAGATATCGTCGGTTCTGCATATCAAACGCACTGTGGAGAGCTGAAAACACCAGATAACGTGTTTGTCGCATTAAATAGCTCGAAAAGTGCGATCTCGATGATTAAGCATACTTCGGACAGAAGTCTCACCTAGATTATCGCCGAAATTGCATATCTCAGCTTGAAACCCCACGAAAACCAGGATATCTCCGGTTATGCATATAAAACGCACTGTGGAGTGGTAAAAACTCCAGATAACTTGTTTCTCGCATTAAATAGCTCGAAAAGAGCGATCTCGATGGTTCTGCACACTTCGGACAGAAGTCTCACCAAGATTATCGCAGATAATGCATATCTCAACTTGAAACCCCACGAAAACCAAGATATCGCCGGTTCTGCATATCATACGCACTGTGGAGTGGTGAAAACACCTGATAACGTGTTTCTGGCACTAAATAGATCGAAACGAGCGATCACGATGACTTTGCGTACTTGGGACAGACGTTTTACAAAGATTATCGCAGAAAATGCATATCTGAGCTTGAAACCCCACGAAAACCAAGATATCGTCGGTTCTGCATATCAAACGCACTGCGGCGTGGTGAAAACACCAGATAACTTGTTTCTCGCATTAAATAGCTCGAAAAGAGCGATCTCGATGATTAAGCATACTTCGGACAGAAGTCTCACCTAGATTATCGCAGAAATTGCATATCTCAGCTTGAATCCCCACGAAAACCAAGATATCGCTGGTTCTGCATATCAAACGCACTGTGGAGTGCTGAAAACACCAGATAACGTGTTTGTCGCATTAAATAGCTCGAAAAGTGCGATCTCGATGATTCTGCATACTTCGGACAGAAGTCTCACCAAGATTATCGTAAAAAATGCATATCTCAGCTTGAAACCCCACGAAAACCCAGATATCGCTGGTTCTGCATATCAAACGCACTGTGGAGTGCTGAAAACACCGGATAACGTGTTTGTCGCATTAAATAGCTCGAAAAGTGCGATCTCGATGATTCTGCATACTTCGGACAGAAGTCTCACCATGATTATCGTAAAAAATGCATATCTCAGCTTGAAACCCAACGAAAACCAAGATTTCGCTGGTTCTGCATATCAAACGCACTGTGGAGTGGTGATAACACCAGATAACGTGTTTCTCGCATTAAATAGGTCGAAAAGAGCGATCTCGATGTTTCTGCATACTTCGGACAGAGGTCTCACCAAGATTATCGCAGAAAATGCATATCTCAGCTTGAAACCCCACGAAAACCAAGATATCGTCGGTTCTGCATATCATACGCACTGTGGAGTGGTGAAAACACCAGATAACGTGTTTCTCGCATTAAATAGCTCGAATAGAGCGATCTCGATGACTCTGCATACTTCGGACAGAAGTCTCACCAAGATTATCGCAGAAAATGCATATCTGAGCTTGAAACACCACGAAAACCAAGATATCGTCGGTTCTGCATATCATACGCACTGTGGAGTGGTGAAAACACCAGATAACATGTTTCTCGCATTAAATAGCTCGAAAAGTACGATCTCGATGACTCTGCATTCTTCGGACTGAAGTCTCACCAAGATTATCGCAGAAAATGCATATCTGAGCTTGAACCCCACGAAAACCAAGATATCGCTGGTTCTGCATATCAAACGCACTGTGGAGTGCTGAAAACACCAGATAACGTGTTCCTGGCATTAAATAGCTCGAAAAGAGCGCTCTTGATTTTTCTGCATACTTCGGACAGACGTTTCACCAAGATTATCGTAGAAAATGCATATCTCAGCTTGAAAAACGACGAAAACCAAACATCGCCGGTTCTGCATATCAAACCAACTCTGGAGTGGTGAAAACACCAGACAACGTGTTTCTCGCATTAAATAGCTCGAATAGAGCGATCTCGATGATTAAGCATACTTCGGACAGAAGTCTCACCAAGATTATCGCAGAAATTGCATATCTCAGCTTGAAACCCCACGAAAACCAAGATATCGTCGGTTCTGCATATCATTCGCACTGTGGAGTGGTGAAAACACCAGATAACATGTTTCTCGCATTAAACAGCTCGAAACGAGCGATCTCGATGGTTAAGCATACTTCGGACAGAAGTCTCACCTAGATTATCGCAGAAATTGCATATCTGAGCTTGAAACCCCACGAAAACCAAGATATCTCCGGTTCTGCACATCCAACGAACTGTGGAGTGGTGAAAACCCCAGAAAACGTGTTTCTCGCATTAAATAGCTCGAAAAGTGCGATCGCGATGATTCTGCATACTTCGGACAGAAGTCTCACCAAGATTATCGCAGAAAATGCATATCTGAGCTTGAAACACCACGAAAACCAAGATATCGTCGGTTCTGCATATCATACGCACTGTGGAGTGGTGAAAACACCAGATAACATGTTTCTCGCATTAAATAGCTCGAAAAGTACGATCTCGATGACTCTGCATACTTCGGACTGAAGTCTCACCAAGATTATCGTAAAAAATGCATATCTCAGCTTGAAACCCCACGAAAACCAAGGTTTCGCTGGTTCTGCATATCAAACGCACTGTGGAATGGTGAAAACACCAGATAACTTGTTTCTCGCATTAAATAGCTCGAAAAGAGCGATCTCGATGACTCTGCATACTTCGGACTGAAGTCTCACCAAGATTATCGCAGAAAATGCATATCTGAGCTTGAACCCCACGAAAACCAAGATATCGCTGGTTCTGCATATCAAACGCACTGTGGAGTGGTGAAAACACCAGATAACATGTTTCTCGCATTAAATAGCTCGAAACGAGCGATCTCGATGGTTAAGCATACTTCGGACAGAAGTCTCACCTAGATTATCGCAGAAATTGCATATCTGAGCTTGAAACCCCACGAAAACCAAGATATCTCCGGTTCTGCACATCCAACGAACTGTGGAGTGGTGAAAACCCCAGAAAACGTGTTTCTCGCATTAAATAGCTCGAAAAGTGCGATCGCGATGATTCTGCATACTTCGGACAGAAGTCTCACCAAGATTATCGCAGAAAATGCATATCTGAGCTTGAAACACCACGAAAACCAAGATATCGTCGGTTCTGCATATCATTCGCACTGTGGAGTGGTGAAAACACCAGATAACATGTTTCTCGCATTAAATAGCTCGAAACGAGCGATCTCGATGGTTAAGCATACTTCGGACAGAAGTCTCACCTAGATTATCGCAGAAATTGCATATCTGAGCTTGAAACCCCACGAAAACCAAGATATCTCCGGTTCTGCACATCCAACGAACTGTGGAGTGGTGAAAACCCCAGAAAACGTGTTTCTCGCATTAAATAGCTCGAAAAGTGCGATCGCGATGATTCTGCATACTTCGGACAGAAGTCTCACCAAGATTATCGCAGAAAATGCATATCTGAGCTTGAAACACCACGAAAACCAAGATATCGTCGGTTCTGCATATCATACGCACTGTGGAGTGGTGAAAACACCAGATAACATGTTTCTCGCATTAAATAGCTCGAAAAGTACGATCTCGATGACTCTGCATACTTCGGACTGAAGTCTCACCAAGATTATCGTAAAAAATGCATATCTCAGCTTGAAACCCCACGAAAACCAAGGTTTCGCTGGTTCTGCATATCAAACGCACTGTGGAATGGTGAAAACACCAGATAACTTGTTTCTCGCATTAAATAGCTCGAAAAGAGCGATCTCGATGACTCTGCATACTTCGGACTGAAGTCTCACCAAGATTATCGCAGAAAATGCATATCTGAGCTTGAACCCCACGAAAACCAAGATATCGCTGGTTCTGCATATCAAACGCACTGTGGAGTGGTGAAAACACCAGATAACGTGTTTCTCGCATTAAATAGCTCGAATAGAGCGATCTGGATGATTAAGCATACTTCGGACAGAAGTCTCACCAAGATTATCGTAAAAAATGCATATCTCAGCTTGAAACCCCACGAAAACCAAGGTTTCGCTGGTTCTGCATATCAAACGCACTGTGGAGTGCTGAAAACACCAGATAACGTGTTTCTCACATTAAATAGCTCGAATAGAGCGATCTCGATGATTAAGCATACTTCGGACAGAAGTCTCACCAAGATTATCGCAGAAATTGCATATCTCAGCTTGAAACCCCACGAAAACCAAGATATCGTCGGTTCTGCATATCATTCGCACTGTGGAGTGGTGAAAACACCAGATAACATGTTTCTCGCATTAAATAGCTCGAAACGAGCGATCTCGATGGTTAAGCATACTTCGGACAGAAGTCTCACCTAGATTATCGCAGAAATTGCATATCTCAGCTTGAAACCCCACGAAAACCAGGATATCTCCGGTTATGCATATAAAACGCACTGTGGAGGGGTAAAAACTCCAGATAACTTGTTTCTCGCATTAAATAGCTCGAAAAGAGCGATCTCGATGGTTCTGCACACTTCGGACAGAAGTCTCACCAAGATTATCGCAGATAATGCATATCTCAGCTTGAAACCCCACGAAAACCAAGATATCGCCGGTTCTTCATATCATACGCACTGTGGAGTGGTGAAAACACCTGATAACATGTTTCTGGCATTAAATAGGTCGAAACGAGCGATCTCGATGACTCTGCGTACTTGGGACAGACGTTTTACCAAGATTATCGCAGAAAATGCATATCTGAGCTTGAAACCCCACGAAAACCAAGATATCGTCGGTTCTGCATATCAAACGCACTGCGGAGTGGTGAAAACACCAGACAACGTGTTTCTCGCATTAAATAGCTCGAATAGAGCGATCTCGATGATTAAGCATACTTCGGACAGAAGTCTCACCAAGATTAACGCAGAAATTGCATATCTCAGCTTGAAACCCCACGAAAACCAAGATATCGTCGGTTCTGCATATCATTCGCACTGTGGTGTGGTGAAAACACCAGATCACATGTTTCTCGCATTAAATAGCTCGAAACGAGCGATCTCGATGGTTAAGCATACTTCGGACAGAAGTCTCACCTAGATTATCGCAGAAATTGCATATCTGAGCTTGAAACCCCACGAAAACCAAGATATCTCCGGTTCTGCATATCCAACGAACTGTGGAGTGGTGAAAACCCCAGAAAACGTGTTTCTCGCATTAAATAGCTCGAAAAGTGCGATCGCGATGATTCTGCATACTTCGGACAGAAGTCTCACCAAGATTATCGCAGAAAATGGATATCTGAGCTTGAAACACCACGAAAACCAAGATATCGTCGGTTCTGCATATCATACGCACTGTGGAGTGGTGAAAACACCAGATAACATGTTTCTCGCATTAAATAGCTCGAAAAGTACGATCTCGATGACTTTGCATACTTCGGACTGCAGTCTCACCAAGATTATCGTAAAAAATGCATATCTCAGCTTGAAACCCCACGAAAACCAAGGTTTCGCTGGTTCTGCATATCAAACGCTCTGTGGAATGGTGAAAACACCAGATAACTTGTTTCTCGCATTAAATAGCTCGAAAAGAGCGATCTCGATGACTCTGCATACTTCGGACAGAAGTCTCACCAAGATTATCGCAGAAAATGCATATCTCAGCTTGAAACCCCACGAAAACCAAGATATCGTCGGTTCTGCATATCATACGCACTGTGGAGTGGTGAAAACACCAGATAACGTGTTTCTCGCATTAAATAGCTCGAATAGAGCGATCTGGATGATTAAGCATACTTCGGACAGAAGTCTCACCAAGATTATCGTAAAAAATGCATATCTCAGCTTGAAACCCCACGAAAACCAAGGTTTCGCTGGTTCTGCATATCAAACGCACTGTGGAGTGCTGAAAACACCAGATCACGTGTTTCTCGCATTAAATAGCTCGAATAGAGCGATCTCGATGATTAAGCATACTTCGGACAGAAGTCTCACCAAGATTATCGCAGAAATTGCATATCTCAGCTTGAAACCCCACGAAAACCAAGATATCGTCGGTTCTGCATATCATTCGCACTGTGGAGTGGTGAAAACACCAGATAACATGTTTCTCGCATTAAATAGCTCGAAACGAGCGATCTCGATGGTTAAGCATACTTCGGACAGAAGTCTCACCTAGATTATCGCAGAAATTGCATATCTCAGCTTGAAACCCCACGAAAACCAGGATATCTCCGGTTATGCATATAAAACGCACTGTGGAGTGGTAAAAACTCCAGATAACTTGTTTCTCGCATTAAATAGCTCGAAAAGAGCGATCTCGATGGTTCTGCACACTTCGGACAGAAGTCTCACCAAGATTATCGCAGATAATGCATATCTCAGCTTGAAACCCCACGAAAACCAAGATATCGCCGGTTCTTCATATCATACGCACTGTGGAGTGGTGAAAACACCTGATACCGTGTTTCTGGCATTAAATAGGTCGAAACGAGCGATCTCGATGACTCTGCGTACTTGGGACAGACGTTTTACCAAGATTATCGCAGAAAATGCATATCTGAGCTTGAAACCCCACGAAAACCAAGATATCGTCGGTTCTGCATATCAAACGCACTGCGGAGTGGTGAAAACACCAGACAACGTGTTTCTCGCATTAAATAGCTCGAATAGAGCGATCTCGATGATTAAGCATACTTCGGACAGAAGTCTCACCAAGATTAACGCAGAAATTGCATATCTCAGCTTGAATCCCCACGAAAACCAAGATATCGTCGGTTCTGCATATCATTCGCACTGTGGAGTGGTGAAAACACCAGATAACATGTTTCTCGCATTAAATAGCTCGAAACGAGCGATCTCGATGGTTAAGCATACTTCGGACAGAAGTCTCACCTAGATTATCGCAGAAATTGCATATCTGAGCTTGAAACCCCACGAAAACCAAGATATCTCCGGTTCTGCATATCCAACGAACTGTGGAGTGGTGAAAACCCCAGAAAACGTGTTTCTCGCATTAAATAGCTCGAAAAGTGCGATCGCGATGATTCTGCATACTTCGGACAGAAGTCTCACCAAGATTATCGCAGAAAATGGATATGTGAGCTTGAAACACCACGAAAACCAAGATATCGTCGGTTCTGCATATCATACGCACTGTGGAGTGGTGAAAACACCAGATAACATGTTTCTCGCATTAAATAGCTCGAAAAGTACGATCTCGATGACTTTGCATACTTCGGACTGAAGTCTCACCAAGATTATCGTAAAAAATGCATATCTCAGCTTGAAACCCCACGAAAACCAAGGTTTCGCTGGTTCTGCATATCAAACGCTCTGTGGAATGGTGAAAACACCAGATAACTTGTTTCTCGCATTAAATAGCTCGAAAAGAGCGATCTCGATGACTCTGCATACTTCGGACAGAAGTCTCACCAAGATTATCGCAGAAAATGCATATCTCAGCTTGAAACCCCACGAAAACCAAGATATCGTCGGTTCTGCATATCATACGCACTGTGGAGTGGTGAAAACACCAGATAACGTGTTTCTCGCATTAAATAGCTCGAATAGAGCGATCTGGATGATTAAGCATACTTCGGACAGAAGTCTCACCAAGATTATCGTAAAAAATGCATATCTCAGCTTGAAACCCCACGAAAACCAAGGTTTCGCTGGTTCTGCATATCAAACGCACTGTGGAGTGCTGAAAACACCAGATAACGTGTTTCTCGCATTAAATAGCTCGAATAGAGCGATCTCGATGATTAAGCATACTTCGGACAGAAGTCTCACCAAGATTATCGCAGAAATTGCATATCTCAGCTTGAAACCCCACGAAAACCAAGATATCGTCGGTTCTGCATATCATTCGCACTGTGGAGTGGTGAAAACACCAGATAACATGTTTCTCGCATTAAATAGCTCGAAACGAGCGATCTCGATGGTTAAGCATACTTCGGACAGAAGTCTCACCTAGATTATCGCAGAAATTGCATATCTCAGCTTGAAACCCCACGAAAACCAGGATATCTCCGGTTATGCATATAAAACGCACTGTGGAGTGGTAAAAACTCCAGATAACTTGTTTCTCGCATTAAATAGCTCGAAAAGAGCGATCTCGATGGTTCTGCACACTTCGGACAGAAGTCTCACCAAGATTATCGCAGATAATGCATATCTCAGCTTGAAACCCCACGAAAACCAAGATATCGCCGGTTCTGCATATCATACGCACTGTGGAGTGGTGAAAACACCTGATAACGTGTTTCTGGCATTAAATAGGTCGAAACGAGCGATCTCGATGACTCTGCGTACTTGGGACAGACGTTTGACCAAGATTATCGCAGAAAATGCATATCTGAGCTTGAAACCCCACGAAAACCAAGATATCGTCGGTTCTGCATATCAAACGCACTGCGGAGTGGTGAAAACACCAGATAACTTGTTTCTCGCATTAAATAGCTCGAATAGAGCGATCTCGATGATTAAGCATACTTCGGACAGAAGTCTCACCTAGAATATCGCAGAAATTGCATATCTCAGCTTGAATCCCCACGAAAACCAAGATATCGCTGGTTCTGCATATCAAACGCACTGTGGAGTGCTGAAAACACCAGATAACGTGTTCCTCGCATTAAATAGCTCGAAAAGAGCGCTCTTGATGCTTCTGCATACTTCGGACAGACGTTTCACCAAGATTATCGCAGAAAATGCATATCTGAGCTTGAAACCCCACGAAAACCAAGATATCGTCGGTTCTGCATATCAAACGCACTGCGGAGTGGTGAAAACACCAGATAACTTGTTTCTCGCATTAAATAGCTCGAAAAGAGCGATCTCGATGACTCTGCATACTTCGGACAGAAGTCTCACCAAGATTATCGCAGAAAATGCATATCTGAGCTTGAAACCCCACGAAAACCAAGATATCGTCGGTTCTGCATATCAAACGCACTGCGGAGTGGTGAAAACACCAGATAACGTGTTTCTCGCATTAAATAGGTCGAAAAGAGCGATCTCGATGTTTCTGCATACTTCGGACAGAGGTCTCACCAAGATTATCGCAGAAAGTGCATTTCTCTGCTAGAAACCCCACGAAAACCAAGATATCGCCTGTTCTGCATATCCAACGAACTGTGGAGTGGTGAATACCCCAGAAAACGTGTTTGTCGCATTAAATAGCTCGAAACGTACGATCTCGATGACTCTGCATACTTCGGACAGAAGTCTCACCAAGATTATCGCAGAAAATGCATATCTGAGCTTGAAACCCCACGAAAACCAAGATATCGTCGGTTCTGCATATCATACGCACTGTGGAGTGGTGAAAACACCAGATAACGTGTTTCTCGCATTAAATATCTCGAATAGAGCGATCTCGATGATTAAGCATACTTCGGACAGAAGTCTCACCAAGATTATCGTAAAAAAATTCATATCTCAGCTTGAAACCCCACGAAAACCAAGATTTCGCTGGTTCTGCATATCAAACGCACTGTGGAGTGCTGAAAACACCAGATAACGTGTTTGTCGCATTAAATAGCTCGAAAAGTGCGATCTCGATGATTCTGCATACTTCGGACAGAAGTCTCACCAAGATTATCGTAAAAAATGCATATCTCAGCTTGAACCCCACGAAAACCAAGATATCGCTGGTTCTGCATATCAAACGCACTGTGGAGTGCTGAAAACACCAGATAACATGTTTCTCGCATTAAATAGCTCGAAACGAGCGATCTCGATGGTTAAGCATACTTCGGACAGAAGTCTCACCTAGATTATCGCAGAAATTGCATATCTGAGCTTGAAACCCCACGAAAACCAAGATATCTCCGGTTCTGCACATCCAACGAACTGTGGAGTGGTGAAAACCCCAGAAAACGTGTTTCTCGCATTAAATAGCTCGAAAAGTGCGATCGCGATGATTCTGCATACTTCGGACAGAAGTCTCACCTAGATTATCGCAGAAATTGCATATCTGAGCTTGAAACCCCACGAAAACCAAGATATCTCCGGTTCTGCACATCCAACGAACTGTGGAGTGGTGAAAACCCCAGAAAACGTGTTTCTCGCATTAAATAGCTCGAAAAGTGCGATCGCGATGATTCTGCATACTTCGGACAGAAGTCTCACCAAGATTATCGCAGAAAATGCATATCTGAGCTTGAAACACCACGAAAACCAAGATATCGTCGGTTCTGCATATCATACGCACTGTGGAGTGGTGAAAACACCAGATAACATGTTTCTCGCATTAAATAGCTCGAAAAGTACGATCTCGATGACTCTGCATACTTCGGACTGAAGTCTCACCAAGATTATCGTAAAAAATGCATATCTCAGCTTGAAACCCCACGAAAACCAAGGTTTCGCTGGTTCTGCATATCAAACGCACTGTGGAATGGTGAAAACACCAGATAACTTGTTTCTCGCATTAAATAGCTCGAAAAGAGCGATCTCGATGACTCTGCATACTTCGGACTGAAGTCTCACCAAGATTATCGTAAAAAATGCATATCTCAGCTTGAACCCCACGAAAACCAAGATATCGTCGGTTCTGCATATCAAACGCACTGCGGAGTGGTGAAAACACCAGATAACTTGTTTCTCGCATTAAATAGCTCGAATAGAGCGATCTCGATGATTAAGCATACTTCGGACAGAAGTCTCACCTAGAATATCGCAGAAATTGCATATCTCAGCTTGAATCCCCACGAAAACCAAGATATCGCTGGTTCTGCATATCAAACGCACTGTGGAGTGCTGAAAACACCAGATAACGTGTTCCTCGCATTAAATAGCTCGAAAAGAGCGCTCTTGATGCTTCTGCATACTTCGGACAGACGTTTCACCAAGATTATCGCAGAAAATGCATATCTGAGCTTGAAACCCCACGAAAACCAAGATATCGTCGGTTCTGCATATCAAACGCACTGCGGAGTGGTGAAAACACCAGATAACTTGTTTCTCGCATTAAATAGCTCGAAAAGAGCGATCTCGATGACTCTGCATACTTCGGACAGAAGTCTCACCAAGATTATCGCAGAAAATGCATATCTGAGCTTGAAACCCCACGAAAACCAAGATATCGTCGGTTCTGCATATCAAACGCACTGCGGAGTGGTGAAAACACCAGATAACGTGTTTCTCGCATTAAATAGGTCGAAAAGAGCGATCTCGATGTTTCTGCATACTTCGGACAGAGGTCTCACCAAGATTATCGCAGAAAGTGCATTTCTCTGCTAGAAACCCCACGAAAACCAAGATATCGCCTGTTCTGCATATCCAACGAACTGTGGAGTGGTGAATACCCCAGAAAACGTGTTTGTCGCATTAAATAGCTCGAAACGTACGATCTCGATGACTCTGCATACTTCGGACAGAAGTCTCACCAAGATTATCGCAGAAAATGCATATCTGAGCTTGAAACCCCACGAAAACCAAGATATCGTCGGTTCTGCATATCATACGCACTGTGGAGTGGTGAAAACACCAGATAACGTGTTTCTCGCATTAAATATCTCGAATAGAGCGATCTCGATGATTAAGCATACTTCGGACAGAAGTCTCACCAAGATTATCGTAAAAAAATTCATATCTCAGCTTGAAACCCCACGAAAACCAAGATTTCGCTGGTTCTGCATATCAAACGCACTGTGGAGTGCTGAAAACACCAGATAACGTGTTTGTCGCATTAAATAGCTCGAAAAGTGCGATCTCGATGATTCTGCATACTTCGGACAGAAGTCTCACCAAGATTATCGTAAAAAATGCATATCTCAGCTTGAACCCCACGAAAACCAAGATATCGCTGGTTCTGCATATCAAACGCACTGTGGAGTGCTGAAAAGACCAGATAACATGTTTCTCGCATTAAATAGCTCGAAACGAGCGATCTCGATGGTTAAGCATACTTCGGACAGAAGTCTCACCTAGATTATCGCAGAAATTGCATATCTGAGCTTGAAACCCCACGAAAACCAAGATATCTCCGGTTCTGCACATCCAACGAACTGTGGAGTGGTGAAAACCCCAGAAAACGTGTTTCTCGCATTAAATAGCTCGAAAAGTGCGATCGCGATGATTCTGCATACTTCGGACAGAAGTCTCACCAAGATTATCGCAGAAAATGCATATCTGAGCTTGAAACACCACGAAAACCAAGATATCGTCGGTTCTGCATATCATACGCACTGTGGAGTGGTGAAAACACCAGATAACATGTTTCTCGCATTAAATAGCTCGAAAAGTACGATCTCGATGACTCTGCATACTTCGGACTGAAGTCTCACCAAGATTATCGCAGAAAATGCATATCTCAGCTTGAAACCCCACGAAAACCAAGATATCGTCGGTTCTGCATATCATACGCACTGTGGAGTGGTGAAAACACCAGATAACGTGTTTCTCGCATTAAATAGCTCGAATAGAGCGATCTCGATGACTCTGCATACTTCGGACAGAAGTCTCACCAAGATTATCGCAGAAAATGCATATCTGAGCTTGAAACACCACGAAAACCAAGATATCGTCGGTTCTGCATATCATACGCACTGTGGAGTGGTGAAAACACCAGATAACATGTTTCTCGCATTAAATAGCTCGAAAAGTACGATCTCGATGACTCTGCATTCTTCGGACTGAAGTCTCACCAAGATTATCGCAGAAAATGCATATCTGAGCTTGAACCCCACGAAAACCAAGATATCGCTGGTTCTGCATATCAAACGTACTGTGGAGTGCTGAAAACACCAGATAACGTGTTCCTGGCATTAAATAGCTCGAAAAGAGCGCTCTTGATGTTTCTGCATACTTCGGACAGACGTTTCACCAAGATTATCGTAGAAAATGCATATCTCAGCTTGAAAAACGACGAAAACCAAACATCGCCGGTTCTGCATATCAAACCAACTCTGGAGTGGTGAAAACACCAGACAACGTGTTTCTCGCATTAAATAGCTCGAATAGAGCGATCTCGATGATTAAGCATACTTCGGACAGAAGTCTCACCAAGATTATCGCAGAAATTGCATATCTCAGCTTGAAACCCCACGAAAACCAAGATATCGTCGGTTCTGCATATCATTCGCACTGTGGAGTGGTGAAAACACCAGATAACATGTTTCTCGCATTAAATAGCTCGAAACGAGCGATCTCGATGGTTAAGCATACTTCGGACAGAAGTCTCACCTAGATTATCGCAGAAATTGCATATCTGAGCTTGAAACCCCACGAAAACCAAGATATCTCCGGTTCTGCACATCCAACGAACTGTGGAGTGGTGAAAACCCCAGAAAACGTGTTTCTCGCATTAAATAGCTCGAAAAGTGCGATCGCGATGATTCTGCATACTTCGGACAGAAGTCTCACCAAGATTATCGCAGAAAATGCATATCTGAGCTTGAAACACCACGAAAACCAAGATATCGTCGGTTCTGCATATCATACGCACTGTGGAGTGGTGAAAACACCAGATAACATGTTTCTCGCATTAAATAGCTCGAAAAGTACGATCTCGATGACTCTGCATACTTCGGACTGAAGTCTCACCAAGATTATCGTAAAAAATGCATATCTCAGCTTGAAACCCCACGAAAACCAAGGTTTCGCTGGTTCTGCATATCAAACGCACTGTGGAATGGTGAAAACACCAGATAACTTGTTTCTCGCATTAAATAGCTCGAAAAGAGCGATCTCGATGACTCTGCATACTTCGGACTGAAGTCTCACCAAGATTATCGTAAAAAATGCATATCTCAGCTTGAACCCCACGAAAACCAAGATATCGCTGGTTCTGCATATCAAACGCACTGTGGAGTGCTGAAAACACCAGATAACATGTTTCTCGCATTAAATAGCTCGAAACGAGCGATCTCGATGGTTAAGCATACTTCGGACAGAAGTCTCACCTAGATTATCGCAGAAATTGCATATCTGAGCTTGAAACCCCACGAAAACCAAGATATCTCCGGTTCTGCACATCCAACGAACTGTGGAGTGGTGAAAACCCCAGAAAACGTGTTTCTCGCATTAAATAGCTCGAAAAGTGCGATCGCGATGATTCTGCATACTTCGGACAGAAGTCTCACCAAGATTATCGCAGAAAATGCATATCTGAGCTTGAAACACCACGAAAACCAAGATATCGTCGGTTCTGCATATCATACGCACTGTGGAGTGGTGAAAACACCAGATAACATGTTTCTCGCATTAAATAGCTCGAAAAGTACGATCTCGATGACTCTGCATTCTTCGGACTGAAGTCTCACCAAGATTATCGCAGAAAATGCATATCTCAGCTTGAAACCCCACGAAAACCAAGATATCGTCGGTTCTGCATATCATACGCACTGTGGAGTGGTGAAAACACCAGATAACGTGTTTCTCGCATTAAATAGCTCGAATAGAGCGATCTCGATGACTCTGCATACTTCGGACAGAAGTCTCACCAAGATTATCGCAGAAAATGCATATCTGAGCTTGAAACACCACGAAAACCAAGATATCGTCGGTTCTGCATATCATACGCACTGTGGAGTGGTGAAAACACCAGATAACATGTTTCTCGCATTAAATAGCTCGAAAAGTACGATCTCGATGACTCTGCATTCTTCGGACTGAAGTCTCACCAAGATTATCGCAGAAAATGCATATCTGAGCTTGAACCCCACGAAAACCAAGATATCGCTGGTTCTGCATATCAAACGTACTGTGGAGTGCTGAAAACACCAGATAACGTGTTCCTGGCATTAAATAGCTCGAAAAGAGCGCTCTTGATCTTTCTGCATACTTCGGACAGACGTTTCACCAAGATTATCGTAGAAAATGCATATCTCAGCTTGAAAAACGACGAAAACCAAACATCGCCGGTTCTGCATATCAAACCAACTCTGGAGTGGTGAAAACACCAGACAACGTGTTTCTCGCATTAAATAGCTCGAATAGAGCGATCTCGATGATTAAGCATACTTCGGACAGAAGTCTCACCAAGATTATCGCAGAAATTGCATATCTCAGCTTGAAACCCCACGAAAACCAAGATATCGTCGGTTCTGCATATCATTCGCACTGTGGAGTGGTGAAAACACCAGATAACATGTTTCTCGCATTAAATAGCTCGAAACGAGCGATCTCGATGGTTAAGCATACTTCGGACAGAAGTCTCACCTAGATTATCGCAGAAATTGCATATCTGAGCTTGAAACCCCACGAAAACCAAGATATCTCCGGTTCTGCACATCCAACGAACTGTGGAGTGGTGAAAACCCCAGAAAACGTGTTTCTCGCATTAAATAGCTCGAAAAGTGCGATCGCGATGATTCTGCATACTTCGGACAGAAGTCTCACCAAGATTATCGCAGAAAATGCATATCTGAGCTTGAAACACCACGAAAACCAAGATATCGTCGGTTCTGCATATCATACGCACTGTGGAGTGGTGAAAACACCAGATAACATGTTTCTCGCATTAAATAGCTCGAAAAGTACGATCTCGATGACTCTGCATACTTCGGACTGAAGTCTCACCAAGATTATCGTAAAAAATGCATATCTCAGCTTGAAACCCCACGAAAACCAAGGTTTCGCTGGTTCTGCATATCAAACGCACTGTGGAATGGTGAAAACACCAGATAACTTGTTTCTCGCATTAAATAGCTCGAAAAGAGCGATCTCGATGACTCTGCATACTTCGGACTGAAGTCTCACCAAGATTATCGCAGAAAATGCATATCTGAGCTTGAACCCCACGAAAACCAAGATATCGCTGGTTCTGCATATCAAACGCACTGTGGAGTGCTGAAAACACCAGATAACGTGTTTCTCGCATTAAATAGCTCGAATACAGCGATCTCGATGATTAAGCATACTTCGGACAGAAGTCTCACCTAGATTATCGCAGAAATTGCATATCTCAGCTTGAATCCCCACGAAAACCAAGATATCGCTGGTTCTGCATATCAAACGCACTGTGGAGTGCTGAAAACACCAGATAACGTGTTCCTGGCGTTAAATAGCTCGAAAAGAGCGGTCTTGATGTTTCTGCATACTTCGGACAGACGTTTCACCAAGATTATCGTAGAAAATGCATATCTCAGCTTGAAAAACGACGAAAACCAAACATCGCCGGTTCTGCATATCAAACCAACTCTGGAGTGGTGAAAACACCAGACAACGTGTTTCTCGCATTAAATAGCTCGAATAGAGCGATCTCGATGATTAAGCATACTTCGGACAGAAGTCTCACCAAGATTAACGCAGAAATTGCATATCTCATCTTGAAACCCCACGAAAACCAAGATATCGTCGGTTCTGCATATCATTCGCACTGTGGAGTGGTGAAAACACCAGATAACATGTTTCTCGCATTAAATAGCTCGAAACGAGCGATCTCGATGGTTAAGCATACTTCGGACAGAAGTCTCACCTAGATTATCGCAGAAATTGCATATCTGAGCTTGAAACCCCACGAAAACCAAGATATCTCCGGTTCTGCACATCCAACGAACTGTGGAGTGGTGAAAACCCCAGAAAACGTGTTTCTCGCATTAAATAGCTCGAAAAGTGCGATCGCGATGATTCTGCATACTTCGGACAGAAGTCTCACCAAGATTATCGCAGAAAATGCATATCTGAGCTTGAAACACCACGAAAACCAAGATATCGTCGGTTCTGCATATCATACGCACTGTGGAGTGGTGAAATCACCAGATAACATGTTTCTCGCATTAAATAGCTCGAAAAGTACGATCTCGATGACTCTGCATACTTCGGACTGAAGTCTCACCAAGATTATCGCAGAAAATGCATATCTCAGCTTGAAACCCCACGAAAACCAAGATATCGTCGGTTCTGCATATCATACGCACTGTGGAGTGGTGAAAACACCAGATAACGTGTTTCTCGCATTAAATAGCTCGAATAGAGCGATCTCGATGACTCTGCATACTTCGGACAGAAGTCTCACCAAGATTATCGCAGAAAATGCATATCTGAGCTTGAAACACCACGAAAACCAAGATATCGTCGGTTCTGCATATCATACGCACTGTGGAGTGGTGAAAACACCAGATAACATGTTTCTCGCATTAAATAGCTCGAAAAGTACGATCTCGATGACTCTGCATTCTTCGGACTGAAGTCTCACCAAGATTATCGCAGAAAATGCATATCTGAGCTTGAACCCCACGAAAACCAAGATATCGCTGGTTCTGCATATCAAACGTACTGTGGAGTGCTGAAAACACCAGATAACGTGTTCCTGGCATTAAATAGCTCGAAAAGAGCGCTCTTGATGTTTCTGCATACTTCGGACAGACGTTTCACCAAGATTATCGTAGAAAATGCATATCTCAGCTTGAAAAACGACGAAAACCAAACATCGCCGGTTCTGCATATCAAACCAACTCTGGAGTGGTGAAAACACCAGACAACGTGTTTCTCGCATTAAATAGCTCGAATAGAGCGATCTCGATGATTAAGCATACTTCGGACAGAAGTCTCACCAAGATTATCGCAGAAATTGCATATCTCAGCTTGAAACCCCACGAAAACCAAGATATCGTCGGTTCTGCATATCATTCGCACTGTGGAGTGGTGAAAACACCAGATAACATGTTTCTCGCATTAAATAGCTCGAAACGAGCGATCTCGATGGTTAAGCATACTTCGGACAGAAGTCTCACCTAGATTATCGCAGAAATTGCATATCTGAGCTTGAAACCCCACGAAAACCAAGATATCTCCGGTTCTGCACATCCAACGAACTGTGGAGTGGTGAAAACCCCAGAAAACGTGTTTCTCGCATTAAATAGCTCGAAAAGTGCGATCGCGATGATTCTGCATACTTCGGACAGAAGTCTCACCAAGATTATCGCAGAAAATGCATATCTGAGCTTGAAACACCACGAAAACCAAGATATCGTCGGTTCTGCATATCATACGCACTGTGGAGTGGTGAAAACACCAGATAACATGTTTCTCGCATTAAATAGCTCGAAAAGTACGATCTCGATGACTCTGCATACTTCGGACTGAAGTCTCACCAAGATTATCGTAAAAAATGCATATCTCAGCTTGAAACCCCACGAAAACCAAGGTTTCGCTGGTTCTGCATATCAAACGCACTGTGGAATGGTGAAAACACCAGATAACTTGTTTCTCGCATTAAATAGCTCGAAAAGAGCGATCTCGATGACTCTGCATACTTCGGACTGAAGTCTCACCAAGATTATCGCAGAAAATGCATATCTGAGCTTGAACCCCACGAAAACCAAGATATCGCTGGTTCTGCATATCAAACGCACTGTGGAGTGCTGAAAACACCAGATAACGTGTTTCTCGCATTAAATAGCTCGAATACAGCGATCTCAATGATTAAGCATACTTCGGACAGAAGTCTCACCTAGATTATCGCAGAAATTGCATATCTCAGCTT
Organism: Anthophora plumipes; assembly: GCA_951804975.1. Classification (NCBI taxonomy): domain Eukaryota; kingdom Metazoa; phylum Arthropoda; class Insecta; order Hymenoptera; family Apidae; genus Anthophora; species Anthophora plumipes. The sequence goes on along the minus strand of CATORF010000936.1, from coordinate 1,832,918 downwards.
GAATCCCCACGAAAACCAAGATATCGCTGGTTCTGCATATCAAACGCACTGTGGAGTGCTGAAAACACCAGATAACGTGTTCCTGGCGTTAAATAGCTCGAAAACAGCGGTCTTGATGTTTCTGCATACTTCGGACAGACGTTTCACCAAGATTATCGTAGAAAATGCATATCTCAGCTTGAAAAACGACGAAAACCAAACATCGCCGGTTCTGCATATCAAACCAACTCTGGAGTGGTGAAAACACCAGACAACGTGTTTCTCGCATTAAATAGCTCGAATAGAGCGATCTCGATGATTAAGCATACTTCGGACAGAAGTCTCACCAAGATTAACGCAGAAATTGCATATCTCATCTTGAAACCCCACGAAAACCAAGATATCGTCGGTTCTGCATATCATTCGCACTGTGGAGTGGTGAAAACACCAGATAACATGTTTCTCGCATTAAATAGCTCGAAACGAGCGATCTCAATGGTTAAGCATACTTCGGACAGAAGTCTCACCTAGATTATCGCAGAAATTGCATATCTGAGCTTGAAACCCCACGAAAACCAAGATATCTCCGGTTCTGCATATCCAACGAACTGTGGAGTGGTGAAAACCCCAGAAAACGTGTTTCTCGCATTAAATAGCTCGAAAAGTGCGATCGCGATGATTCTGCATACTTCGGACAGAAGTCTCACCAAGATTATCGCAGAAAATGCATATCTCAGCTTGAAACCCCACGAAAACCAAGATATCGTCGGTTCTGCATATCATACGCACTGTGGAGTGGTGAAAACACCAGATAACGTGTTTCTCGCATTAAATAGCTCGAATAGAGCGATCTGGATGATTAAGCATACTTCGGACAGAAGTCTCACCAAGATTATCGTAAAAAATGCATATCTCAGCTTGAAACCCCACGAAAACCAAGGTTTCGCTGGTTCTGCATATCAAACGCACTGTGGAGTGCTGAAAACACCAGATAACGTGTTTCTCGCATTAAATAGCTCGAATAGAGCGATCTCGATGATTAAGCATACTTCGGACAGAAGTCTCACCAAGATTATCGCAGAAATTGCATATCTCAGCTTGAAACCCCACGAAAACCAAGATATCGTCGGTTCTGCATATCATTCGCACTGTGGAGTGGTGAAAACACCAGATAACATGTTTCTCGCATTAAATAGCTCGAAACGAGCGATCTCGATGGTTAAGCATACTTCGGACAGAAGTCTCACCTAGATTATCGCAGAAATTGCATATCTCAGCTTGAAACCCCACGAAAACCAGGATATCTCCGGTTATGCATATAAAACGCACTGTGGAGTGGTAAAAACTCCAGATAACTTGTTTCTCGCATTAAATAGCTCGAAAAGAGCGATCTCGATGGTTCTGCACACTTCGGACAGAAGTCTCACCAAGATTATCGCAGATAATGCATATCTCAGCTTGAAACCCCACGAAAACCAAGATATCGCCGGTTCTTCATATCATACGCACTGTGGAGTGGTGAAAACACCTGATAACGTGTTTCTGGCATTAAATAGGTCGAAACGAGCGATCTCGATGACTCTGCGTACTTGGGACAGACGTTTTACCAAGATTATCGCAGAAAATGCATATCTGAGCTTGAAACCCCACGAAAACCAAGATATCGTCGGTTCTGCATATCAAACGCACTGCGGAGTGGTGAAAACACCAGACAACGTGTTTCTCGCATTAAATAGCTCGAATAGAGCGATCTCGATGATTAAGCATACTTCGGACAGAAGTCTCACCAAGATTAACGCAGAAATTGCATATCTCAGCTTGAAACCCCACGAAAACCAAGATATCGTCGGTTCTGCATATCATTCGCACTGTGGAGTGGTGAAAACACCAGATAACATGTTTCTCGCATTAAATAGCTCGAAACGAGCGATCTCGATGGTTAAGCATACTTCGGACAGAAGTCTCACCTAGATAATCGCAGAAATTGCATATCTGAGCTTGAAACCCCACGAAAACCAAGATATCTCCGGTTCTGCATATCCAACGAACTGTGGAGTGGTGAAAACCCCAGAAAACGTGTTTCTCGCATTAAATAGCTCGAAAAGTGCGATCGCGATGATTCTGCATACTTCGGACAGAAGTCTCACCAAGATTATCGCAGAAAATGGATATCTGAGCTTGAAACACCACGAAAACCAAGATATCGTCGGTTCTGCATATCATACGCACTGTGGAGTGGTGAAAACACCAGATAACGTGTTTCTCGCATTAAATAGCTCGAATAGAGCGATCTGGATGATTAAGCATACTTCGGACAGAAGTCTCACCAAGATTATCGTAAAAAATGCATATCTCAGCTTGAAACCCCACGAAAACCAAGGTTTCGCTGGTTCTGCATATCAAACGCACTGTGGAGTGCTGAAAACACCAGATAACGTGTTTCTCGCATTAAATAGCTCGAATAGAGCGATCTCGATGATTAAGCATACTTCGGACAGAAGTCTCACCAAGATTATCGCAGAAATTGCATATCTCAGCTTGAAACCCCACGAAAACCAAGATATCGTCGGTTCTGCATATCATTCGCACTGTGGAGTGGTGAAAACACCAGATAACATGTTTCTCGCATTAAATAGCTCGAAACGAGCGATCTCGATGGTTAAGCATACTTCGGACAGAAGTCTCACCTAGATTATCGCAGAAATTGCATATCTCAGCTTGAAACCCCACGAAAACCAGGATATCTCCGGTTATGCATATAAAACGCACTGTGGAGTGGTAAAAACTCCAGATAACTTGTTTCTCGCATTAAATAGCTCGAAAAGAGCGATCTCGATGGTTCTGCACACTTCGGACAGAAGTCTCACCAAGATTATCGCAGATAATGCATATCTCAGCTTGAAACCCCACGAAAACCAAGATATCGCCGGTTCTTCATATCATACGCACTGTGGAGTGGTGAAAACACCTGATAACGTGTTTCTGGCATTAAATAGGTCGAAACGAGCGATCTCGATGACTCTGCGTACTTGGGACAGACGTTTTACCAAGATTATCGCAGAAAATGCATATCTGAGCTTGAAACCCCACGAAAACCAAGATATCGTCGGTTCTGCATATCAAACGCACTGCGGAGTGGTGAAAACACCAGACAACGTGTTTCTCGCATTAAATAGCTCGAATAGAGCGATCTCGATGATTAAGCATACTTCGGACAGAAGTCTCACCAAGATTAACGCAGAAATTGCATATCTCAGCTTGAAACCCCACGAAAACCAAGATATCGTCGGTTCTGCATATCATTCGCACTGTGGAGTGGTGAAAACACCAGATAACATGTTTCTCGCATTAAATAGCTCGAAACGAGCGATCTCGATGGTTAAGCATACTTCGGACAGAAGTCTCACCTAGATAATCGCAGAAATTGCATATCTGAGCTTGAAACCCCACGAAAACCAAGATATCTCCGGTTCTGCATATCCAACGAACTGTGGAGTGGTGAAAACCCCAGAAAACGTGTTTCTCGCATTAAATAGCTCGAAAAGTGCGATCGCGATGATTCTGCATACTTCGGACAGAAGTCTCACCAAGATTATCGCAGAAAATGGATATCTGAGCTTGAAACACCACGAAAACCAAGATATCGTCGGTTCTGCATATCATACGCACTGTGGAGTGGTGAAAACACCAGATAACATGTTTCTAGCATTAAATAGCTCGAAAAGTACGATCTCGATGACTTTGCATACTTCGGACTGAAGTCTCACCAAGATTATCGTAAAAAATGCATATCTCAGCTTGAAACCCCACGAAAACCAAGGTTTCGCTGGTTCTGCATATCAAACGCTCTGTGGAATGGTGAAAACACCAGATAACTTGTTTCTCGCATTAAATAGCTCGAAAAGAGCGATCTCGATGGCTCTGCATACTTCGGATAGAAGTCTCACCAAGATTATCGCAGAAAATGCATATCTCAGCTTGAAACCCCACGAAAACCAAGATATCGTCGGTTCTGCATATCATACGCACTGTGGAGTGGTGAAAACACCAGATAACGTGTTTCTCGCATTAAATAGCTCGAATAGAGCGATCTGGATGATTAAGCATACTTCGGACAGAAGTCTCACCAAGATTATCGTAAAAAATGCATATCTCAGCTTGAAACCCCACGAAAACCAAGGTTTCGCTGGTTCTGCATATCAAACGCACTGTGGAGTGCTGAAAACACCAGATAACGTGTTTCTCGCATTAAATAGCTCGAATAGAGCGATCTCGATGATTAAGCATACTTCGGACAGAAGTCTCACCAAGATTATCGCAGAAATTGCATATCTCAGCTTGAAACCCCACGAAAACCAAGATATCGTCGGTTCTGCATATCATTCGCACTGTGGAGTGGTGAAAACACCAGATAACATGTTTCTCGCATTAAATAGCTCGAAACGAGCGATCTCGATGGTTAAGCATACTTCGGACAGAAGTCTCACCAAGATTATCGCAGAAAATGCATATCTCTGCTAGAAACCCCACGAAAACCAAGATATCTCCTGTTCTGCATATCAAACGCACTGTGGAGTGCTGAAAACACCAGATAACGTGTTTGTCGCATTAAATAGCTCGAAAAGTGCGATCTCGATGATTCTGCATACTTCGGACAGAAGTCTCACCAAGATTATCGCAGGAAATGCATATCTCTGCTAGAAACCCCACGAAAACCAAGATATCTCCTGTTCTGCATATCCAACGAACTGTGGAGTGGTGAAAACCCCAGAAAACGTTTTTCTCGCATAGAATAGCTCGAAAAGTACGATCTCGATGACTCTGCATACTTCGGACAGAAGTCTCACCAAGATTATCGCAGAAAATGCATATCTGAGCTTGAAACCCCACGAAAACCAAGATATCGCTGGTTCTGCATATCAAACGCACTGTGGAGTGGTGAAAACCCGAGAAAACGTGTTTCTCGCATTGAATAGCTCGAAAAGTACGATCTCGATGACTCTGCATACTTCGGACAGAAGTCTCACCAAGATTATCGCAGAAAATGCATATCTGAGCTTGAAACCCCACGAAAACCAAGATATCGTCGGTTCTGCATATCATACGCACTGTGGAGTAGTGAAAACACCAGATAACGTGTTTCTCGCATTAAATATCTCGAATTGAGCGATCTCGATGATTAAGCATACTTCAGACAGAAGTATCACCAAGATTATCGTAAAAAATGCATATCTCAGCTTGAAACCCCACGAAAACCAAGATTTCGCTGGTTCTGCATATCAAACGCACTGTGGAGTGCTGAAAACACCAGATAACGTGTTTGTCGCATTAAATAGCTCGAAAAGTGCGATCTCGATGATTCTGCATACTTCGGACAGAAGTCTCAACAAGATTATCGCAGAAAATGCATATCTGAGCTTGAAACCCCACGAAAACCAAGATATCGTCGGTTCTGCATATCAAACGCACTGCGGAGTGGTGAAAACACCAGATAACGTGTTTCTCGCATTAAATAGGTCGAAAAGAGCGATCTCGATGTTTCTGCATACTTCGGACAGAGGTCTCACCAAGATTATCGCAGAAAATGCATATCTCTGCTAGAAACCCCACGAAAACCAAGATATCTCCTGTTCTGCATATCCAACGAACTGTGGAGTGGTGAAAACCCCAGAAAACGTGTTTGTCGCATTAAATAGCTCGAAAAGTACGATCTCGATGACTCTGCATACTTCGGACAGAAGTCTCACCAAGATTATCGCAGAAAATGCATATCTGAGCTTGAAACCCCAGGAAAACCAAGATATCGTCGGTTCTGCATATCATACGCACTGTGGAGTGGTGAAAACACCAGATAACGTGTTTGTCGCATTAAATAGCTCGAAAAGTGCGATCTCGATGATTCTGCATACTTCGGACAGAAGTCTCACCAAGATTATCGCTGAAAATGCATATCTGAGCTTGAAACCCCACGAAAACCAAGATATCGTCGGTTCTGCATATCATACGCACTGTGGAGTGGTGAAAACACCAGATAACGTGTTTCTCGCATTAAATATCTCGAATAGAGCGATCTCGATGATTAAGCATACTTCGGACAGAAGTCTCACCAAGATTATCGTAAAAAATGCATATCTCATCTTGAAACCCCACGAAAACCAAGATTTCGCTGGTTCTGCATATCAAACGCACTGTGGAGTGGTGAAAACCCCAGAAAACGTGTTTCTCGCATTAAATAGCTTGAAAAGAGCGATCTCGATGATTCTGCATACTTCGGACAGAAGTCTCACCAAGATTATCGTAAGAAATGCATATCTCAGCTTGAAACCCCACGAAAACCCAGATATCGCTGGTTCTGCATATCAAACGCACTGTGGAGTGCTGAAAGCACCAGATAACGTGTTTGTCGCATTAAATAGCTCGAAAAGTGCGATCTCGATGATTCTGCATACTTCGGACAGAAGTCTCACCAAGATTATCGCAGAAAATGCATATCTCTGCTAGAAACCCCACGAAAACCAAGATACCTCCTGTTCTGCATATCCAACGAACTGTGGAGTCGTGAAAACCCCAGAAAACGTTTTTCTCGCATAGAATAGCTCGAAAAGTACGATCTCGATGACTCTGCATACTTCGGACAGAATTCTCACCAAGATTATCGCAGAAAATGCATATCTGAGCTTGAAACCCCACGAAAACCAAGATATCGTCGGTTCTGCATATCATACGCACTGTGGAGTAGTGAAAACACCAGATAACGTGTTTCTCGCATTAAATATCTCGAATTGAGCGATCTCGATGATTAAGCATACTTCAGACAGAAGTATCACCAAGATTATCGTAAAAAATGCATATCTCAGCTTGAAACCCCACGAAAACCAAGATTTCGCTGGTTCTGCATATCAAACGCACTGTGGAGTGCTGAAAACACCAGATAACGTGTTTGTCGCATTAAATAGCTCGAAAAGTGCGATCTCGATGATTCTGCATACTTCGGACAGAAGTCTCACCAAGATTATCGTAAAAAATGCATATCTCAGCTTGAAACCCCACGAAAACCCAGATATCGCTGGTTCTGCATATCAAACGCACTGTGGAGTGCTGAAAACACCGAATAACGTGTTTGTCGCATTAAATAGCTCGAAAAGTGCGATCTCGATGATTCTGCATACTTCGGACAGAAGTCTCACCAAGATTATCGCAGAAAATGCATATCTCTGCTAGAAACCCCACGAAAACCAAGATATCTCCTGTTCTGCATATCCAACGAACTGTGGAGTGGTGAAAACCCCAGAAAACGTGTTTGTCGCATTAAATAGCTCGAAAAGTACGATCTCGATGATTCTGCATACTTCGGACAGAAGTCTCACCAAGATTATCGCAGAAAATGCATATCTGAGCTTGAAACCCCACGAAAACCAAGATATCGCTGGTTCTGCATATCAAACGCACTGTGGAGTGGTGAAAACCCGAGAAAACGTGTTTCTCGCATTGAATAGCTCGAAAAGTACGATCTCGATGACTCTGCATACTTCGGACAGAAGTCTCACCAAGATTATCGCAGAAAATGCATATCTGAGCTTGAAACCCCACGAAAACCAAGATATCGTCGGTTCTGCATATCATACGCACTGTGGAGTAGTGAAAACACCAGATAACGTGTTTCTCGCATTAAATATCTCGAATTGAGCGATCTCGATGATTAAGCATACTTCAGACAGAAGTATCACCAAGATTATCGTAAAAAATGCATATCTCAGCTTGAAACCCCACGAAAACCAAGATTTCGCTGGTTCTGCATATCAAACGCACTGTGGAGTGCTGAAAACACCAGATAACGTGTTTGTCGCATTAAATAGCTCGAATAGTGCGATCTCGATGATTCTGCATACTTCGGACAGAAGTCTCACCAAGATTATCGTAAAAAATGCATATCTCAGCTTGAAACCACACGAAAACCCAGATATCGCTGGTTCTGCATATCAAACGCACTGTGGAGTGCTGAAAACACCGGATAACGTGTTTCTCGCATTAAATAGGTCGAAAAGAGCGATCTCGATGTTTCTGCATACTTTGGACACAGGTCTCACCAAGATTATCGCAGAAAATGCATATCTCTGCTAGAAACCCCACGAAAACCAAGATATCTCCTGTTCTGCATATCCAACGAACTGTGGAGTGGTGAAAACCCCAGAAAACGTGTTTGTCGCATTAAATAGCTCAAAAAGTACGATCTCGATGACTCTGCATACTTCGGACAGAAGTCTCACCAAGATTATCGCAGAAAATGCATATCTGAGCTTGAAACCCCACGGAAACCAAGATATCGTCGGTTCTGCATATCATACGCACTGTGGAGTGGTGAAAACACCAGATAACGTGTTTCTCGCATTAAATATCTCGAATAGAGCGATCTCGATGATTAAGCATACTTCGGACAGAAGTCTCACCAAGATTATCGTAAAAAAATGCATATCTCAGCTTGAAACCCCACGAAAACCAAGATTTCGCTGGTTCTGCATATCAAACGCACTGTGGAGTGCTGAAAACACCAGATAACGTGTTTGTCGCATTAAATAGCTCGAAAAGTGCGATCTCGATGATTCTGCATACTTCGGACAGAAGTCTCACCAAGATTATCGTAAAAAATGCATATCTCAGCTTGAAACCCCACGAAAACCCAGATATCGCTGGTTCTGCATATCAAACGCACTGTGGAGTGCTGAAAACACCGAATAACGTGTTTGTCGCATTAAATAGCTCGAAAAGTGCGATCTCGATGATTCTGCATACTTCGGACAGAAGTCTCACCAAGATTATCGCAGAAAATGCATATCTCTGCTAGAAACCCCACGAAAACCAAGATATCTCCTGTTCTGCATATCCAACGAACTGTGGAGTGGTGAAAACCCCAGAAAACGTGTTTGTCGCATTAAATAGCTCGAAAAGTACGATCTCGATGATTCTGCATACTTCGGACAGAAGTCTCACCAAGATTATCGCAGAAAATGCATATCTGAGCTTGAAACCCCACGAAAACCAAGATATCGCTGGTTCTGCATATCAAACGCACTGTGGAGTGGTGAAAACCCGAGAAAACGTGTTTCTCGCATTGAATAGCTCGAAAAGTACGATCTCGATGACTCTGCATACTTCGGACAGAAGTCTCACCAAGATTATCGCAGAAAATGCATATCTGAGCTTGAAACCCCACGAAAACCAAGATATCGTCGGTTCTGCATATCATACGCACTGTGGAGTAGTGAAAACACCAGATAACGTGTTTCTCGCATTAAATATCTCGAATTGAGCGATCTCGATGATTAAGCATACTTCAGACAGAAGTATCACCAAGATTATCGTAAAAAATGCATATCTCAGCTTGAAACCCCACGAAAACCAAGATTTCGCTGGTTCTGCATATCAAACGCACTGTGGAGTGCTGAAAACACCAGATAACGTGTTTGTCGCATTAAATAGCTCGAATAGTGCGATCTCGATGATTCTGCATACTTCGGACAGAAGTCTCACCAAGATTATCGTAAAAAATGCATATCTCAGCTTGAAACCACACGAAAACCCAGATATCGCTGGTTCTGCATATCAAACGCACTGTGGAGTGCTGAAAACACCGGATAACGTGTTTCTCGCATTAAATAGGTCGAAAAGAGCGATCTCGATGTTTCTGCATACTTTGGACACAGGTCTCACCAAGATTATCGCAGAAAATGCATATCTCTGCTAGAAACCCCACGAAAACCAAGATATCTCCTGTTCTGCATATCCAACGAACTGTGGAGTGGTGAAAACCCCAGAAAACGTGTTTGTCGCATTAAATAGCTCAAAAAGTACGATCTCGATGACTCTGCATACTTCGGACAGAAGTCTCACCAAGATTATCGCAGAAAATGCATATCTGAGCTTGAAACCCCACGGAAACCAAGATATCGTCGGTTCTGCATATCATACGCACTGTGGAGTGGTGAAAACACCAGATAACGTGTTTCTCGCATTAAATATCTCGAATAGAGCGATCTCGATGATTAAGCATACTTCGGACAGAAGTCTCACCAAGATTATCGTAAAAAAATGCATATCTCAGCTTGAAACCCCACGAAAACCAAGATTTCGCTGGTTCTGCATATCAAACGCACTGTGGAGTGCTGAAAACACCAGATAACGTGTTTGTCGCATTAAATAGCTCGAAAAGTGCGATCTCGATGATTCTGCATACTTCGGACAGAAGTCTCACCAAGATTATCGTAAAAAATGCATATCTCAGCTTGAAACCCCACGAAAACCCAGATATCGCTGGTTCTGCATATCAAACGCACTGTGGAGTGCTGAAAACACCGAATAACGTGTTTGTCGCATTAAATAGCTCGAAAAGTGCGATCTCGATGATTCTGCATACTTCGGACAGAAGTCTCACCAAGATTATCGCAGAAAATGCATATCTCTGCTAGAAACCCCACGAAAACCAAGATATCTCCTGTTCTGCATATCCAACGAACTGTGGAGTGGTGAAAACCCCAGAAAACGTGTTTGTCGCATTAAATAGCTCGAAAAGTACGATCTCGATGATTCTGCATACTTCGGACAGAAGTCTCACCAAGATTATCGCAGAAAATGCATATCTGAGCTTGAAACCCCACGAAAACCAAGATATCGCTGGTTCTGCATATCAAACGCACTGTGGAGTGGTGAAAACCCGAGAAAACGTGTTTCTCGCATTGAATAGCTCGAAAAGTACGATCTCGATGACTCTGCATACTTCGGACAGAAGTCTCACCAAGATTATCGCAGAAAATGCATATCTGAGCTTGAAACCCCACGAAAACCAAGATATCGTCGGTTCTGCATATCATACGCACTGTGGAGTAGTGAAAACACCAGATAACGTGTTTCTCGCATTAAATATCTCGAATTGAGCGATCTCGATGATTAAGCATACTTCAGACAGAAGTATCACCAAGATTATCGTAAAAAATGCATATCTCAGCTTGAAACCCCACGAAAACCAAGATTTCGCTGGTTCTGCATATCAAACGCACTGTGGAGTGCTGAAAACACCAGATAACGTGTTTGTCGCATTAAATAGCTCGAATAGTGCGATCTCGATGATTCTGCATACTTCGGACAGAAGTCTCACCAAGATTATCGTAAAAAATGCATATCTCAGCTTGAAACCACACGAAAACCCAGATATCGCTGGTTCTGCATATCAAACGCACTGTGGAGTGCTGAAAACACCGGATAACGTGTTTCTCGCATTAAATAGGTCGAAAAGAGCGATCTCGATGTTTCTGCATACTTTGGACACAGGTCTCACCAAGATTATCGCAGAAAATGCATATCTCTGCTAGAAACCCCACGAAAACCAAGATATCTCCTGTTCTGCATATCCAACGAACTGTGGAGTGGTGAAAACCCCAGAAAACGTGTTTGTCGCATTAAATAGCTCAAAAAGTACGATCTCGATGACTCTGCATACTTCGGACAGAAGTCTCACCAAGATTATCGCAGAAAATGCATATCTGAGCTTGAAACCCCACGGAAACCAAGATATCGTCGGTTCTGCATATCATACGCACTGTGGAGTGGTGAAAACACCAGATAACGTGTTTCTCGCATTAAATATCTCGAATAGAGCGATCTCGATGATTAAGCATACTTCGGACAGAAGTCTCACCAAGATTATCGTAAAAAAATGCATATCTCAGCTTGAAACCCCACGAAAACCAAGATTTCGCTGGTTCTGCATATCAAACGCACTGTGGAGTGCTGAAAACACCAGATAACGTGTTTGTCGCATTAAATAGCTCGAAAAGTGCGATCTCGATGATTCTGCATACTTCGGACAGAAGTCTCACCAAGATTATCGTAAAAAATGCATATCTCAGCTTGAAACCCCACGAAAACCCAGATATCGCTGGTTCTGCATATCGAACGCACTGTGGAGTGGTGAAAACCCCAGAAAACGTGTTTCTCGCATTGAATAGCTCGAAAAGTACGATCTCGATGACTCTGCATACTTCGGACAGAAGTCTCACCAAGATTATCCCAGAAAATGCATATCTGATCTTGAAACCCCACGAAAACCAAGATATCGCTGGTTCTGCATATCAAACGCACTGTGGAGTGCTGAAAACACCAGATAACGTGTTTGTCGCATTAAATAGCTCGAAAAGTGCGATCTCGATGATTCTGCATACTTCGGACAGAAGTCTCACCAAGATTATCGCAGAAAATGCATATCTCAGCTTGAAACCCCACGAAAACCAAGATTTCGCTGGTTCTGCATATCAAACGCACTGTGGAGTGCTGAAAACACCAGATAACGTGTTTGTCGCATTAAATAGCTCGAAAAGTGCGATCTCGATGATTCTGCATACTTCGGACAGAAGTCTCACCATGATTATCGTAAAAAATGCATATCTCAGCTTGAAACCCAACGAAAACCAAGATTTCGCTGGTTCTGCATATCAAACGCACTGTGGAGTGGTGAAAACACCAGATAACGTGTTTCTCGCATTAAATAGGTCGAAAAGAGCGATTTCGATGTTTCTGCATACTTTGGACACAGGTCTCACCAAGATTATCGCAGAAAATGCATATCTCTGCTAGAAACCCCACGAAGACCAAGATATCTCCTGTTCTGCATATCCAACGAACTGTGGAGTGGTGAAAACACCAGAAAACGTGTTTGTCGCATTAAATAGCTCAAAAAGTACGATCTCGATGACTCTGCATACTTCGGACAGAAGTCTCACCAAGATTATCGCAGAAAATGCATATCTGAGCTTGAAACCCCACGGAAACCAAGATATCGTCGGTTCTGCATATCATACGCACTGTGGAGTGGTGAAAACACCAGATAACGTGTTTCTCGCATTAAATATCTCGAATAGAGCGATCTCGATGATTAAGCATACTTCGGACAGAAGTCTCACCAAGATTATCGTAAAAAAATGCATATCTCAGCTTGAAACCCCACGAAAACCAAGATTTCGCTGGTTCTGCATATCAAACGCACTGTGGAGTGCTGAAAACACCAGATAACGTGTTTGTCGCATTAAATAGCTCGAAAAGTGCGATCTCGATGATTCTGCATACTTCGGACAGAAGTCTCACCAAGATTATCGTAAAAAATGCATATCTCAGCTTGAAACCCCACGAAAACCCAGATATCGCTGGTTCTGCATATCAAACGCACTGTGGAGTGCTGAAAACACCGAATAACGTGTTTGTCGCATTAAATAGCTCGAAAAGTGCGATCTCGATGATTCTGCATACTTCGGACAGAAGTCTCACCAAGATTATCGCAGAAAATGCATATCTCTGCTAGAAACCCCACGAAAACCAAGATATCTCCTGTTCTGCATATCCAACGAACTGTGGAGTGGTGAAAACCCCAGAAAACGTGTTTGTCGCATTAAATAGCTCGAAAAGTACGATCTCGATGATTCTGCATACTTCGGACAGAAGTCTCACCAAGATTATCGCAGAAAATGCATATCTGAGCTTGAAACCCCACGAAAACCAAGATATCGCTGGTTCTGCATATCAAACGCACTGTGGAGTGGTGAAAACCCGAGAAAACGTGTTTCTCGCATTGAATAGCTCGAAAAGTACGATCTCGATGACTCTGCATACTTCGGACAGAAGTCTCACCAAGATTATCGCAGAAAATGCATATCTGAGCTTGAAACCCCACGAAAACCAAGATATCGTCGGTTCTGCATATCATACGCACTGTGGAGTAGTGAAAACACCAGATAACGTGTTTCTCGCATTAAATATCTCGAATTGAGCGATCTCGATGATTAAGCATACTTCAGACAGAAGTATCACCAAGATTATCGTAAAAAATGCATATCTCAGCTTGAAACCCCACGAAAACCAAGATTTCGCTGGTTCTGCATATCAAACGCACTGTGGAGTGCTGAAAACACCAGATAACGTGTTTGTCGCATTAAATAGCTCGAATAGTGCGATCTCGATGATTCTGCATACTTCGGACAGAAGTCTCACCAAGATTATCGTAAAAAATGCATATCTCAGCTTGAAACCACACGAAAACCCAGATATCGCTGGTTCTGCATATCAAACGCACTGTGGAGTGCTGAAAACACCGGATAACGTGTTTCTCGCATTAAATAGGTCGAAAAGAGCGATCTCGATGTTTCTGCATACTTTGGACACAGGTCTCACCAAGATTATCGCAGAAAATGCATATCTCTGCTAGAAACCCCACGAAAACCAAGATATCTCCTGTTCTGCATATCCAACGAACTGTGGAGTGGTGAAAACCCCAGAAAACGTGTTTGTCGCATTAAATAGCTCAAAAAGTACGATCTCGATGACTCTGCATACTTCGGACAGAAGTCTCACCAAGATTATCGCAGAAAATGCATATCTGAGCTTGAAACCCCACGGAAACCAAGATATCGTCGGTTCTGCATATCATACGCACTGTGGAGTGGTGAAAACACCAGATAACGTGTTTCTCGCATTAAATATCTCGAATAGAGCGATCTCGATGATTAAGCATACTTCGGACAGAAGTCTCACCAAGATTATCGTAAAAAAATGCATATCTCAGCTTGAAACCCCACGAAAACCAAGATTTCGCTGGTTCTGCATATCAAACGCACTGTGGAGTGCTGAAAACACCAGATAACGTGTTTGTCGCATTAAATAGCTCGAAAAGTGCGATCTCGATGATTCTGCATACTTCGGACAGAAGTCTCACCAAGATTATCGTAAAAAATGCATATCTCAGCTTGAAACCCCACGAAAACCCAGATATCGCTGGTTCTGCATATCAAACGCACTGTGGAGTGCTGAAAACACCGAATAACGTGTTTGTCGCATTAAATAGCTCGAAAAGTGCGATCTCGATGATTCTGCATACTTCGGACAGAAGTCTCACCAAGATTATCGCAGAAAATGCATATCTCTGCTAGAAACCCCACGAAAACCAAGATATCTCCTGTTCTGCATATCCAACGAACTGTGGAGTGGTGAAAACCCCAGAAAACGTGTTTGTCGCATTAAATAGCTCGAAAAGTACGATCTCGATGATTCTGCATACTTCGGACAGAAGTCTCACCAAGATTATCGCAGAAAATGCATATCTGAGCTTGAAACCCCACGAAAACCAAGATATCGCTGGTTCTGCATATCAAACGCACTGTGGAGTGGTGAAAACCCGAGAAAACGTGTTTCTCGCATTGAATAGCTCGAAAAGTACGATCTCGATGACTCTGCATACTTCGGACAGAAGTCTCACCAAGATTATCGCAGAAAATGCATATCTGAGCTTGAAACCCCACGAAAACCAAGATATCGTCGGTTCTGCATATCATACGCACTGTGGAGTAGTGAAAACACCAGATAACGTGTTTCTCGCATTAAATATCTCGAATTGAGCGATCTCGATGATTAAGCATACTTCAGACAGAAGTATCACCAAGATTATCGTAAAAAATGCATATCTCAGCTTGAAACCCCACGAAAACCAAGATTTCGCTGGTTCTGCATATCAAACGCACTGTGGAGTGCTGAAAACACCAGATAACGTGTTTGTCGCATTAAATAGCTCGAATAGTGCGATCTCGATGATTCTGCATACTTCGGACAGAAGTCTCACCAAGATTATCGTAAAAAATGCATATCTCAGCTTGAAACCACACGAAAACCCAGATATCGCTGGTTCTGCATATCAAACGCACTGTGGAGTGCTGAAAACACCGGATAACGTGTTTCTCGCATTAAATAGGTCGAAAAGAGCGATCTCGATGTTTCTGCATACTTTGGACACAGGTCTCACCAAGATTATCGCAGAAAATGCATATCTCTGCTAGAAACCCCACGAAAACCAAGATATCTCCTGTTCTGCATATCCAACGAACTGTGGAGTGGTGAAAACCCCAGAAAACGTGTTTGTCGCATTAAATAGCTCAAAAAGTACGATCTCGATGACTCTGCATACTTCGGACAGAAGTCTCACCAAGATTATCGCAGAAAATGCATATCTGAGCTTGAAACCCCACGGAAACCAAGATATCGTCGGTTCTGCATATCATACGCACTGTGGAGTGGTGAAAACACCAGATAACGTGTTTCTCGCATTAAATATCTCGAATAGAGCGATCTCGATGATTAAGCATACTTCGGACAGAAGTCTCACCAAGATTATCGTAAAAAAATGCATATCTCAGCTTGAAACCCCACGAAAACCAAGATTTCGCTGGTTCTGCATATCAAACGCACTGTGGAGTGCTGAAAACACCAGATAACGTGTTTGTCGCATTAAATAGCTCGAAAAGTGCGATCTCGATGATTCTGCATACTTCGGACAGAAGTCTCACCAAGATTATCGTAAAAAATGCATATCTCAGCTTGAAACCCCACGAAAACCCAGATATCGCTGGTTCTGCATATCGAACGCACTGTGGAGTGGTGAAAACCCCAGAAAACGTGTTTCTCGCATTGAATAGCTCGAAAAGTACGATCTCGATGACTCTGCATACTTCGGACAGAAGTCTCACCAAGATTATCCCAGAAAATGCATATCTGATCTTGAAACCCCACGAAAACCAAGATATCGCTGGTTCTGCATATCAAACGCACTGTGGAGTGCTGAAAACACCAGATAACGTGTTTGTCGCATTAAATAGCTCGAAAAGTGCGATCTCGATGATTCTGCATACTTCGGACAGAAGTCTCACCAAGATTATCGCAGAAAATGCATATCTCAGCTTGAAACCCCACGAAAACCAAGATTTCGCTGGTTCTGCATATCAAACGCACTGTGGAGTGCTGAAAACACCAGATAACGTGTTTGTCGCATTAAATAGCTCGAAAAGTGCGATCTCGATGATTCTGCATACTTCGGACAGAAGTCTCACCATGATTATCGTAAAAAATGCATATCTCAGCTTGAAACCCAACGAAAACCAAGATTTCGCTGGTTCTGCATATCAAACGCACTGTGGAGTGGTGAAAACACCAGATAACGTGTTTCTCGCATTAAATAGGTCGAAAAGAGCGATTTCGATGTTTCTGCATACTTTGGACACAGGTCTCACCAAGATTATCGCAGAAAATGCATATCTCTGCTAGAAACCCCACGAAGACCAAGATATCTCCTGTTCTGCATATCCAACGAACTGTGGAGTGGTGAAAACACCAGAAAACGTGTTTGTCGCATTAAATAGCTCAAAAAGTACGATCTCGATGACTCTGCATACTTCGGACAGAAGTCTCACCAAGATTATCGCAGAAAATGCATATCTGAGCTTGAAACCCCACGGAAACCAAGATATCGTCGGTTCTGCATATCATACGCACTGTGGAGTGGTGAAAACACCAGATAACGTGTTTCTCGCATTAAATATCTCGAATAGAGCGATCTCGATGATTAAGCATACTTCGGACAGAAGTCTCACCAAGATTATCGTAAAAAAATGCATATCTCAGCTTGAAACCCCACGAAAACCAAGATTTCGCTGGTTCTGCATATCAAACGCACTGTGGAGTGCTGAAAACACCAGATAACGTGTTTGTCGCATTAAATAGCTCGAAAAGTGCGATCTCGATGATTCTGCATACTTCGGACAGAAGTCTCACCATGATTATCGTAAAAAATGCATATCTCAGCTTGAAACCCAACGAAAACCAAGATTTCGCTGGTTCTGCATATCAAACGCACTGTGGAGTGGTGAAAACACCAGATAACGTGTTTCTCGCATTAAATAGGTCGAAAAGAGCGATCTCGATGTTTCTGCATACTTTGGACACAGGTCTCACCAAGATTATCGCAGAAAATGCATATCTCTGCTAGAAACCCCACGAAAACCAAGATATCTCCTGTTCTGCATATCCAACGTACTGTGGAGTGCTGAAAACACCAGATAACGTGTTTGTCGCATTAAATAGCTCGAAAAGTGCGATCTCGATGATTCTGCATACTTCGGATAGAAGTCTCACCAAGATTATCGCAGAAAATGCATATCTCAGCTTGAAACCCCACGAAAACCAAGATTTCGCTGGTTCTGCATATCAAACGCACTGTGGAGTGCTGAAAACACCAGATAACGTGTTTGTCGCATTAAATAGCTCGAAAAGTGCGATCTCGATGATTCTGCATACTTCGGACAGAAGTCTCACCATGATTATCGTAAAAAATGCATATCTCAGCTTGAAACCCAACGAAAACCAAGATTTCGCTGGTTCTGCATATCAAACGCACTGTGGAGTGCTGAAAACACCAGATAACGTGTTTGTCGCATTAAATAGCTCGAAAAGTGCGATCTCGATGATTCTGCATACTTCGGACAGAAGTCTCACCATGATTATCGTAAAAAATGCATATCTCAGCTTGAAACCCCACGAAAACCATGATATCGCTGTTTCTGCATATCAAACGCACTGTGGAGTGGTGAAATCACCAGATAACTTGTTTCTCGCATTAAATAGCTCGAAACGAGCGATCTCGATGATTAAGCATACTTCGAACAGAAGTCTCACCTAGATTATCGCAGAAAATGCATATCTCTGCTAGAAACCCCACGAAAACCAAGATATCTCCTGTTCTGCATATCCAACGAACTGTGGAGTGGTGAAAACCCCAGAAAACGTGTTTCTCGCATTGAATAGCTCGAAAAGTACGATCTCGATGACTCTGCATACTTCGGACAGAAGTCTCATCAAGATTATCGCAGAAAATGCATATCTGAGCTTGAAACCCCACGAAAACCAAGATATCGCTGGATCTGCATATCAAACGCACTGCGGAGTGGTGAAAACACCAGATAACTTGTTTCTCGCATTAAATAGCTCGAAACGAGCGATCTCGATGATTAAGCATACTTCGAACAGAAGTCTCACCTAGATTATCGCAGAAAATGCATATCTCTGCTAGAAACCCCACGAAAACCATGATATCTCCTGTTCTGCATATCCAACGAACTGTGGAGTGGTGAAAACCCCAGAAAACGTGTTTCTCGCATTGAATAGCTCGAAAAGTACGATCTCGATGACTCTGCATACTTCGGACAGAAGTCTCACCAAGATTATCGCAGAAAATGCATATCTGAGCTTGAAACCCCACGAAAACCACGATATCGTCGGTTCTGCATATCATACGCACTGTGGAGTGGTGAAAACACCAGATAACGTGTTTCTCGCATTCAATAGGTCGAAAAGAGCGATCTCCATGTTTCTGCATACTTCGGACAGAGGTCTCACCAAGATTATCGCAGAAAATGCATATCTCTGCTAGAAACCCCACGAATACCAAGATATCTCCTGTTCTGCATATCCAACGAACTGTGGAGTGGTGAAAACCCCAGAAAACGTGTTTCTCGCATTGAATAGCTCGAAAAGTACGATCTCGATGACTCTGCATACTTCGGACAGAAGTCTCACCAAGATTATCGCAGAAAATGCATATCTGAGCTTGAAACCCCACGAAAACCAAGATATCGCTAGTTCTGCATATCAAACGCACTGCGGAGTGGTGAAAACACCAGATAACTTGTTTCTCGCATTAAATAGCTCGAAAAGAGCGATCTCGATGACTCTGCATACTTCGGACAGAAGTCTCACCAAGATTATCGCAGAAAATGCATATCTAAGCTTGAAACCCCACGAAAACCAAGATATCGTCGGTTCTGCATATCATACGCACTGTGGAGTGGTGGAAACACCAGATAACGTGTTTTTCGCATTAAATAGCTCGAATAGTACGATCTCGATGATTCTGCATACTTCGGACTGAAGTCTCACCAAGATTATCGCAGAAAATGCATATCTGAGCTTGAAACCCCACGTAAACCAAGATATCGCTGGTTCTGCATATCAAACGCACTGTGGAGTGCTGAAAACACCAGATAACGTGTTTCTCGCATTAAATAGGTCGAAAAGAGCGATCTCGATGTTTCTGCATACTTCGGACACAGGTCTCACCAAGATTATCGCAGAAAATGCATATCTCTGCTAGAAACCCCACGAAAACCAAGATATCTCCTGTTCTGCATATCCAACGAACTGTGGAGTGGTGAAAACCCCAGAAAAAGTGTTTGTCGCATTAAATAGCTCGAAAAGAGCGATCTCGATGACTCTGCATACTTCGGACAGAAGTCTCACCATGATTATCGCAGAAAATGCATATCTGAGCTTGAAACCCCACGAAAACCAAGATATCGTCGGTTCTGTATATCATACGCACTGTGGAGTGGTGAAAACACCAGATTACGTGTTTCTCGCATTAAATAGCTCGAATAGAGCGATCTCGATGATTAAGCATACTTCGGACAGAAGTCTCACCAAGATTATCGTAAAAAATGCATATCTCAGCTTGAAACCCCACGAAAACCAAGATTTCGCTGGTTCTGCATATCAAACGCACTGTGGTGTGCTGAAAACACCAGATAACGTGTTTGTCGCATTAAATAGCTCGAAAAGTGCGATCTCGATGATTCTGCATACTTCGGACAGAAGTCTCACCATGATTATCGTAAAAAATGCATATCTCAGCTTGAAACCCAACGAAAACCAAGATTTCGCTGGTTCTGCATATCAAACGCACTGTGGAGTGGTGAAAACACCAGATAACGTGTTTCTCGCATTCAATAGGTCGAAAAGAGCGATCTCCATGTTTCTGCATACTTCGGACAGAGGTCTCACCAAGATTAGCGCAGAAAATGCATATCTCTGCTAGAAACCCCACGAAAACCAAGATATCTCCTGTTCTGCATATCCAACGAACTGTGGGGTGGTGAAAACCCCAGAAAACGTGTTTGTCGCATTAAATAGCTCGAAAAGTACGATCTCGATGACTCTGCATACTTCGGACAGAAGTCTCACCAAGATTATCGCAGAAAATGCATATCTGAGCTTGAAACCCCACGAAAACCAAGATATCGCTGGTTCTGCATATCAAAAGCACTGCGGAGTGGTGAAAACACCAGATAACGTGTTTCTCGCATTAAATATCTCGAATAGAGCGATCTCGATGATTAAGCATACTTCGGACAGAAGTCTCACCAAGATTATCGTAAAAAAATGCATATCTCAGCTTGAAACCCCACGAAAACCAAGATTTCGCTGGTTCTGCATATCAAACGCACTGTGGAGTGCTGAAAACACCAGATAACGTGTTTGTCGCATTAAATAGCTCGAAAAGTGCGATCTCGATGATTCTGCATACTTCGGACAGAAGTCTCACCAAGATTATCGTAAAAAATGCATATCTCAGCTTGAAACCCCACGTAAACCCAGATATCGCTGGTTCTGCATATCGAACGCACTGTGGAGTGCTGAAAACACCAGATAACGTGTTTGTCGCATTAAATAGCTCGAAAAGTGCGATCTCGATGATTCTGCATACTTCGGACAGAAGTCTCACCATGATTATCGTGAAAAATGCATATCTCAGCTTGAAACCCCACGCAAACCAAGATATCGCTGTTTCTGCATATCAAACGCACTGTGGAGTGGTGAAAACACCAGATAACTTGTTTCTCGCATTAAATAGCTCGAAACGAGCGATCTCGATGATTAAGCATACTTCGAACAGAAGTCTCACCTAGATTATCGCAGAAAATGCATATCTCTGCTAGAAACCCCAAGAAAACCAAGATATCTCCTGTTCTGCATATCCAACGAACTGTGGAGTGGTGAAAACCCCAGAAAACGTGTTTCTCGCATTGAATAGCTCGAAAAGTACGATCTCGATCACTCTGCATACTTCGGACAGAAGTCTCACCAAGATTATCGCAGAAAATGCATATCTGAGCTTGAAACCCCACGAAAACCAAGATATCGCTGGATCTGCATATCAAACGCACTGCGGAGTGGTGAAAACACCAGATAACTTGTTTCTCGCATTAAATAGCTCGAAAAGAGCGATCTCGATGACTCTGCATACTTCGGACAGAAGTCTCACCAAGATTATCGCAGAAAATGCATATCTGAGCTTGAAACCCCACGAAAACCACGATATCGTCGGTTCTGCATATCATACGCACTGTGGAGTGGTGAAAACACCAGATAACGTGTTTCTCGCATTCAATAGGTCGAAAAGAGCGATCTCCATGTTTCTGCATACTTCGGACAGAGGTCTCACCAAGATTATCGCAGAAAATGCATATCTCTGCTAGAAACCCCACGAAAACCAAGATATCTCCTGTTCTGCATATCCAACGAACTGTGGAGTGGTGAAAACCCCAGAAAACGTGTTTCTCGCATTGAATAGCTCGAAAAGTACGATCTCGATGACTCTGCATACTTCGGACAGAAGTCTCACCAAGATTATCGCAGAAAATGCATATCTGAGCTTGAAACCCCACGAAAACCAAGATATCGCTAGTTCTGCATATCAAACGCACTGCGGAGTGGTGAAAACACCAGATAACTTGTTTCTCGCATTAAATAGCTCGAAAAGAGCGATCTCGATGACTCTGCATACTTCGGACAGAAGTCTCACCAAGATTATCGCAGAAAATGCATATCTAAGCTTGAAACCCCACGAAAACCAAGATATCGTCGGTTCTGCATATCATACGCACTGTGGAGTGGTGGAAACACCAGATAACGTGTTTTTCGCATTAAATAGCTCGAATAGTACGATCTCGATGATTCTGCATACTTCGGACTGAAGTCTCACCAAGATTATCGCAGAAAATGCATATCTGAGCTTGAAACCCCACGTAAACCAAGATATCGCTGGTTCTGCATATCAAACGCACTGTGGAGTGCTGAAAACACCAGATAACGTGTTTCTCGCATTAAATAGGTCGAAAAGAGCGATCTCGATGTTTCTGCATACTTCGGACACAGGTCTCACCAAGATTATCGCAGAAAATGCATATCTCTGCTAGAAACCCCACGAAAACCAAGATATCTCCTGTTCTGCATATCCAACGAACTGTGGAGTGGTGAAAACCCCAGAAAAAGTGTTTGTCGCATTAAATAGCTCGAAAAGAGCGATCTCGATGACTCTGCATACTTCGGACAGAAGTCTCACCATGATTATCGCAGAAAATGCATATCTGAGCTTGAAACCCCACGAAAACCAAGATATCGTCGGTTCTGTATATCATACGCACTGTGGAGTGGTGAAAACACCAGATAACGTGTTTCTCGCATTAAATAGCTCGAATAGAGCGATCTCGATGATTAAGCATACTTCGGACAGAAGTCTCACCAAGATTATCGTAAAAAATGCATATCTCAGCTTGAAACCCCACGAAAACCAAGATTTCGCTGGTTCTGCATATCAAACGCACTGTGGTGTGCTGAAAACACCAGATAACGTGTTTGTCGCATTAAATAGCTCGAAAAGTGCGATCTCGATGATTCTGCATACTTCGGACAGAAGTCTCACCATGATTATCGTAAAAAATGCATATCTCAGCTTGAAACCCAACGAAAACCAAGATTTCGCTGGTTCTGCATATCAAACGCACTGTGGAGTGGTGAAAACACCAGATAACGTGTTTCTCGCATTCAATAGGTCGAAAAGAGCGATCTCCATGTTTCTGCATACTTCGGACAGAGGTCTCACCAAGATTAGCGCAGAAAATGCATATCTCTGCTAGAAACCCCACGAAAACCAAGATATCTCCTGTTCTGCATATCCAACGAACTGTGGGGTGGTGAAAACCCCAGAAAACGTGTTTGTCGCATTAAATAGCTCGAAAAGTACGATCTCGATGACTCTGCATACTTCGGACTGAAGTCTCACCATGATTATCGCAGAAAATGCATATCTGAGCTTGAAACCCCACGAAAACCAAGATATCGCTGGTTCTGCATATCAAACGCACTGCGGAGTGGTGAAAACACCAGATAACGTGTTTCTCGCATTAAATATCTCGAATAGAGCGATCTCGATGATTAAGCATACTTCGGACAGAAGTCTCACCAAGATTATCGTAAAAAAATGCATATCTCAGCTTGAAACCCCACGAAAACCAAGATTTCGCTGGTTCTGCATATCAAACGCACTGTGGAGTGCTGAAAACACCAGATAACGTGTTTGTCGCATTAAATAGCTCGAAAAGTACGATCTCGATGACTCTGCATACTTCGGACAGAAGTCTACACCAAGATTATCGCAGAAAATGCATATCTGAGCTTGAAACCCCACGAAAACCAAGATATCGCTGGTTCTGCATATCAAACGCACTGCGGAGTGGTGAAAACACCAGATAACTTGTTTCTCGCATTAAATAGCTCGAAAAGAGCGATCTCGAAGACTCTGCATACTTCGGACAGAAGTCTCACGATGATTATCGCAGAAAATGCATATCTGAGCTTGAAACCCCACGAAAACCAAGATATCGTCGGTTCTGTATATCATACGCACTGTGGAGTGGTGAAAACACCAGATAACGTGTTTCTCGCATTAAATAGCTCGAATAGAGCGATCTCGATGATTAAGCATACTTCGGACAGAAGTCTCACCAAGATTATCGTAAAAAATGCATATCCCAGCTAGAAACCCCACGAAAACCAAGATTTCGCTGGTTCTGCATATCAAACGCACTGTGGTGTGCTGAAAACACCAGATAACGTGTTTGTCGCATTAAATAGCTCGAAAAGTGCGATCTCGATGATTCTGCATACTTCGGACAGAAGTCTCACCATGATTATCGTAAAAAATGCATATCTCAGCTTGAAACCCAACGAAAACCAAGATTTCGCTGGTTCTGCATATCAAACGCACTGTGGAGTGGTGAAAACACCAGATAACGTGTTTCTCGCATTCAATAGGTCGAAAAGAGCGATCTCCATGTTTCTGCATACTTCGGACAGAAGTCTCACCAAGATTATCGCAGAAAATGCATATCTGAGCTTGAAACCCCACGAAAACCAAGATATCGTCGGTTCTGCATATCATACGCACTGTGGAGTGGTGAAAACACCAGATAACGTGTTTTTCGCATTAAATAGCTCGAATAGTACGATCTCGATGACTCTGCATACTTCGGACAGAAGTCTCACCATGATTATCGCAGAAAATGCATATCTGAGCTTGAAACCCCACGGAAACCAAGATATCGTCGGTTCTGTATATCATACGCACTGTGGAGTGGTGAAAACACCAGATAACGTGTTTCTCGCATTAAATAGCTCGAATAGAGCGATCTCGATGATTAAGCATACTTCGGACAGAAGTCTCACCAAGATTATCGTAAAAAATGCATATCTCAGCTTGAAACCCCACGAAAACCAAGATTTCGCTGGTTCTGCATATCAAACGCACTGTGGTGTGCTGAAAACACCAGATAACGTGTTTGTCGCATTAAATAGCTCGAAAAGTGCGATCTCGATGATTCTGCATACTTCGGGCTGAAGTCTCACCAAGATTATAGTAAAAAATGCATATCTCAGCTTGAAACCACACGTAAACCCAGATATCGCTGGTTCTGCATATCGAGCGCACTGCGGAGTGCTGAAAACACCAGATAACGTGTTTGTCGCATTAAATAGCTCGAAAAGTGCGATCTCGATGATTCTGCATACTTCGGACAGAAGTCTCACCATGATTATCGTAAAAAATGCATATCTCAGCTTGAAACCCCACGAAAACCAAGATATCGCTGTTTCTGCATATCAAACGCACTGTGGAGTGGTGAAAACACCAGATAACTTGTTTCTCGCATTAAATAGCTCGAAACGAGCGATCTCGATGATTAAGCATACTTCGGACAGAAGTCTCACCTAGATTATCGCAGAAAATGCATATCTCTGCTAGAAACCCCACGAAAACCAAGATATCTCCTGTTCTGCATATCCAACGAACTGTGGAGTGGTGAAAACCCCAGAAAACGTGTTTCTCGCATTGAATAGCTCGAAAAGTACGATCTCGATGACTCTGCATACTTCGGACAGAAGTCTCACCAAGATTATCGCAGAAAATGCATATCTGAGCTTGAAACCCCACGAAAACCAAGATATCGCTGGTTCTGCATATCAAACGCACTGCGGAGTGGTGAAAACACCAGATAACTTGTTTCTCGCATTAAATAGCTCGAAAAGAGCGATCTCGATGACTCTGCATACTTCGGACAGAAGTCTCACCATGATTATCGCAGAAAATGCATATCTGAGCTTGAAGCCACACGAAAACCAAGATTTCGCTGGTTATGCATATCAACCGCACTGTGGAGTGGTGAAAACACCCGATAACGTGTTTCTCGCATTAAAAATTTCGAAAAGAGCGATCTCGATGTTTCTGCATACTTCTGACAGAGGTCTCACCATGATGATCGTAAAAAATGCATATCTCAGCTTGAAACCCCACGAAAACCAAGATTTCGCTGGTTCTGCATATCAAACGCACTGTGGAGTGGTGAAAATACCAGATAACGTGTTTCTCGCATTAAATAGGTCGAAACGAGCGATCTCGATGTTTCTGCATACTTCGGACCGAGGTCTCACCAAGATTATCGCAGAAAATGCATATCTCTGCTAGAAACCCCACGAAAACCAAGATATCTCCTGTTCTGCATATCCAACGAACTGTGGAGTGGTGAAAACCCCAGAAAACGTGTTTCTCGCATTAAATAGCTCGAAAAGTACGATCTCGATGACTCTGCATACTTCGGACAGAAGTCTCACCAAGATTATCGCAGAAAATGCATATCTGAGCTTGAAACCCCACGAAAACCAAGATATCGTCGGTTCTGCATATCATACGCACTGTGGAGTGGTGAAAACACCAGATAACGTGTTTCTCGCATTAAATAGCTCGAAAAGTACGATCTCGATGACTCTGCATACTTCGGACAGAAGTCTCACCAAGATTATCGCAGAAAATGCATATCTGAGCTTGAAACCGCACGAAAACCAAGATATCGTCGGTTCTGCATATCATACGCACTGTGGAGTGGTGAAAACACCAGACAAGGTTTTTCTCGCATTAAATAGCTCGAATAGAGCGGTCTCGATGATTAAGCATACTTCGGACAGAAGTCTCACCAAGATTATCGTAAAAAATGCATATCTCAGCTTGAAACCCCACAAAAACCAAGATATCGCCGGTTCTGCATATCAAACGCACTGTGGAGTGGTGAAAACACCAGATAACGTGTTTCTCGCATTAAATATCTCGAAAAGTGCGATCTCGATGATTCTGCATACTTCGGACAGAAGTCTCACCAAGATTATCGCAGAAAATGCATATCTGAGCTTGAAACCACCCGAAAACCAAGATATTGCTGGTTCTGCATATCAAACGCACTGTGGAGTGGTGAAAACACCAGAGAAGGTTTTTCTCGCATTAAATAGCTCGAATAGAGCGGTCTCGATGATTAAGCATACTTCGGACAGAAGTCCCAACAAGATTATCGTAAAAAATGCATATCTCAGCTTGAAACCCCACGAAAACCAAGATTTCGCTGGTTCTGCTAATCAAACGCACTGTGGAGTGGTGAAAACACCAGATAACGTGTTTCTCGCATTAAATAGGTCGAAAAGAGCGATCTCGATGTTTCTGCATACTTCGGACAGAGGTCTCACCAAGATTACCGCATAAAATGCATATCTCTGCTAGAAACCCCACGAAAACCAAGATATCTCCTGTTCTGCATATCCAACGAATTGTGGAGTGGTGAAAACACCAGATAACTTGTTTCTCGCATTAAATAGCTCGAAAAGAGCGATCTCGATGACTCTGCATACTTCGGACAGAAGTCTCACCAAGATTATCGCAGAAAATGCATATCTGAGCTTGAAACCCCACGAAAACCAAGATATCGTCGGATCTGCATATCATACGCACTGTGGAGTGGTGAAAACACCAGATAACGTGTTTTTCGCATTAAATAGCTCGAATAGTACGATCTCGATGATTCTGCATACTTCGGACCGAAGTCTCACCAAGATTATCGCAGAAAATGCATATCTGAGCTTGAAACCCCACGTAAACCAAGATATCGCTGGTTCTGCATATCAAACGCACTGTGGAGTGCTGAAAACACCAGATAACGTGTTTCTCGCATTAAATAGGTCGAAAAGAGCGATCTCGATGTTTCTGCATACTTCGGACACAGGTCTCACCAAGATTATCGCAGAAAATGCATATCTCAGCTAGAAACCCCACGAAAACCAAGATATCTCCTGTTCTGCATATCCAACGAACTGTGGAGTGGTGAAAACCCCAGAAAACGTGTTTGTCGCATTAAATAGCTCGAAAAGTACGATCTCGATGACTCTGCATACTTCGGATAGAAGTCTCACCAAGATTATCGCAGAAAATGCATATCTGAGCTTGAAACCCCACGAAAACCAAGATATCGTCGGTTCTGCATATCATACGCACTGTGGAGTGGTGAAAACACCAGATAACGTGTTTCTCGCATTAAATAGCTCGAATAGTACGATCTCGATGATTCTGCATACTTCGGACCGAAGTCTCACCAAGATTATCGCGGAAAATGCATATCTGAGCTTGAAACCCCACGTAAACCAAGATATCGCTGGTTCTGCATATCAAACGCACTGTGGAGTGCTGAAAACACCAGATAACGTGTTTCTCGCATTAAATAGCTCGAAAAGTACGATCTCGATGACTCTGCATACTTCGGACAGAAGTCTCACCAAGATTATCGCAGAAAATGCATATCTGAGCTTGAAACCCCACGAAAACCAAGATATCGTCGGTTCTGCATATCATACGCACTGTGGAGTGGTGAAAACACCAGATAACGTGTTTCTCGCATTAAATATCTCGAATAGAGCGATCTCGATGATTAAGCATACTTCGGACAGAAGTCTCACCAAGATTATCGTAAAAAAATGCATATCTCAGCTTGAAACCCCACGAAAACCAAGATTTCGCTGGTTCTGCATATCAAACGCACTGTGGAGTGCTGAAAACACCAGATAACGTGTTTGTCGCATTAAATAGCTCGAAAAGTGCGATCCCGATGATTCTGCATACTTCGGACAGAAGTCTCACCAAGATTATCGTAAAAAATGCATATCTCAGCTTGAAACCCCACGAAAACCCAGATATCGCTGGTTCTGCATATCGAACGCACTGTGGAGTGCTGAAAACACCAGATAACGTGTTTGTCGCATTAAATAGCTCGAAAAGTGCGACCTCGATGATTCTGCATACTTCGGACAGAAGTCTCACCATGATTGTCGTAAAAAATGCATATCTCAGCTTGAAACCCCACGAAAACCAAGATATCGCTGTTTCTGCATATCAAACGCACTGTGGAGTGGTGAAAACACCAGATAACTTGTTTCTCGCATTAAATAGCTCGAAACGAGCGATCTCGATGATTAAGCATACTTCGGACAGAAGTCTCACCTAGATTATCGCAGAAAATGCATATCTCTGCTAGAAACCCCACGAAAACCAAGATATCTCCTGTTCTGCATATCCAACGAACTGTGGAGTGGTGAAAACCCCAGAAAACGTGTTTCTCGCATTGAATAGCTCGAAAAGTACGATCTCGATGACTCTGCATACTTCGGACAGAAGTCTCACCAAGATTATCGCAGAAAATGCATATCTGAGCTTGAAACCCCACGAAAACCAAGATATCGCTGGTTCTGCATATCAAACGCACTGCGGAGTGGTGAAAACACCAGATAACGTGTTTCTCGCATGCAATAGGTCGAAAAGAGCGATCTCCATGTTTCTGCATACTTCGGACAGAGGTCTCACCAAGATTAGTGCAGAAAATGCATATCTCTGCTAGAAACCCCCCGAAAACCAAGATATCTGCTGTTCTGCATATCCAACGAACTGTGGAGTGGTGAAAACCCCAGAAAACGTGTTTGTCGCATTAAATAGCTCGAAAAGTACGATCTCGATGACTCTGTATACTTCGGACAGAAGTCTCACCAAGATTATCGCAGAAAATGCATATCTGAGCTTGAAACCCCACGAAAACCAAGATATCGCTGGTTATGCATATCAAACGCACTGCGGAGTGGTGAAAACACCAGATAACGTGTTTCTCGCATTAAATATCTCGAATAGAGCGATCTCGATGATTAAGCATACTTCGGACAGAAGTCTCACCAAGATTATCGTAAAAAAATGCATATCTCAGCTTGAAACCCCACGAAAACCAAGATTTCGCTGGTTCTGCATATCAAACGGACTGTGGAGTGCTGAAAACACCAGATAACGTGTTTGTCGCATTAAATAGCTCGAAAAGTGCGATCTCGATGATTCTGCATACTTCGGACAGAAGTCTCACCATGATTATCGTAAAACATGCATATCTCAGCTTGAAACCCCACGAAAACCAAGATATCGCTGTTTCTGCATATCAAACGCACTGTGGAGTGGTGAAAACACCAGATAACTTGTTTCTCGCATTAAATAGCTCGAAACGAGCGATCTCGATGATTAAGCATACTTCGGACAGAAGTCTCACCTAGATTATCGCAGAAAATGCATATCTCTGCTAGAAACCCCACGAAAACCAAGATATCTCCTGTTCTGCATATCCAACGAACTGTGGAGTGGTGAAGACCCCAGAAAACGTGTTTCTCGCATTGAATAGCTCGAAAAGTACGATCTCGATGACTCTGCATACTTCGGACAGAAGTCTCACCTAGGTTATCGCAGAAAATGCATATCTGAGCTTGAAACCCCACGAAAACCAAGATATCGCTGGTTCTGCATATCAAACGCTCTGCGGAGTGGTGAAAACACCAGATAACTTGTTTCTCGCATTAAATAGCTCGAAAAGAGCGATCTCGATGACTCTGCATACTTCGGACAGAAGTCTCACCAAGATTATCGCAGAAAATGCATATCTGAGCTTGAAACCCCACGAAAACCAAGATATCGTCGGTTCTGCATATCAAACGGACTGTGGAGTGCAGAAAACACCAGATAACGTGTTTGTCGCATTAAATAGCTCGAAAAGTGCGATCTCGATGATTCTGCATACTTCGGACAGAAGTCTCACCATGATTATCGTAAAACATGCATATCTCAGCTTGAAACCCCACGAAAACCAAGATATCGCTGTTTCTGCATATCAAACGCACTGTGGAGTGGTGAAAACACCAGATAACTTGTTTCTCGCATTAAATAGCTCGAAACGAGCGATCTCGATGATTAAGCATACTTCGGACAGAAGTCTCACCTAGATTATCGCAGAAAATGCATATCTCTGCTAGAAACCCCACGAAAACCAAGATATCTCCTGTTCTGCATATCCAACGAACTGTGGAGTGGTGAAGACCCCAGAAAACGTGTTTCTCGCATTGAATAGCTCGAAAAGTACGATCTCGATGACTCTGCATACTTCGGACAGAAGTCTCACCAAGATTATCGCAGAAAATGCATATCTGAGCTTGAAACCCCACGAAAACCAAGATATCGCTGGTTCTGCATATCAAACGCACTGCGGAGTGGTGAAAACACCAGATAACTTGTTTCTCGCATTAAATAGCTCGAAAAGAGCGATCTCGATGACTCTGCATACTTCGGACAGAAGTCTCACCAAGATTATCGCAGAAAATGCATATCTGAGCTTGAAACCCCACGAAAACCAAGATATCGTCGGTTCTGCATATCATACGCACTGTGGAGTGGTGAAAACACCAGATAACGTGTTTCTCGCATTCAATAGGTCGAAAAGAGCGATCTCCATGTTTCTGCATACTTCGGACAGAGGTCTCAACAAGATTATCGCAGAAAATGCATATCTCTGCTAGAAACCCCACGAAAACCAAGATATCTCCTGTTCTGCATATCCAACGAACTGTGGAGTGGTGAAAACCCCAGAAAACGTGTTTGTCGCATTAAATAGCTCGAAAAGTACGATCTCGATGACTCTGCATACTTCGGACAGAAGTCTCACCAAGATTATCGCAGAAAATGCATATCTGAGCTTGAAACCCCACGAAAACCAAGATATCGCTGGTTCTGCATATCAAACGCACTGCGGAGTGGTGAAAACACCAGATAACGTGTTTGTCGCATTAAATAGCTCGAAAAGTGCGATCTCCATGATTCTGCATACTTCGGACAGAAGTCTCACCATGATTATCGTAAAAAATGCATATCTCAGCTTGAAACCCAACGAAAACCAAGATTTCGCTGGTTCTGCATATCAAACGCACTGTGGAGTGGTGAAAACACCAGATAACGTGTTTTTCGCATTAAATAGCTCGAATAGTACGATCTCGATGATTCTGCATACTTCGGACTGAAGTCTCACCAAGATTATCGCAGAAAATGCATATCTGAGCTTGAAACCCCACGTAAACCAAGATATCGGTGGTTCTGCATATCAAACGCACTGTGGAGTGGTGAAAACACCAGATAACGTGTTTCTCGCATTAAATAGGTCGAAAAGAGCGATCGCGATGTTTCTGCATACTTCGGACAGAGGTCTCACCAAGATTACCGCATAAAATGCATATCTCTGCTAGAAACCCCACGAAAACCAAGATATCTCCTGTTCTGCATATCCAACGAACTGTGGAGTGGTGAAAACACCAGATAACTTGTTTCTCGCATTAAATAGCTCGAAAAGAGCGATCTCGATGACTCTGCATACTTCGGACAGAAGTCTCACCAAGATTATCGCAGAAAATGCATATCTGAGCTTGAAACCCCACGAAAACCAAGATATCGTCGGATCTGCATATCATACGCACTGTGGAGTGGTGAAAACACCAGATAACGTGTTTTTCGCATTAAATAGCTCGAATAGTACGATCTCGATGATTCTGCATACTTCGGACCGAAGTCTCACCAAGATTATCGCAGAAAATGCATATCTGAGCTTGAAACCCCACGTAAACCAAGATATCGCTGGTTCTGCATATCAAACGCACTGTGGAGTGCTGAAAACACCAGATAACGTGTTTCTCGCATTAAATAGGTCGAAAAGAGCGATCTCGATGTTTCTGCATACTTCGGACACAGGTCTCACCAAGATTATCGCGGAAAATGCATATCTGAGCTTGAAACCCCACGTAAACCAAGATATCGCTGGTTCTGCATATCAAACGCACTGTGGAGTGCTGAAAACACCAGATAACGTGTTTGTCGCATTAAATAGCTCGAAAAGTGCGATCTCGATGATTCTGCATACTTCGGACAGAAGTCTCACCAAGATTATCGTAAAAAATGCATATCTCAGCTTGAAACCCCACGAAAACCCAGATATCGCTGGTTCTGCATATCGAACGCACTGTGGAGTGCTGAAAACACCAGATAACGTGTTTGTCGCATTAAATATCTCGAATAGAGCGATCTCGATGATTAAGCATACTTCGGACAGAAGTCTCACCAAGATTATCGTAAAAAAATGCATATCTCAGCTTGAAACCCCACGAAAACCAAGATTTCGCTGGTTCTGCATATCAAACGCACTGTGGAGTGCTGAAAACACCAGATAACGTGTTTGTCGCATTAAATAGCTCGAAAAGTGCGATCCCGATGATTCTGCATACTTCGGACAGAAGTCTCACCAAGATTATCGTAAAAAATGCATATCTCAGCTTGAAACCCCACGAAAACCCAGATATCGCTGGTTCTGCATATCGAACGCACTGTGGAGTGCTGAAAACACCAGATAACGTGTTTGTCGCATTAAATAGCTCGAAAAGTGCGACCTCGATGATTCTGCATACTTCGGACAGAAGTCTCACCATGATTGTCGTAAAAAATGCATATCTCAGCTTGAAACCCCACGAAAACCAAGATATCGCTGTTTCTGCATATCAAACGCACTGTGGAGTGGTGAAAACACCAGATAACTTGTTTCTCGCATTAAATAGCTCGAAACGAGCGATCTCGATGATTAAGCATACTTCGGACAGAAGTCTCACCTAGATTATCGCAGAAAATGCATATCTCTGCTAGAAACCCCACGAAAACCAAGATATCTCCTGTTCTGCATATCCAACGAACTGTGGAGTGGTGAAAACCCCAGAAAACGTGTTTCTCGCATTGAATAGCTCGAAAAGTACGATCTCGATGACTCTGCATACTTCGGACAGAAGTCTCACCAAGATTATCGCAGAAAATGCATATCTGAGCTTGAAACCCCACGAAAACCAAGATATCGCTGGTTCTGCATATCAAACGCACTGCGGAGTGGTGAAAACACCAGATAACGTGTTTCTCGCATGCAATAGGTCGAAAAGAGCGATCTCCATGTTTCTGCATACTTCGGACAGAGGTCTCACCAAGATTAGTGCAGAAAATGCATATCTCTGCTAGAAACCCCCCGAAAACCAAGATATCTGCTGTTCTGCATATCCAACGAACTGTGGAGTGGTGAAAACCCCAGAAAACGTGTTTGTCGCATTAAATAGCTCGAAAAGTACGATCTCG
The DNA here is from genome assembly GCA_951804975.1 of Anthophora plumipes. NCBI lineage: Eukaryota > Metazoa > Arthropoda > Insecta > Hymenoptera > Apidae > Anthophora > Anthophora plumipes. The sequence continues at coordinate 1,798,591 of CATORF010000936.1, read as the reverse complement.
ATGACTCTGTATACTTCGGACAGAAGTCTCACCAAGATTATCGCAGAAAATGCATATCTGAGCTTGAAACCCCACGAAAACCAAGATATCGCTGGTTATGCATATCAAACGCACTGCGGAGTGGTGAAAACACCAGATAACGTGTTTCTCGCATTAAATATCTCGAATAGAGCGATCTCGATGATTAAGCATACTTCGGACAGAAGTCTCACCAAGATTATCGTAAAAAAATGCATATCTCAGCTTGAAACCCCACGAAAACCAAGATTTCGCTGGTTCTGCATATCAAACGGACTGTGGAGTGCTGAAAACACCAGATAACGTGTTTGTCGCATTAAATAGCTCGAAAAGTGCGATCTCGATGATTCTGCATACTTCGGACAGAAGTCTCACCATGATTATCGTAAAACATGCATATCTCAGCTTGAAACCCCACGAAAACCAAGATATCGCTGTTTCTGCATATCAAACGCACTGTGGAGTGGTGAAAACACCAGATAACTTGTTTCTCGCATTAAATAGCTCGAAACGAGCGATCTCGATGATTAAGCATACTTCGGACAGAAGTCTCACCTAGATTATCGCAGAAAATGCATATCTCTGCTAGAAACCCCACGAAAACCAAGATATCTCCTGTTCTGCATATCCAACGAACTGTGGAGTGGTGAAGACCCCAGAAAACGTGTTTCTCGCATTGAATAGCTCGAAAAGTACGATCTCGATGACTCTGCATACTTCGGACAGAAGTCTCACCAAGATTATCGCAGAAAATGCATATCTGAGCTTGAAACCCCACGAAAACCAAGATATCGCTGGTTCTGCATATCAAACGCTCTGCGGAGTGGTGAAAACACCAGATAACTTGTTTCTCGCATTAAATAGCTCGAAAAGAGCGATCTCGATGACTCTGCATACTTCGGACAGAAGTCTCACCAAGATTATCGCAGAAAATGCATATCTGAGCTTGAAACCCCACGAAAACCAAGATATCGTCGGTTCTGCATATCAAACGGACTGTGGAGTGCTGAAAACACCAGATAACGTGTTTGTCGCATTCAATAGGTCGAATAGAGCGATCTCGATGATTAAGCATACTTCGGACAGAAGTCTCACCAAGATTATCGTAAAAAATGCATATCTCAGCTTGAAACCCCACGAAAACCAAGATATCGCTGTTTCTGCATATCAAACGCACTGTGGAGTGGTGAAAACACCAGATAACTTGTTTCTCGCATTAAATAGCTCGAAACGAGCGATCTCGATGATTAAGCATACTTCGGACAGAAGTCTCACCTAGATTATCGCAGAAAATGCATATCTCTGCTAGAAACCCCACGAAAACCAAGATATCTCCTGTTCTGCATATCCAACGAACTGTGGAGTGGTGAAGACCCCAGAAAACGTGTTTCTCGCATTGAATAGCTCGAAAAGTACGATCTCGATGACTCTGCATACTTCGGACAGAAGTCTCACCAAGATTATCGCAGAAAATGCATATCTGAGCTTGAAACCCCACGCAAACCAAGATATCGCTGGTTCTGCATATCAAACGCACTGCGGAGTGGTGAAAACACCAGATAACGTGTTTCTCGCATTCAATAGGTCGAAAAGAGCGATCTCCATGTTTCTGCATACTTCGGACAGAGGTCTCAACAAGATTATCGCAGAAAATGCATATCTCTGCTAGAAACCCCACGAAAACCAAGATATCTCCTGTTCTGCATATCCAACGAACTGTGGAGTGGTGAAAACCCCAGAAAACGTGTTTGTCGCATTAAATAGCTCGAAAAGTACGATCTCGATGACTCTGCATACTTCGGACAGAAGTCTCACCAAGATTATCGCAGAAAATGCATATCTGAGCTTGAAACCCCACGAAAACCAAGATATCGCTGGTTCTGCATATCAAACGCACTGCGGAGTGGTGAAAACACCAGATAACGTGTTTGTCGCATTAAATAGCTCGAAAAGTGCGATCTCCATGATTCTGCATACTTCGGACAGAAGTCTCACCATGATTATCGTAAAAAATGCATATCTCAGCTTGAAACCCAACGAAAACCAAGATTTCGCTGGTTCTGCATATCAAACGCACTGTGGAGTGGTGAAAACACCAGATAACGTGTTTTTCGCATTAAATAGCTCGAATAGTACGATCTCGATGATTCTGCATACTTCGGACTGAAGTCTCACCAAGATTATCGCAGAAAATGCATATCTGAGCTTGAAACCCCACGTAAACCAAGATATCGGTGGTTCTGCATATCAAACGCACTGTGGAGTGGTGAAAACACCAGATAACGTGTTTCTCGCATTAAATAGGTCGAAAAGAGCGATCGCGATGTTTCTGCATACTTCGGACAGAGGTCTCACCAAGATTACCGCATAAAATGCATATCTCTGCTAGAAACCCCACGAAAACCAAGATATCTCCTGTTCTGCATATCCAACGAACTGTGGAGTGGTGAAAACACCAGATAACTTGTTTCTCGCATTAAATAGCTCGAAAAGAGCGATCTCGATGACTCTGCATACTTCGGACAGAAGTCTCACCAAGATTATCGCAGAAAATGCATATCTGAGCTTGAAACCCCACGAAAACCAAGATATCGTCGGATCTGCATATCATACGCACTGTGGAGTGGTGAAAACACCAGATAACGTGTTTTTCGCATTAAATAGCTCGAATAGTACGATCTCGATGATTCTGCATACTTCGGACCGAAGTCTCACCAAGATTATCGCAGAAAATGCATATCTGAGCTTGAAACCCCACGTAAACCAAGATATCGCTGGTTCTGCATATCAAACGCACTGTGGAGTGCTGAAAACACCAGATAACGTGTTTCTCGCATTAAATAGGTCGAAAAGAGCGATCTCGATGTTTCTGCATACTTCGGACACAGGTCTCACCAAGATTATCGCGGAAAATGCATATCTGAGCTTGAAACCCCACGTAAACCAAGATATCGCTGGTTCTGCATATCAAACGCACTGTGGAGTGCTGAAAACACCAGATAACGTGTTTGTCGCATTAAATAGCTCGAAAAGTGCGATCTCGATGATTCTGCATACTTCGGACAGAAGTCTCACCAAGATTATCGTAAAAAATGCATATCTCAGCTTGAAACCCCACGAAAACCCAGATATCGCTGGTTCTGCATATCGAACGCACTGTGGAGTGCTGAAAACACCAGATAACGTGTTTGTCGCATTAAATAGCTCGAAAAGTGCGACCTCGATGATTCTGCATACTTCGGACAGAAGTCTCACCATGATTGTCGTAAAAAATGCATATCTCAGCTTGAAACCCCACGAAAACCAAGATATCGCTGTTTCTGCATATCAAACGCACTGTGGAGTGGTGAAAACACCAGATAACTTGTTTCTCGCATTAAATAGCTCGAAACGAGCGATCTCGATGATTAAGCATACTTCGGACAGAAGTCTCACCTAGATTATCGCAGAAAATGCATATCTCTGCTAGAAACCCCACGAAAACCAAGATATCTCCTGTTCTGCATATCCAACGAACTGTGGAGTGGTGAAAACCCCAGAAAACGTGTTTCTCGCATTGAATAGCTCGAAAAGCACGATCTCGATGACTCTGCATACTTCGGACAGAAGTCTCACCAAGATTATCGCAGAAAATGCATATCTGAGCTTGAAACCCCACGAAAACCAAGATATCGCTGGTTCTGCATATCAAACGCACTGCGGAGTGGTGAAAACACCAGATAACGTGTTTCTCGCATTCAATAGGTCGAAAAGAGCGATCTCCATGTTTCTGCATACTTCGGACAGAGGTCTCACCAAGATTAGCGCAGAAAATGCATATCTCTGCTAGAAACCCCACGAAAACCAAGATATCTGCTGTTCTGCATATCCAACGAACTGTGGAGTGGTGAAAACCCCAGAAAACGTGTTTGTCGCATTAAATAGCTCGAAAAGTACGATCTCGATGACTCTGTATACTTCGGACAGAAGTCTCACCAAGATTATCGCAGAAAATGCATATCTGAGCTTGAAACCCCACGAAAACCAAGATATCGCTGGTTCTGCATATCAAACGCACTGCGGAGTGGTGAAAACACCAGATAACGTGTTTCTCGCATTAAATATCTCGAATAGAGCGATCTCGATGATTAAGCATACTTCGGACAGAAGTCTCACCAAGATTATCGTAAAAAAATGCATATCTCAGCTTGAAACCCCACGAAAACCAAGATTTCGCTGGTTCTGCATATCAAACGCACTGTGGAGTGCTGAAAACACCAGATAACGTGTTTGTCGCATTAAATAGCTCGAAAAGAGCGATCTCGATGACTCTGCATACTTCGGACAGAAGTCTCACCATGATTATCGCAGAAAATGCATATCTGAGCTTGAAACCCCACGAAAACCAAGATATCGCTGTTTCTGCATATCAAACGCACTGTGGAGTGGTGAAAACACCAGATAACTTGTTTCTCGCATTAAATAGCTCGAAACGAGCGATCTCGATGATTAAGCATACTTCGGACAGAAGTCTCACCTAGATTATCGCAGAAAATGCATATCTCTGCTAGAAACCCCACGAAAACCAAGATATCTCCTGTTCTGCATATCCAACGAACTGTGGAGTGGTGAAGACCCCAGAAAACGTGTTTCTCGCATTGAATAGCTCGAAAAGTACGATCTCGATGACTCTGCATACTTCGGACAGAAGTCTCACCAAGATTATCGCAGAAAATGCATATCTGAGCTTGAAACCCCACGAAAACCAAGATATCGCTGTTTCTGCATATCAAACGCACTGTGGAGTGGTGAAAACACCAGATAACGTGTTTCTCGCATTCAATAGGTCGAATAGAGCGATCTCGATGATTAAGCATACTTCGGACAGAAGTCTCACCAAGATTATCGTAAAAAATGCATATCTCAGCTTGAAACCCCACGAAAACCAAGATTTCGCTGGTTCTGCATATCAAACGCACTGCGGAGTGGTGAAAACACCAGATAACTGGTTTCTCGCATTAAATAGCTCGAAAAGAGCGATCTCGATGACTCTGCAGACTTCGGACAGAAGTCTCACCATGATTATCGCAGAAAATGCATATCTGAGCTTGAAACCCAACGAAAACCAAGATATCGTCGGTTCTGTATATCATACGCACTGTGGAGTGGTGAAAACACCAGATAACGTGTTTCTCGCATTAAATAGCTCGAATAGAGCGATCTCGATGATTAAGCATACTACGGACAGAAGTCTCACCAAGATTATCGTAAAAAATGCATATCTCAGCTTGAAACCCCACGAAAACCAAGATTTCGCTGGTTCTGCATATCAAACGCACTGCGGAGTGGTGAAAACACCAGATAACTTGTTTCTCGCATTAAATAGCTCGAAAAGAGCGATCTCGATGACTCTGCATACTTCGGACAGAAGTCTCACCATGATTATCGCAGAAAATGCATATCTGAGCTTGAAACCCCACGAAAACCAAGATATCGCTGTTTCTGCATATCAAACGCACTGTGGAGTGGTGAAAACACCAGATAACTTGTTTCTCGCATTAAATAGCTGGAAACGAGCGATCTCGATGATTAAGCATACTTCGGACAGAAGTCTCACCAAGATTATCGCAGAAAATGCATATCTGAGCTTGAAACCCCACGTAAACCAAGATATCGGTGGTTCTGCATATCAAACACACTGTGGAGTGGTGAAAACACCAGATAACTTGTTTCTCGCATTAAATAGCTTGAAAAGTGCGATCTCGATGATTCTGCATACTTCGGACAGAAGTCTCACCATGATTATCGTAAAAAATGCATATCTCAGCTTGAAACCCCACGAAAACCAAGATATCGCTGGTTCTGCATATCAAACGCACTGTGGAGTGGTGAAAACACCAGATAACGTGTTTTTCGCATTAAATAGCTCGAATAGTACGATCTCGATGATTCTGCATACTTCGGACTGAAGTCTCACCAAGATTATCGCAGAAAATGCATATCTGAGCTTGAAACCCCACGTAAACCAAGATATCGGTGGTTCTGCATATCAAACGCACTGTGGAGTGGTGAAAACACCAGATAACCTGTTTCTCGCATTAAATAGCTTGAAAAGTGCGATCTCGATGATTCTGCATACTTCGGACAGAAGTCTCACCATGATTATCGCAGAAAATGCATATCTGAGCTTGATACCCCACGAAAACCAAGATATCGTCGGTTCTGTATATCATACGCACTGTGGAGTGGTGAAAACACCAGATAACGTGTTTCTCGCATTAAATAGCTCGAATAGAGCGATCTCGATGATTAAGCATACTACGGACAGAAGTCTCACCAAGATTATCGTAAAAAATGCATATCTCAGCTTGAAACCCCACGAAAACCAAGATTTCGCTGGTTCTGCATATCAAACGCACTGCGGAGTGGTGAAAACACCAGATAACTTGTTTCTCGCATTAAATAGCTCGAAAAGAGCGATCTCGATGACTCTGCATACTTCGGACAGAAGTCTCACCATGATTATCGCAGAAAATGCATATCTGAGCTTGAAACCCCACGAAAACCAAGATATCGCTGTTTCTGCATATCAAACGCACTGTGGAGTGGTGAAAACACCAGATAACTTGTTTCTCGCATTAAATAGCTCGAAACGAGCGATCTCGATGATTAAGCATACTTCGGACAGAAGTCTCACCAGGATTATCGTAAAAAAATGCATATCTCAGCTTGAAACCCCACGAAAACCAAGATTTCGCTGGTTCTGCATATCAAACGCACTGTGGAGTGCTGAAAACACCAGATAACGTGTTTGTCGCATTAAATAGCTCGAAAAGTGCGATCTCGATGTTTCTGCATACTTCGGACAGAAGTCTCATCAAGATTATCGTAAAAAATGCATATCATAGCTTGAAACCCCACGAAAACCCAGATATCGCTGGTTCTGCATATCGAACGCACTGTGGAGTGCTGAAAACACCAGATAACGTGTTTGTCGCATTAAATAGCTCAAAAAGTGCGATCTCGATGGTTCTGCATACTTCGAACAGAAGTCTCACCATGATTATCGTAAAAAATGCATATCTCAGCTTGAAACCCAACGAAAACCAAGATTTCGCTGGTTCTGCATATCAAACGCACTGTGGAGTGGTGAAAACACCAGATAACGTGTTTCTCGCATTCAATAGGTCGAAAAGAGCGATCTCCATGTTTCTGCATACTTCGGACAGAGGTCTCACCAAGATTATCGCAGAAAATGCATATCTGAGCTTGAAACCCCACGTAAACCAAGATATCGCTGGTTCTGCATATCAAACGCACTGTGGAGTGGTGAAAACACCAGATAACTTGTTTCTCGCATTAAATAGCTCGAAACGAGCGATCTCGATGATTAAGCATACTTCGGACAGAGGTCTCACCAAGATTATCGCAGAAAATGCATATCTGAGCTTGAAACCCCACGTAAACCAAGATATCGCTGGTTCTGCATATCAAACGCACTGTGGAGTGGTGAAAACACCAGATAACTTGGTTCTCGCATTAAATAGCTCGAAACGAGCGATCTCGATGATTAAGCATACTTCGGACAGAAGTCTCACCAAGATTATCGTAAAAAAATGCATATCTCAGCTTGAAACCCCACGAAAACCAAGATATCGCTGTTTCTGCATATCAAACGCACTGTGGAGTGGTGAAAACACCAGATAACTTGTTTCTCGCATTAAATAGCTGGAAACGAGCGATCTCGATGATTAAGCATACTTCGGACAGAAGTCTCACCAAGATTATCGTAAAAAAATGCATATCTCAGCTTGAAACCCCTCGAAAACCAAGATTTCGCTGGTTCTGCATATCAAACGCACTGTGGAGTGGTGAAAACACCAGATAACGTGTTTTTCGCATTAAATAGCTCGAATAGTACGATCTCGATGATTCTGCATACTTCGGACTGAAGTCTCACCAAGATTATCGCAGAAAATGCATATCTGAGCTTGAAACCCCACGTAAACCAAGATATCGGCGGTTCTGCATATCAAACGCACTGTGGAGTGGTGAAAACACCAGATAACTTGTTTCTCGCATTAAATAGCTTGAAAAGTGCGATCTCGATGATTCTGCATACTTCGGACAGAAGTCTCACCATGATTATCGTAAAAAATGCATATCTCAGCTTGAAACCCCACGAAAACCAAGATATCGCTGTTTCTGCATATCAAACGCACTGTGGAGTGGTGAAAACACCAGATAACTTGTTTCTCGCATTAAATAGCTCGAAACGAGCGATCTCGATGATTAAGCATACTTCGGACAGAAGTCTCACCAAGATTATCGTAAAAAAATGCATATCTCAGCTTGAAACCCCACGAAAACCAAGATTTCGCTGGTTCTGCATATCAAACGCACTGTGGAGTGCTGAAAACACCAGATAACGTGTTTGTCGCATTAAATAGCTCGAAAAGTGCGATCTCGATGTTTCTGCATACTTCGGACAGAAGTCTCATCAAGATTATCGTAAAAAATGCATATCTCAGCTTGAAACCCCACGAAAACCCAGATATCGCTGGTTCTGCATATCGAACGCACTGTGGAGTGCTGAAAACACCAGATAACGTGTTTGTCGCATTAAATAGCTCGAAAAGTGCGATCTCGATGATTCTGCATACTTCGGACAGAAGTCTCACCATGATTATCGTAAAAAATGCATATCTCAGCTTGAAACCCAACGAAAACCAAGATTTCGCTGGTTCTGCATATCAAACGCACTGTGGAGTGTTGAAAACACCAGATAACGTGTTTCTCGCATTCAATAGGTCGAAAAGAGCGATCTCCATGTTTCTGCATACTTCGGACAGAGGTCTCACCAAGATTATCGCAGAAAATGCATATCTCTGCTAGAAACCCCACGAAAACCAAGATATCTCCTGTTCTGCATATCTAACGAACTGTGGAGTGGTGAAAACCCCAGAAAACGTGTTTGTCGCATTAAATAGCTCGAAAAGTACGATCTCGATGACTCTGCATACTTCGGACAGAAGTCTCACCAAGATTATCGCAGAAAATGCATAATTGAGCTTGAAACCCCACGAAAACCAAGATATCGCTGGTTCTGCATATCAAACGCACTGCGGAGTGGTGAAAACACCAGATAACTTGTTTCTCGCATTAAATAGCTCGAAAAGAGCGATCTCGATGACTCTGCATACTTCGGACAGAAGTCTCACCAAGATTATCGCAGAAAATGCATATCTCTGCTAGAAACCCCACGAAAACCAAGATATCTCCTGTTCTGCATATCCAACGAACTGTGGAGTGGTGAAAACCCCAGAAAACGTGTTTGTCGCATTAAATAGCTCGAAAAGTACGATCTCGATGACTCTGCATACTTCGGACAGAAGTCTCACCAAGATTATCGCAGAAAATGCATATCTGAGCTTGAAACCCCACGAAAACCAATATATCGTCGGTTCTGCATATCATCCGCACTGTGGAGTGGTGAAAACACCAGATTACGTGTTTATCGCATTAAATAGCTCGAATAGAGCGATCTCGATGATTAAGCATACTTCGGACAGAAGTCTCACCAAGATTATCGTAAAAAATGCATATCTCAGCTTGAAACCCCACGAAAACCAAGATATCGTCGGTTCTGCATATCATACGCACTGTGGAGTGGTGAAAACACCAGATAACGTGTTTTTCGCATTAAATAGCTCGAATAGTACGATCTCGATGACTCTGCATACTTCGGACAGAAGTCTCACCATGATTATCGCAGAAAATGCATATCTGAGCTTGAAACCCCACGAAAACCAAGATATCGTCGGTTCTGTATATCATACGCACTGTGGAGTGGTGAAAACACCAGATAACGTGTTTTTCGCACTAAATAGCTCGAATAGAGCGATCTCGATGATTAAGCATACTACGGACAGAAGTCTCACCAAGATTATCGTAAAAAATGCATATCTCAGCTTGAAACCCCACGAAAACCAAGATTTCGCTGGTTCTGCATATCAAACGCACTGCGGAGTGGTGAAAACACCAGATAACTTGTTTCTCGCATTAAATAGCTCGAAAAGAGCGATCTCGATGACTCTGCATACTTCGGACAGAAGTCTCACCATGATTATCGCAGAAAATGCATATCTGAGCTTGAAACCCCACGAAAACCAAGATATCGCTGTTTCTGCATATCAAACGCACTGTGGAGTGGTGAAAACACCAGATAACTTGTTTCTCGCATTAAATAGCTCGAAACGAGCGATCTCGATGATTAAGCATACATCGGACAGAAGTCTCACCAAGATTATCGTAAAAAAATGCATATCTCAGCTTGAAACCCCACGAAAACCAAGATTTCGCTGGTTCTGCATATCAAACGCACTGTGGAGTGCCGAAAACACCAGATAACGTGTTTGTCGCATTAAATAGCTCGAAAAGTGCGATCTCGATGTTTCTGCATACTTCGGACAGAAGTCTCATCAAAATTATCGTAAAAAATGCATATCTTAGCTTGAAACCCCACGAAAACCCAGATATCGCTGGTTCTGCATATCGAACGCACTGTGGAGTGCTGAAAACACCAGATAACGTGTTTGTCGCATTAAATAGCTCGAAAAGTGCGATCTCGATGATTCTGCATACTTCGGACAGAAGTCTCACCATGATTATCGCAAAAAATTCATATCTCAGCTTGAAACCCAACGAAAACCAAGATTTCGCTGGTTCTGCATATCAAACGCACTGTGGAGTGGTGAAAACACCAGATAACGTGTTTCTCGCTTTCAATAGGTCGAAAAGAGCGATCTCCATGTTTCTGCATACTTCGGACAGAGGTCTCACCAAGAATATCGCAGAAAATGCATATCTCTGCTAGAAACCCCACGAAAACCAAGATATCTCCTGTTCTGCATATCTAACGAACTGTGGAGTGGTGAAAACCCCAGAAAACGTGTTTGTCGCATTAAATAGCTCGAAAAGTACGATCTCGATGACTCTGCATACTTCGGACAGAAGTCTCACCAAGATTATCGCAGAAAATGCATAATTGAGCTTGAAACCCCACGAAAACCAAGATATCGCTGGTTCTGCATATCAAACGCACTGCGGAGTGGTGAAAACACCAGATAACTTGTTTCTCGCATTAAATAGCTCGAAAAGAGCGATCTCGATGACTCTGCATACTTCGGACAGAAGTCTCACCAAGATTATCGCAGAAAATGCATATCTCTGCTAGAAACCCCACGAAAACCAAGATATCTCCTGTTCTGCATATCCAACGAACTGTGGAGTGGTGAAAACCCCAGAAAACGTGTTTGTCGCATTAAATAGCTCGAAAAGTACGATCTCGATGACTCTGCATACTTCGGACAGAAGTCTCACCAAGATTATCGCAGAAAATGCATATCTGAGCTTGAAACCCCACGAAAACCAAGATATCGTCGGTTCTGCATATCATACGCACTGTGGAGTGGTGAAAACACCAGATAACGTGTTTATCGCATTAAATAGCTCGAATAGAGCGATCTCGATGATTAAGCATACTTCGGACAGAAGTCTCACCAAGATTATCGTAAAAAATGCATATCTCAGCTTGAAACCCCACGAAAACCAAGATATCGTCGGTTCTGCATATCATACGCACTGTGGAGTGGTGAAAACACCAGATAACGTGTTTTTCGCATTAAATAGCTCGAATAGTACGATCTCGATGACTCTGCATACTTCGGACAGAAGTCTCACCATGATTATCGCAGAAAATGCATATCTGAGCTTGAAACCCCACGAAAACCAAGATATCGTCGGTTCTGAATATCATACGCACTGTGGAGTGGTGAAAACACCAGATAACGTGTTTTTCGCATTAAATAGCTCGAATAGAGCGATCTCGATGATTAAGCATACTTCGGACAGAAGTCTCACCAAGATTATCGTAAAAAATGCATATCTCAGCTTGAAACCCCACGAAAACCAAGATTTCGCTGGTTCTGCATATCAAACGCACTGTGGAGTGGTGAAAACACCAGATAACTTGTTTCTCGCATTAAATAGCTCGAAAAGAGCGATCTCGATGACTCTGCATACTTCGGACAGAAGTCTCACCATGATTATCGCAGAAAATGCATATCTGAGCTTGAAACCCCACGAAAACCAAGATATCGTCGGTTCTGTATATCATACGCACTGTGGAGTGGTGAAAACACCAGATAACGTGTTTCTCGCATTAAATAGCTCGAATAGAGCGATCTCGATGATTAAGCATACTACGGACAGGAGTCTCACCAAGATTATCGTAAAAAATGCATATCTCAGCTTGAAACCCCACGAAAACCAAGATTTCGCTGGTTCTGCATATCAAACGCACTGCGGAGTGGTGAAAACACCAGATAACTTGTTTCTCGCATTAAATAGCTCGAAAAGAGCGATCTCGATGACTCTGCATACTTCGGACAGAAGTCTCACCATGATTATCGCAGAAAATGCATATCTGAGCTTGAAACCCCACGAAAACCAAGATATCGTCGGTTCTGTATATCATACGCACTGTGGAGTGGTGAAAACACCAGATAACGTGTTTCTCGCATTAAATAGCTCGAAAAGTGCGATCTCGATGATTCTGCATACTTCGGACAGAAGTCTCACCATGATTATCGTAAAAAATGCATATCTTAGCTTGAAATCCCACGAAAACCCAGATATCGCTGGTTCTGCATATCGAACGCACTGTGGAGTGCTGAAAACACCAGATAACGTGTTTGTCGCATTAAATAGCTCGAAAAGTGCGATCTCGATGATTAAGCATACTTCGGACAGAAGTCTCACCAAGATTATCGTAAAAAAATGCATATCTCAGCTTGAAACCCCACGAAAACCAAGATTTCGCTGGTTCTGCATATCAAACGCACTGTGGAGTGCCGAAAACACCAGATAACGTGTTTGTCGCATTAAATAGCTCGAAAAGAGCGATCTCGATGTTTCTGCATACTTCGGACAGAAGTCTCATCAAGATTATCGTAAAAAATGCATATCTTAGCTTGAAACCCCACGAAAACCCAGATATCGCTGGTTCTGCATATCGAACGCACTGTGGAGTGCTGAAAACACCAGATAACGTGTTTGTCGCATTAAATAGCTCGAAAAGTGCGATCTCGATGATTCTGCATACTTCGGACAGAAGTCTCACCATGATTATCGTAAAAAATTCATATCTCAGCTTGAAACCCAACGAAAACCAAGATTTCGCTGGTTCTGCATATCAAACGCACTGTGGAGTGGTGAAAACACCAGATAACGTGTTTCTCGCATTCAATAGGTCGAAAAGAGCGATCTCCATGTTTCTGCATACTTCGGACAGAGGTCTCACCAAGAATATCGCAGAAAATGCATATCTCTGCTAGAAACCCCACGAAAACCAAGATATCTCCTGTTCTGCATATCTAACGAACTGTGGAGTGGTGAAAACCCCAGAAAACGTGTTTGTCGCATTAAATAGCTCGAAAAGTACGATCTCGATGACTCTGCATACTTCGGACAGAAGTCTCACCAAGATTATCGCAGAAAATGCATAATTGAGCTTGAAACCCCACGAAAACCAAGATATCGCTGGTTCTGCATATCAAACGCACTGCGGAGTGGTGAAAACACCAGATAACTTGTTTCTCGCATTAAATAGCTCGAAAAGAGCGATCTCGATGACTCTGCATACTTCGGACAGAAGTCTCACCAAGATTATCGCAGAAAATGCATATCTCTGCTAGAAACCCCACGAAAACCAAGATATCTCCTGTTCTGCATATCCAACGAACTGTGGAGTGGTGAAAACCCCAGAAAACGTGTTTGTCGCATTAAATAGCTCGAAAAGTACGATCTCGATGACTCTGCATACTTCGGACAGAAGTCTCACCAAGATTATCGCAGAAAATGCATATGTGAGCTTGAAACCCCACGAAAACCAAGATATCGTCGGTTCTTCATATCATACGCACTGTGGAGTGGTGAAAACACCAGATAACGTGTTTATCGCATTAAATAGCTCGAATAGAGCGATCTCGATGATTAAGCATACTTCGGACAGAAGTCTCACCAAGATTATCGTAAAAAATGCATATCTCAGCTTGAAACCCCACGAAAACCAAGATATCGTCGGTTCTGCATATCATACGCACTGTGGAGTGGTGAAAACACCAGATAACGTGTTTTTCGCATTAAATAGCTCGAATAGTACGATCTCGATGACTCTGCATACTTCGGACAGAAGTCTCACCATGATTATCGCAGAAAATGCATATCTGAGCTTGAAACCCCACGAAAACCAAGATATCGTCGGTTCTGTATATCATACGCACTGTGGAGTGGTGAAAACACCAGATAACGTGTTTTTCGCATTAAATAGCTCGAATAGAGCGATCTCGATGATTAAGCATACTTCGGACAGAAGTCTCACCAAGATTATCGTAAAAAATGCATATCTCAGCTTGAAACCCCACGAAAACCAAGATTTCGCTGGTTCTGCATATCAAACGCACTGCGGAGTGGTGAAAACACCAGATAACTTGTTTCTCGCATTAAATAGCTCGAAAAGAGCGATCTCGATGACTCTGCATACTTCGGACAGAAGTCTCACCATGATTATCGTAAAAAATGCATATCTTAGCTTGAAACCCCACGAAAACCCAGATATCGCTGGTTCTGCATATCGAACGCACTGTGGAGTGCTGAAAACACCAGATAACGTGTTTGTCGCATTAAATAGCTCGAAAAGTGCGATCTCGATGATTAAGCATACTTCGGACAGAAGTCTCACCAAGATTATCGTAAAAAAATGCATATCTCAGCTTGAAACCCCACGAAAACCAAGATTTCGCTGGTTCTGCATATCAAACGCACTGTGGAGTGCCGAAAACACCAGATAACGTGTTTGTCGCATTAAATAGCTCGAAAAGAGCGATCTCGATGACTCTGCATACTTCGGACAGAAGTCTCACCATGATTATCGCAGAAAATGCATATCTGAGCTTGAAACCCCACGAAAACCAAGATATCGCTGTTTCTGCATATCAAACGCACTGTGGAGTGGTGAAAACACCAGATAACTTGTTTCTCGCATTAAATAGCTCGAAACGAGCGATCTCGATGATTAAGCATACTTCGGACAGAAGTCTCACCAAGATTATCGTAAAAAAATGCATATCTCAGCTTGAAACCCCACGAAAACCAAGATTTCGCTGGTTCTGCATATCAAACGCACTGTGGAGTGCCGAAAACACCAGATAACGTGTTTGTCGCATTAAATAGCTCGAAAAGTGCGATCTCGATGTTTCTGCATACTTCGGACAGAAGTCTCATCAAGATTATCGTAAAAAATGCATATCTTAGCTTGAAACCCCACGAAAACCCAGATATCGCTGGTTCTGCATATCGAACGCACTGTGGAGTGCTGAAAACACCAGATAACGTGTTTGTCGCATTAAATAGCTCGAAAAGTGCGATCTCGATGATTCTGCATACTTCGGACAGAAGTCTCACCATGATTATCGTAAAAAATTCATATCTCAGCTTGAAACCCAACGAAAACCAAGATTTCGCTGGTTCTGCATATCAAACGCACTGTGGAGTGGTGAAAACACCAGATAACGTGTTTCTCGCATTCAATAGGTCGAAAAGAGCGATCTCCATGTTTCTGCATACTTCGGACAGAGGTCTCACCAAGAATATCGCAGAAAATGCATATCTCTGCTAGAAACCCCACGAAAACCAAGATATCTCCTGTTCTGCATATCTAACGAACTGTGGAGTGGTGAAAACCCCAGAAAACGTGTTTGTCGCATTAAATAGCTCGAAAAGTACGATCTCGATGACTCTGCATACTTCGGACAGAAGTCTCACCAAGATTATCGCAGAAAATGCATAATTGAGCTTGAAACCCCACGAAAACCAAGATATCGCTGGTTCTGCATATCAAACGCACTGCGGAGTGGTGAAAACACCAGATAACTTGTTTCTCGCATTAAATAGCTCGAAAAGAGCGATCTCGATGACTCTGCATACTTCGGACAGAAGTCTCACCAAGATTATCGCAGAAAATGCATATCTCTGCTAGAAACCCCACGAAAACCAAGATATCTCCTGTTCTGCATATCCAACGAACTGTGGAGTGGTGAAAACCCCAGAAAACGTGTTTGTCGCATTAAATAGCTCGAAAAGTACGATCTCGATGACTCTGCATACTTCGGACAGAAGTCTCACCAAGATTATCGCAGAAAATGCATATCTGAGCTTGAAACCCCACGAAAACCAAGATATCGTCGGTTCTGCATATCATACGCACTGTGGAGTGGTGAAAACACCAGATAACGTGTTTATCGCATTAAATAGCTCGAATAGAGCGATCTCGATGATTAAGCATACTTCGGACAGAAGTCTCACCAAGATTATCGTAAAAAATGCATATCTCAGCTTGAAACCCCACGAAAACCAAGATATCGTCGGTTCTGCATATCATACGCACTGTGGAGTGGTGAAAACACCAGATAACGTGTTTTTCGCATTAAATAGCTCGAATAGTACGATCTCGATGACTCTGCATACTTCGGACAGAAGTCTCACCATGATTATCGCAGAAAATGCATATCTGTGCTTGAAACCCCACGAAAACCAAGATATCGTCGGTTCTGTATATCATACGCACTGTGGAGTGGTGAAAACACCAGATAACGTGTTTCTCGCATTAAATAGCTCGAATAGAGCGATCTCGATGATTAAGCATACTTCGGACAGAAGTCTCACCAAGATTATCGTAAAAAATGCATATCTCAGCTTGAAACCCCACGAACACCAAGATATCGTCGGTTCTGCATATCATACGCACTGTGGAGTGGTGAAAACACCAGATAACGTGTTTTTCGCATTAAATAGCTCGAATAGTACGATCTCGATGACTCTGCATACTTCAGACAGAAGTCTCACCATGATTATCGTAAAAAATGCATATCTCAGCTTGAAACCCCACGAAAACCCAGATATCGCTGGTTCTGCATATCGAACGCACTGTGGAGTGCTGAAAACACCAGATAACGTGTTTGTCGCATTAAATAGCTCGAAAAGTGCGATCTCGATGATTCTGCATACTTCGGACAGAAGTCTCACCATGATTATCGTAAAAAATGCATATCTCAGCTTGAAACCCAACGAAAACCAAGATTTCGCTGGTTCTGCATATCAAACGCACTGTGGAGTGGTGAAAACACCAGATAACGTGTTTCTCGCATTAAATAGCTCGAATAGAGCGATCTCGATGATTAAGCATACTTCGGACAGAAGTCTCACCAAGATTATCGCAGAAAATGCATATCTGAGCTTGAAACCCCACGAAAACCAAGATATCGCTGGTTCTGCATATCAAACGCACTGCGGAGTGGTGAAAACACCAGATAACTTGTTTCTCGCATTAAATAGCTCGAAAAGAGCGATCTCGATGACTCTGCATACTTCGGACAGAAGTCTCACCAAGATTATCGCAGAAAATGCATATCTCTGCTAGAAACCCCACGAAAACCAAGATATCTCCTGTTCTGTATATCCAACGAACTGTGGAGTGCTGAAAACCCCAGAAAACGTGTTTGTCGCATTAAATAGCTCGAAAAGTACGATCTCGATGACTCTGCATACTTCGGACAGAAGTCTCACCAAGATTATCGCAGAAAATGCATATCTGAGCTTGAAACCCCACGAAAACCAAGATATCGTCGGTTCTGCATATCATACGCACTGTGGAGTGGTGAAAACACCAGATAACGTGTTTCTCGCATTAAATAGCTCGAATAGAGCGATCTCGATGATTAAGCATACTTCGGACAGAAGCCTCACCAAGATTATCGCAGAAAATACATATCTCAGCTTGAAACCCGACGAAAACCAAAATATCTCCGGTTCTGCATATCCAACGCACTGTGGAGTGGTGAAAACACCAGATAACGTGTTTCTCGCATTAAATAGTTCGAAACGAGCGATCTCGATGATTCTGCATACTTCTAACAGAAGTCTCACCAAGATTATCGCAGAAAATGCATATCTCTGCTTGAAACCCCACGAAAACCAGGATATCTACTGTTCTGCATATCCAACGAACTGTGGAGTGGTGAAAACACCAGATAACGTGTTTCTCGCATTAAATAGCTCGAAACGAGCGATCTCGATGATTCTGCATACTTCGGACAGAAGTCTCACCAAAATTATCGTAGAAAATGCATATCTCAGTTTGAAACCCCACGAAAACCAAGATATCTCCGGTTCTGCATATCCAACGAACTGTGGAGTGGTGAAAACCCCAGAAAACGAGTTTCTCGCATTAAATAGCTCGAAAAGAGCGCTCCCGATGTTTCTGCATACTTCGGACAGATGTTTCACCAAGATTATCGTGGAAAATGCATATCTCAGCTTGAAACCCGACGAAAACCAAAATATCGCCGGTTTTGCATATCAAACGAACTGTGGAGTAGTGAAAACACCGGATAAGGTTTTCCTCGCTTTAACTAGCTCGAAAAGAGCGTTCTCGAAGATCCTGCATACTTCTGACAGAAGTCTCACCAAGATTATCGTAGAAAATGCATATCTCAGCTTGAAACCCGACGAAAACCGAGTTATCTCCGGTTCTGCACATCAAACGTACCGTGGAGTGGTGAAAACAGCAGAAAACGTGTTTCGCGCATTAAGTAGCTCGAAAAGAGCGTTCTCGAAGATTCTGCATACTTCTGACAGAAGTCTCACCAAAATTATCGCAGAAAATGCATATCTCAGCTCGAAACCTCACGAAAATCAAGATGTTGCCGGTTCTGCATATCAAACGCACTGTGGAGTGGTGAAAATAACCAGAGAACGTGTTTCTCGCATTAAATAGCTCGAAAAGAGCGATCTCGATGATTCAGCATACTTCGGACAGGAGTCTCACCAAGATTATCGCAGGAAATGCATATCTCAGCTTGAAACCCCACGAAAACCAAGATATCGCCTGTTCTGCATATCAAACGCACTGTGGAGTGGTGAAAACACCAGATAACGTGTTTCTCGCATTAAATAGCTCGAAACGAGCGATCTCGATGATTAAGCATACTTCGGACAGAAGTCTCACCAAGATTATCGTAAAAAATGCATTTCTCAGCTTGAAACCCCACGAAAACCAAGATTTCGCTGGTTCTGCATATCAAACGCACTGTGGAGTGCTGAAAACACCAGATAACGTGTTTGTCGCATTAAATAGCTCGAAAAGTGCGATCTCGATGTTTCTGCATACTTCGGACAGAAGTCTCATCAAGATTATCGTAAAAAATGCATATCTCAGCTTGAAACCCCACGAAAACCCAGATATCGCTGGTTCTGCATATCGAACGCACTGTGGAGTGCTGAAAACACCAGATAACGTGTTTGTCGCATTAAATAGCTCGAAAAGTGCGATCTCGATGATTCTGCATACTTCGGACAGAAGTCTCACCATGATTATCGTAAAAAATGCATATCTCAGCTTGAAACCCCACGAAAACCAAGATTTCGCTGGTTCTGCATATCAAACGCACTGTGGAGTGCTGAAAACACCAGATAACGTGTTTGTCGCATTAAATAGCTCGAAAAGTGCGATCTCGATGTTTCTGCATACTTCGGACAGAAGTCTCATCAAGATTATCGTAAAAAATGCATATCTCAGCTTGAAACCCCACGAAAACCCAGATATCGCTGGTTCTGCATATCGAACGCACTGCGGAGTGGTGAAAACACCAGATAACTTGTTTCTCGCATTAAATAGCTCGAAAAGAGCGATCTCGATGACTCTGCATACTTCGGACAGAAGTCTCACCATGATTATCGCAGAAACTGCATATCTGAGCTTGAAACCCCACGAAAACCAAGATATCGTCGGTTCTGTATATCATACGCACTGTGGAGTGGTGAAAACACCATATAACGTGTTTTTCGCATTAAATAGCTCGAATAGTACGATCTCGATGACTCTGCATACTTCGGACAGAAGTCTCACCATGATTATCGCAGAAAATGCATATCTGAGCTTGAAACCCCACGAAAACCAAGATTTCGCTGGTTCTGCATATCAAACGCACTGTGGTGTGCTGAAAACACCAGATAACGTGTTTGTCGCATTAAATAGCTCGAAAAGTGCGATCTCGATGTTTCTGCATACTGCGGACAGATGTCTCACCTAGCTTATCGTAGAAAATGCATATCTCAGCATGAAACCCGACGAAAACCGAAATATCTCCGGTTCTGCATATCCAACGAACTGTGGAGTGGAGAAAACCCCTGAAAACGAGTTTCTCGCATTAAATAGCTCGAAAAGAACGCTCTCGATGTTTCTGCATACTTCGGACAGATGTCTCACCAAGCTGATCGTAGAAAATGCATATCTCAGCATGAAACCCGACGAAAACCAAAATATCTCCGGTTCTGCATATCCAACGCACTGTGGAGTGGTGAAAACACCAGATAACGTGTTTCTCGCATTAAATAGCTCGAAACGAGCGATCTCGATGATTCTGCATACTTCGGACAGAAGTCTCACCAAGATTATCGTAAAAAATGCATATCTCAGCTTGAAACCCCACGAAAACCAAGATATCGCTGGTTCTGCATATCAAACGCACTGTGGAGTGGTGAAAACACCAGATGACGTGTTTCTCGCATTAAATAACTCGAAAAGAGCGATCTCGATGATTCTGCACACTTCGGACAGAAGTCTCACCAAGATTATCGCAGAAAATGCATATCTCAGCTTGAAACCCCACGAAAACCAAGATATCGCCTGTTCTGCATATCATACGCACTGTGGAGTGGTGAAAACACCAGATAACGTGTTTCTCGCATTAAATAGGTAGAAACGAGCGATCTCGATGATCAAGCATACGTCGGACAGAAGTCTCACCAAGATTATCGTAAAAAATGCATATCTCAGCTTGAAACCCGACGAATACCCAGATATCGCTGGTTCTGCATATCAAACGCACTGTGGAGTGCTGAAAACACCAGATAACGTGTTTCTCGCATTAAATAGGTCGAAACGAGCGATCTCGATGATTAAGCATACTTCGGACAGGAGTCTCACCAAGATTATCGTAAAAAATGCATAGCTCAGCTTGAAACCCCACGAAATCCATGATATCTCCGGTTCTGCATATCCAACGAACTGCGGAGTGGTGAAAACCCCAGAAAAGAGTTTCTCGCATTAAATAGCTCGAAAAGAGCGCTCTCGATGTTTCTGCATACTTCGGACAGATGTCTCACCTAGCTTATCGTAGAGAATGCATATCTCAGCATGAAACCCGACGAAAACCAAAATATCTCCGGTTCTGCATATCCAACGAACTGTGGAGTGGTGAAAACCCCAGAAAACGAGTTTCTCGCATTAAATAGCTCGAAAAGAGCGCTCTCGATGTTTCTGCATACTTCGGACAGATGTCTCACCAAGCTTATCGTAGAAAATGCATATCTCAGCATGAAACCCGACGAAAACCAAAATATCTCCGGTTCTGCATATCCAACGCACTGTGGAGTGGTGAAAACACCAGATAACGTGTTTCTCGCATTAAATAGCTCGAAACGAGCGATCTCGATGATTCTGCATACTTCGGACAGAAGTCTCACCAAGATTATCGTAAAAAATGCATATCTCAGCTTGAAACCCCACGAAAACCAAGATATCGCTGGTTCTGCATATCAAACGCACTGTGGAGTGGTGAAAACACCAGATAACGTGTTTCTTGCATTAAATAGCTCGAAAAGAGCGATCTCGATGATTCTGCATAGTTCGAACAGAAGTCTCTCCAAGATTATCGCAGAAAATGCATATCTCAGCTTGAAACCCCTCGAAAACCAAGATATCACCTGTTCTGCATATCCATCGAATTGTGTTGTGGTGAAAACCCCAGAAAACGTGTTTCTCACATTAAATAGCTCGAAAAGAGCGATCTCGATGATTCTGCATACTTCGGACAGAAGTCTCTCCAAGATTATCGCAGAAAATGCATATCTAAACTTGAAACCCCTCGAAAACCAAGATATCACCTGTTCTGCATATCCAACGAACTGTGGTGTGGTGAAAACCCCAGAAAACGTGTTTCTCGCATTAAATAGCTCGAAAAGAGCGATCTCGATGATTCTGCATACTTCGGACAGAAGTCTCTCCAAGATTATCGCAGAAAATGCATATCTCAGCTTGAAACCCAACAAAAACCAAGATATCGCCGGTTCTGATTATCAAACGCACTGTGCAGTGGTGATAACACCAGATAACGTGTTTCTCGCATTAAACAGCTCGAAAAGAGCGCTCTCGATGTTTCTGCATACTTCGGACTGATTTCTCACCAAGCTTATCGTAGAAAATGCATATTACAGCATGAAACCCGACGAAAAACAAAATATCTCCGGTTCTGCATATCCAACGCACTGGGGAGTGGTGAAAACACCAGATAACGTGTTTCTCGCATTAAATAGCTCGAAACGAGCGATCTCGATGACTCTGCATACTTCGGACAGAAGTCTCACCAAGATTATCGCAGAAAATGCATATCTGAGCTTGAATCCCCACGAAAACCAAGAGATCGCAGGTTCTGCATATCAAACGCACTGTGGAGTGCTGAAAACACCAGATAACGTGTTTCTCGCATTAAATAGCTCGAATAGAGCGATCTCGATGATTAAGCATACTTCGGAGAGAAGTCTCACCAAGATTATCATAAAAAATGCATATCTCAGCTTGAAACCCCACGAAAACCAAGATATCGCTGTTTCTGCATATCAAACGCACTGTGGAGTGGTGAAAACACCAGACAACTTGTTTCTCGCATTAAATAGCTGGAAACGAGCGATCTCGATGATTAAGCATACTTCGGACAGAAGTCTCACCAAGATTATCGTAAAAAAATGCATATCTCAGCTTGAAACCCCACGAAAACCAAAATTTCGCTGGTTCTGCATATCAAACGCACTGTGGAGTGGTGAAAACACCAGATAACGTGTTTTTCGCATTAAATAGCTCGAATAGTACGATCTCGATGATTCTGCATACTTCGGACTGAAGTCTCACCAAGATTATCGCAGAAAATGCATATCTGAGCTTGAAACCCCACGTAAACCAAGATATCGGTGGTTCTGCATATCAAACGCACTGTGGAGTGGTGAAAACACCAGATAACTTGTTTCTCGCATTAAATAGCTTGAAAAGTGCGATCTCGATGATTCTGCATACTTCGGACAGAAGTCTCACCATGATTATCGTAAAAAATGCATATCTCAGCTTGAAACCCCACGAAAACCAAGATATCGCTGTTTCTGCATATCAAACGCACTGTGGAGTGGTGAAAACACCAGATAACTTGTTTCTCGCATTAAATAGCTCGAAACGAGCGATCTCGATGATTAAGCATACTTCGGACAGAAGTCTCACCAAGATTATCGTAAAAAAATGCATATCTCAGCTTGAAACCCCACGAAAACCAAGATTTCGCTGGTTCTGCATATCAAACGCACTGTGGAGTGCTGAAAACACCAGATAACGTGTTTGTCGCATTAAATAGCTCGAAAAGTGCGATCTCGATGTTTCTGCATACTTCGGACAGAAGTCTCATCAAGATTATCGTAAAAAATGCATATCTCAGCTTGAAACCCCACGAAAACCCAGATATCGCTGGTTCTGCATATCGAACGCACTGTGGAGTGCTGAAAACACCAGATAACGTGTTTGTCGCATTAAATAGCTCGAAAAGTGCGATCTCGATGATTCTGCATACTTCGGACAGAAGTCTCACCATGATTATCGTAAAAAATGCATATCTCAGCTTGAAACCCAACGAAAACCAAGATTTCGCTGGTTCTGCATATCAAACGCACTGTGGAGTGTTGAAAACACCAGATAACGTGTTTCTCGCATTCAATAGGTCGAAAAGAGCGATCTCCATGTTTCTGCATACTTCGGACAGAGGTCTCACCAAGATTATCGCAGAAAATGCATATCTCTGCTAGAAACCCCACGAAAACCAAGATATCTCCTGTTCTGCATATCTAACGAACTGTGGAGTGGTGAAAACCCCAGAAAACGTGTTTGTCGCATTAAATAGCTCGAAAAGTACGATCTCGATGACTCTGCATACTTCGGACAGAAGTCTCACCAAGATTATCGCAGAAAATGCATAATTGAGCTTGAAACCCCACGAAAACCAAGATTTCGCTGGTTCTGCATATCAAACGCACTGTGGAGTGTTGAAAACACCAGATAACGTGTTTCTCGCATTCAATAGGTCGAAAAGAGCGATCTCCATGTTTCTGCATACTTCGGACAGAGGTCTCACCAAGATTATCGCAGAAAATGCATATCTCTGCTAGAAACCCCACGAAAACCAAGATATCTCCTGTTCTGCATATCTAACGAACTGTGGAGTGGTGAAAACCCCAGAAAACGTGTTTGTCGCATTAAATAGCTCGAAAAGTACGATCTCGATGACTCTGCATACTTCGGACAGAAGTCTCACCAAGATTATCGCAGAAAATGCATATCTGAGCTTGAAACCCCACGAAAACCAAGATATCGTCGGTTCTGCATATCATACGCACTGTGGAGTGGTGAAAACACCAGATTACGTGTTTATCGCATTAAATAGCTCGAATAGAGCGATCTCGATGATTAAGCATACTTCGGACAGAAGTCTCACCAAGATTATCGTAAAAAATGCATATCTCAGCTTGAAACCCCACGAAAACCAAGATATCGTCGGTTCTGCATATCATACGCACTGTGGAGTGGTGAAAACACCAGATAACGTGTTTTTCGCATTAAATAGCTCGAATAGTACGATCTCGATGACTCTGCATACTTCGGACAGAAGTCTCACCATGATTATCGCAGAAAATGCATATCTGAGCTTGAAACCCCACGAAAACCAAGATATCGTCGGTTCTGTATATCATACGCACTGTGGAGTGGTGAAAACACCAGATAACGTGTTTTTCGCATTAAATAGCTCGAATAGAGCGATCTCGATGATTAAGCATACTACGGACAGAAGTCTCAGCAAGATTATCGTAAAAAATGCATATCTCAGCTTGAAACCCCACGAAAACCAAGATTTCGCTGGTTCTGCATATCAAACGCACTGCGGAGTGGTGAAAACACCAGATAACTTGTTTCTCGCATTAAATAGCTCGAAAAGAGCGATCTCGATGACTCTGCATACTTCGGACAGAAGTCTCACCATGATTATCGCAGAAAATGCATATCTGAGCTTGAAACCCCACGAAAACCAAGATATCGCTGTTTCTGCATATCAAACGCACTGTGGAGTGGTGAAAACACCAGATAACTTGTTTCTCGCATTAAATAGCTCGAAACGAGCGATCTCGATGATTAAGCATACTTCGGACAGAAGTCTCACCAAGATTATCGTAAAAAAATGCATATCTCAGCTTGAAACCCCACGAAAACCAAGATTTCGCTGGTTCTGCATATCAAACGCACTGTGGAGTGCCGAAAACACCAGATAACGTGTTTGTCGCATTAAATAGCTCGAAAAGTGCGATCTCGATGTTTCTGCATACTTCGGACAGAAGTCTCATCAAGATTATCGTAAAAAATGCATATCTTAGCTTGAAACCCCACGAAAACCCAGATATCGCTGGTTCTGCATACCGAACGCACTGTGGAGTGCTGAAAACACCAGATAACGTGTTTGTCGCATTAAATAGCTCGAAAAGTGCGATCTCGATGATTCTGCATACTTCGGACAGAAGTCTCACCATGATTATCGTAAAAAATTCATATCTCAGCTTGAAACCCAACGAAAACCAAGATTTCGCTGGTTCTGCATATCAAACGCACTGTGGAGTGGTGAAAACACCAGATAACGTGTTTCTCGCATTCAATAGGTCGAAAAGGGCGATCTCCATGTTTCTGCATACTTCGGACAGAGGTCTCACCAAGATTATCGCAGAAAATGCATATCTCTGCTAGAAACCCCACGAAAACCAAGATATCTCCTGTTCTGCATATCTAACGAACTGTGGAGTGGTGAAAACCCCAGAAAACGTGTTTGTCGCATTAAATAGCTCGAAAAGTACGATCTCGATGACTCTGCATACTTCGGACAGAAGTCTCACCAAGATTATCGCAGAAAATGCATAATTGAGCTTGAAACCCCACGAAAACCAAGATATCGCTGGTTCTGCATATCAAACGCACTGCGGAGTGGTGAAAACACCAGATAACTTGTTTCTCGCATTAAATAGCTCGAAAAGAGCGATCTCGATGACTCTGCATACTTCGGACAGAAGTCTCACCAAGATTATCGCAGAAAATGCATATCTCTGCTAGAAACCCCACGAAAACCAAGATATCTCCTGTTCTGCATATCCAACGAACTGTGGAGTGGTGAAAACCCCAGAAAACGTGTTTGTCGCATTAAATAGCTCGAAAAGTACGATCTCGATGACTCTGCATACTTCGGACAGAAGTCTCACCAAGATTATCGCAGAAAATGCATATCTGAGCTTGAAACCCCACGAAAACCAAGATATCGTCGGTTCTGCATATCATACGCACTGTGGAGTGGTGAAAACACCAGATAACGTGTTTATCGCATTAAATAGCTCGAATAGAGCGATCTCGATGATTAAGCATACTTCGGACAGAAGTCTCACCAAGATTATCGTAAAAAATGCATATCTCAGCTTGAAACCCCACGAAAACCAAGATATCGTCGGTTCTGCATATCATACGCACTGTGGAGTGGGGAAAACACCAGATAACGTGTTTTTCGCATTAAATAGCTCGAATAGTACGATCTCGATGACTCTGCATACTTCGGACAGAAGTCTCACCATGATTATCGCAGAAAATGCATATCTGAGCTTGAAACCCCACGAAAACCAAGATATCGTCGGTTCTGTATATCATACGCACTGTGGAGTGGTGAAAACACCAGATAACGTGTTTTTCGCATTAAATAGCTCGAATAGAGCGATCTCGATGATTAAGCATACTTCGGACAGAAGTCTCACCAAGATTATCGTAAAAAATGCATATCTCAGCTTGAAACCCCACGACAACCAAGATTTCGCTGGTTCTGCATATCAAACGCACTGCGGAGTGGTGAAAACACCAGATAACTTGTTTCTCGCATTAAATAGCTCGAAAAGAGCGATCTCGATGACTCTGCATACTTCGGACAGAAGTCTCACCATGATTATCGCAGAAAATGCATATCTGAGCTTGAAACCCCACGAAAACCAAGATATCGTCGGTTCTGTATATCATACGCACTGTGGAGTGGTGAAAACACCAGATAACGTGTTTCTCGCATTAAATAGCTCGAATAGAGCGATCTCGATGATTAAGCATACTACGGACAGAAGTCTCACCAAGATTATCGTAAAAAATGCATATCTCAGCTTGAAACCCCACGAAAACCAAGATTTCGCTGGTTCTGCATATCAAACGCACTGCGGAGTGGTGAAAACACCAGATAACTTGTTTCTCGCATTAAATAGCTCGAAAAGAGCGATCTCGATGACTCTGCATACTTCGGACAGAAGTCTCACCATGATTATCGCAGAAAATGCATATCTGAGCTTGAAACCCCACGAAAACCAAGATATCGTCGGATCTGTATATCATACGCACTGTGGAGTGGTGAAAACACCAGATAACGTGTTTCTCGCATTAAATAGCTCGAATAGAGCGATCTCGATGATTAAGCATACTTCGGGCAGAAGTGTCACCAAGATTATCGTAAAAAATGCATATCTCAGCTTGAAACCCCACGAAAACCAAGATTTCGCTGGTTCTGCATATCAAACGCACTGTGGTTTGCTGAAAACACCAGATAACGTGTTTGTCGCATTAAATAGCTCGAAAAGTGCGATCTCGATGTTTCTGCATACTGCGGACAGATGTCTCACCTAGCTTATCGTAGAAAATGCATATCTCAGCATGAAACCCGACGAAAACCGAAATATCTCCGGTTCTGCATATCCAACGAACTGTGGAGTGGAGAAAACCCCTGAAAACGAGTTTCTCGCATTAAATAGCTCGAAAAGAACGCTCTCGATGTTTCTGCATACTTCGGACAGATGTCTCACCAAGCTGATCGTAGAAAATGCATATCTCAGCATGAAACCCGACGAAAACCAAAATATCTCCGGTTCTGCATATCCAACGCACTGTGGAGTGGTGAAAACACCAGATAACGTGTTTCTCGCATTAAATAGCTCGAAACGAGCGATCTCGATGATTCTGCATACTTCGGACAGAAGTCTCACCAAGATTATCGTAAAAAATGCATATCTCAGCTTGAAACCCCACGAAAACCAAGATATCGCTGGTTCTGCATATCAAACGCACTGTGGAGTGGTGAAAACACCAGATGACGTGTTTCTCGCATTAAATAACTCGAAAAGAGCGATCTCGATGATTCTGCACACTTCGGACAGAAGTCTCACCAAGATTATCGCAGAAAATGCATATCTCAGCTTGAAACCCCACGAAAACCAAGATATCGCCTGTTCTGCATATCATACGCACTGTGGAGTGGTGAAAACACCAGATAACGTGTTTCTCGCATTAAATAGGTAGAAACGAGCGATCTCGATGATCAAGCATACGTCGGACAGAAGTCTCACCAAGATTATCGTAAAAAATGCATATCTCAGCTTGAAACCCGACGAATACCCAGATATCGCTGGTTCTGCATATCAAACGCACTGTGGAGTGCTGAAAACACCAGATAACGTGTTTCTCGCATTAAATAGGTCGAAACGAGCGATCTCGATGATTAAGCATACTTCGGACAGGAGTCTCACCAAGATTATCGTAAAAAATGCATAGCTCAGCTTGAAACCCCACGAAATCCATGATATCTCCGGTTCTGCATATCCAACGAACTGCGGAGTGGTGAAAACCCCAGAAAAGAGTTTCTCGCATTAAATAGCTCGAAAAGAGCGCTCTCGATGTTTCTGCATACTTCGGACAGATGTCTCACCTAGCTTATCGTAGAGAATGCATATCTCAGCATGAAACCCGACGAAAACCAAAATATCTCCGGTTCTGCATATCCAACGAACTGTGGAGTGGTGAAAACCCCAGAAAACGAGTTTCTCGCATTAAATAGCTCGAAAAGAGCGCTCTCGATGTTTCTGCATACTTCGGACAGAAGTCTCACCAAGATTATCGTAAAAAATGCATATCTCAGCTTGAAACCCCACGAAAACCAAGATATCGCTGGTTCTGCATATCAAACGCACTGTGGAGTGGTGAAAACACCAGATAACGTGTTTCTTGCATTAAATAGCTCGAAAAGAGCGATCTCGATGATTCTGCATAGTTCGAACAGAAGTCTCTCCAAGATTATCGCAGAAAATGCATATCTCAGCTTGAAACCCCTCGAAAACCAAGATATCACCTGTTCTGCATATCCATCGAACTGTGTTGTGGTGAAAACCCCAGAAAACGTGTTTCTCACATTAAATAGCTCGAAAAGAGCGATCTCGATGATTCTGCATACTTCGGACAGAAGTCTCTCCAAGATTATCGCAGAAAATGCATATCTAAACTTGAAACCCCTCGAAAACCAAGATATCACCTGTTCTGCATATCCAACGAACTGTGGTGTGGTGAAAACCCCAGAAAACGTGTTTCTCGCATTAAATAGCTCGAAAAGAGCGATCTCGATGATTCTGCATACTTCGGACAGAAGTCTCTCCAAGATTATCGCAGAAAATGCATATCTCAGCTTGAAACCCAACAAAAACCAAGATATCGCCGGTTCTGATTATCAAACGCACTGTGCAGTGGTGATAACACCAGATAACGTGTTTCTCGCATTAAACAGCTCGAAAAGAGCGCTCTCGATGTTTCTGCATACTTCGGACTGATTTCTCACCAAGCTTATCGTAGAAAATGCATATTACAGCATGAAACCCGACGAAAAACAAAATATCTCCGGTTCTGCATATCCAACGCACTGGGGAGTGGTGAAAACACCAGATAACGTGTTTCTCGCATTAAATAGCTCGAAACGAGCGATCTCGATGACTCTGCATACTTCGGACAGAAGTCTCACCAAGATTATCGCAGAAAATGCATATCTGAGCTTGAATCCCCACGAAAACCAAGAGATCGCAGGTTCTGCATATCAAACGCACTGTGGAGTGCTGAAAACACCAGATAACGTGTTTCTCGCATTAAATAGCTCGAATAGAGCGATCTCGATGATTAAGCATACTTCGGAGAGAAGTCTCACCAAGATTATCATAAAAAATGCATATCTCAGCTTGAAACCCCACGAAAACCAAGATATCGCTGTTTCTGCATATCAAACGCACTGTGGAGTGGTGAAAACACCAGATAACTTGTTTCTCGCATTAAATAGCTGGAAACGAGCGATCTCGATGATTAAGCATACTTCGGACAGAAGTCTCACCAAGATTATCGTAAAAAAATGCATATCTCAGCTTGAAACCCCACGAAAACCAAGATTTCGCTGGTTCTGCATATCAAACGCACTGTGGAGTGGTGAAAACACCAGATAACGTGTTTTTCGCATTAAATAGCTCGAATAGTACGATCTCGATGATTCTGCATACTTCGGACTGAAGTCTCACCAAGATTATCGCAGAAAATGCATATCTGAGCTTGAAACCCCACGTAAACCAAGATATCGGTGGTTCTGCATATCAAACGCACTGTGGAGTGGTGAAAACACCAGATAACTTGTTTCTCGCATTAAATAGCTTGAAAAGTGCGATCTCGATGATTCTGCATACTTCGGACAGAAGTCTCACCATGATTATCGTAAAAAATGCATATCTCAGCTTGAAACCCCACGAAAACCAAGATATCGCTGTTTCTGCATATCAAACGCACTGTGGAGTGGTGAAAACACCAGATAACTTGTTTCTCGCATTAAATAGCTCGAAACGAGCGATCTCGATGATTAAGCATACTTCGGACAGAAGTCTCACCAAGATTATCGTAAAAAAATGCATATCTCAGCTTGAAACCCCACGAAAACCAAGATTTCGCTGGTTCTGCATATCAAACGCACTGTGGAGTGCTGAAAACACCAGATAACGTGTTTGTCGCATTAAATAGCTCGAAAAGTGCGATCTCGATGTTTCTGCATACTTCGGACAGAAGTCTCATCAAGATTATCGTAAAAAATGCATATCTCAGCTTGAAACCCCACGAAAACCCAGATATCGCTGGTTCTGCATATCGAACGCACTGTGGAGTGCTGAAAACACCAGATAACTTGTTTCTCGCATTAAATAGCTCGAAAAGTGCGATCTCGATGTTTCTGCATACTGCGGACAGATGTCTCACCTAGCTTATCGTAGAAAATGCATATCTCAGCATGAAACCCGACGAAAACCGAAATATCTCCGGTTCTGCATATCCAACGAACTGTGGAGTGGAGAAAACCCCTGAAAACGAGTTTCTCGCATTAAATAGCTCGAAAAGAACGCTCTCGATGTTTCTGCATACTTCGGACAGATGTCTCACCAAGCTGATCGTAGAAAATGCATATCTCAGCATGAAACCCGACGAAAACCAAAATATCTCCGGTTCTGCATATCCAACGCACTGTGGAGTGGTGAAAACACCAGATAACGTGTTTCTCGCATTAAATAGCTCGAAACGAGCGATCTCGATGATTCTGCATACTTCGGACAGAAGTCTCACCAAGATTATCGTAAAAAATGCATATCTCAGCTTGAAACCCCACGAAAACCAAGATATCGCTGGTTCTGCATATCAAACGCACTGTGGAGTGGTGAAAACACCAGATGACGTGTTTCTCGCATTAAATAACTCGAAAAGAGCGATCTCGATGATTCTGCACACTTCGGACAGAAGTCTCACCAAGATTATCGCAGAAAATGCATATCTCAGCTTGAAACCCCACGAAAACCAAGATATCGCCTGTTCTGCATATCATACGCACTGTGGAGTGGTGAAAACACCAGATAACGTGTTTCTCGCATTAAATAGGTAGAAACGAGCGATCTCGATGATCAAGCATACGTCGGACAGAAGTCTCACCAAGATTATCGTAAAAAATGCATATCTCAGCTTGAAACCCGACGAATACCCAGATATCGCTGGTTCTGCATATCAAACGCACTGTGGAGTGCTGAAAACACCAGATAACGTGTTTCTCGCATTAAATAGGTCGAAACGAGCGATCTCGATGATTAAGCATACTTCGGACAGGAGTCTCACCAAGATTATCGTAAAAAATGCATAGCTCAGCTTGAAACCCCACGAAATCCATGATATCTCCGGTTCTGCATATCCAACGAACTGCGGAGTGGTGAAAACCCCAGAAAAGAGTTTCTCGCATTAAATAGCTCGAAAAGAGCGCTCTCGATGTTTCTGCATACTTCGGACAGATGTCTCACCTAGCTTATCGTAGAGAATGCATATCTCAGCATGAAACCCGACGAAAACCAAAATATCTCCGGTTCTGCATATCCAACGAACTGTGGAGTGGTGAAAACCCCAGAAAACGAGTTTCTCGCATTAAATAGCTCGAAAAGAGCGCTCTCGATGTTTCTGCATACTTCGGACAGATGTCTCACCAAGCTTATCGTAGAAAATGCATATCTCAGCATGAAACCCGACGAAAACCAAAATATCTCCGGTTCTGCATATCCAACGCACTGTGGAGTGGTGAAAACACCAGATAACGTGTTTCTCGCATTAAATAGCTCGAAACGAGCGATCTCGATGATTCTGCATACTTCGGACAGAAGTCTCACCAAGATTATCGTAAAAAATGCATATCTCAGCTTGAAACCCCACGAAAACCAAGATATCGCTGGTTCTGCATATCAAACGCACTGTGGAGTGGTGAAAACACCAGATAACGTGTTTCTTGCATTAAATAGCTCGAAAAGAGCGATCTCGATGATTCTGCATAGTTCGAACAGAAGTCTCTCCAAGATTATCGCAGAAAATGCATATCTCAGCTTGAAACCCCTCGAAAACCAAGATATCACCTGTTCTGCATATCCATCGAACTGTGTTGTGGTGAAAACCCCAGAAAACGTGTTTCTCACATTAAATAGCTCGAAAAGAGCGATCTCGATGATTCTGCATACTTCGGACAGAAGTCTCTCCAAGATTATCGCAGAAAATGCATATCTAAACTTGAAACCCCTCGAAAACCAAGATATCACCTGTTCTGCATATCCAACGAACTGTGGTGTGGTGAAAACCCCAGAAAACGTGTTTCTCGCATTAAATAGCTCGAAAAGAGCGATCTCGATGATTCTGCATACTTCGGACAGAAGTCTCTCCAAGATTATCGCAGAAAATGCATATCTCAGCTTGAAACCCAACAAAAACCAAGATATCGCCGGTTCTGATTATCAAACGCACTGTGCAGTGGTGATAACACCAGATAACGTGTTTCTCGCATTAAACAGCTCGAAAAGAGCGCTCTCGATGTTTCTGCATACTTCGGACTGATTTCTCACCAAGCTTATCGTAGAAAATGCATATTACAGCATGAAACACGACGAAAAACAAAATATCTCCGGTTCTGCATATCCAACGCACTGGGGAGTGGTGAAAACACCAGATAACGTGTTTCTCGCATTAAATAGCTCGAAACGAGCGATCTCGATGACTCTGCATACTTCGGACAGAAGTCTCACCAAGATTATCGCAGAAAATGCATATCTGAGCTTGAATCCCCACGAAAACCAAGAGATCGCAGGTTCTGCATATCAAACGCACTGTGGAGTGCTGAAAACACCAGATAACGTGTTTCTCGCATTAAATAGCTCGAATAGAGCGATCTCGATGATTAAGCATACTTCGGAGAGAAGTCTCACCAAGATTATCATAAAAAATGCATATCTCAGCTTGAAACCCCACGAAAACCAAGATATCGCTGTTTCTGCATATCAAACGCACTGTGGAGTGGTGAAAACACCAGATAACTTGTTTCTCGCATTAAATAGCTGGAAACGAGCGATCTCGATGATTAAGCATACTTCGGACAGAAGTCTCACCAAGATTATCGTAAAAAAATGCATATCTCAGCTTGAAACCCCACGAAAACCAAGATTTCGCTGGTTCTGCATATCAAACGCACTGTGGAGTGGTGAAAACACCAGATAACGTGTTTTTCGCATTAAATAGCTCGAATAGTACGATCTCGATGATTCTGCATACTTCGGACTGAAGTCTCACCAAGATTATCGCAGAAAATGCATATCTGAGCTTGAAACCCCACGTAAACCAAGATATCGGTGGTTCTGCATATCAAACGCACTGTGGAGTGGTGAAAACACCAGATAACTTGTTTCTCGCATTAAATAGCTTGAAAAGTGCGATCTCGATGATTCTGCATACTTCGGACAGAAGTCTCACCATGATTATCGTAAAAAATGCATATCTCAGCTTGAAACCCCACGAAAACCAAGATATCGCTGTTTCTGCATATCAAACGCACTGTGGAGTGGTGAAAACACCAGATAACTTGTTTCTCGCATTAAATAGCTCGAAACGAGCGATCTCGATGATTAAGCATACTTCGGACAGAAGTCTCACCAAGATTATCGTAAAAAAATGCATATCTCAGCTTGAAACCCCACGAAAACCAAGATTTCGCTGGTTCTGCATATCAAACGCACTGTGGAGTGCTGAAAACACCAGATAACGTGTTTGTCGCATTAAATAGCTCGAAAAGTGCGATCTCGATGTTTCTGCATACTTCGGACAGAAGTCTCATCAAGATTATCGTAAAAAATGCATATCTCAGCTTGAAACCCCACGAAAACCCAGATATCGCTGGTTCTGCATATCGAACGCACTGTGGAGTGCTGAAAACACCAGATAACGTGTTTGTCGCATTAAATAGCTCGAAAAGTGCGATCTCGATGATTCTGCATACTTCGGACAGAAGTCTCACCATGATTATCGTAAAAAATGCATATCTCAGCTTGAAACCCAACGAAAACCAAGATTTCGCTGGTTCTGCATATCAAACGCACTGTGGAGTGTTGAAAACACCAGATAACGTGTTTCTCGCATTCAATAGGTCGAAAAGAGCGATCTCCATGTTTCTGCATACTTCGGACAGAGGTCTCACCAAGATTATCGCAGAAAATGCATATCTCTGCTAGAAACCCCACGAAAACCAAGATATCTCCTGTTCTGCATATCTAACGAACTGTGGAGTGGTGAAAACCCCAGAAAACGTGTTTGTCGCATTAAATAGCTCGAAAAGTACGATCTCGATGACTCTGCATACTTCGGACAGAAGTCTCACCAAGATTATCGCAGAAAATGCATAATTGAGCTTGAAACCCCACGAAAACCAAGATTTCGCTGGTTCTGCATATCAAACGCACTGTGGAGTGTTGAAAACACCAGATAACGTGTTTCTCGCATTCAATAGGTCGAAAAGAGCGATCTCCATGTTTCTGCATACTTCGGACAGAGGTCTCACCAAGATTATCGCAGAAAATGCATATCTCTGCTAGAAACCCCACGAAAACCAAGATATCTCCTGTTCTGCATATCTAACGAACTGTGGAGTGGTGAAAACCCCAGAAAACGTGTTTGTCGCATTAAATAGCTCGAAAAGTACGATCTCGATGATTAAGCATACTTCGGACAGAAGTCTCACCAAGATTATCGTAAAAAATGCATATCTCAGCTTGAAACCCCACGAAAACCAAGATATCGTCGGTTCTGCATATCATACGCACTGTGGAGTGGTGAAAACACCAGATAACGTGTTTTTCGCATTAAATAGCTCGAATAGTACGATCTCGATGACTCTGCATACTTCGGACAGAAGTCTCACCATGATTATCGCAGAAAATGCATATCTGAGCTTGAAACCCCACGAAAACCAAGATATCGTCGGTTCTGTATATCATACGCACTGTGGAGTGGTGAAAACACCAGATAACGTGTTTTTCGCATTAAATAGCTCGAATAGAGCGATCTCGATGATTAAGCATACTTCGGACAGAAGTCTCACCAAGATTATCGTAAAAAATGCATATCTCAGCTTGAAACCCCACGAAAACCAAGATTTCGCTGGTTCTGCATATCAAACGCACTGCGGAGTGGTGAAAACACCAGATAACTTGTTTCTCGCATTAAATAGCTCGAAAAGAGCGATCTCGATGACTCTGCATACTTCGGACAGAAGTCTCACCATGATTATCGCAGAAAATGCATATCTGAGCTTGAAACCCCACGAAAACCAAGATATCGTCGGTTCTGTATATCATACGCACTGTGGAGTGGTGAAAACACCAGATAACGTGTTTCTCGCATTAAATAGCTCGAATAGAGCGACCTCGATGATTAAGCATACTACGGACAGAAGTCTCACCAAGATTATCGTAAAAAATGCATATCTCAGCTTGAAACCCCACGAAAACCAAGATTTCGCTGGTTCTGCATATCAAACGCACTGCGGAGTGGTGAAAACACCAGATAACTTGTTTCTCGCATTAAATAGCTCGAAAAGAGCGATCTCGATGACTCTGCATACTTCGGACAGAAGTCTCACCATGATTATCGCAGAAAATGCATATCTGAGCTTGAAACCCCACGAAAACCAAGATATCGTCGGTTCTGTATATCATACGCACTGTGGAGTGGTGACAACACCAGATAACGTGTTTCTCGCATTAAATAGCTCGAATAGAGCGATCTCGATGATTAAGCATACTTCGGACAGAAGTCTCACCAAGATTATCGTAAAAAATGCATATCTCAGCTTGAAACCCCACGAAAACCAAGATATCGTCGGTTCTGCATATCATACGCACTGTGGAGTGGTGAAAACACCAGATAACGTGTTTTTCGCATTAAATAGCTCGAATAGTACGATCTCGATGACTCTGCATACTTCAGACAGAAGTCTCACCACGATTATCGTAAAAAATGCATATCTCAGCTTGAAACCCCACGAAAACCCAGATATCGCTGGTTCTGCATATCGAACGCACTGTGGAGTGCTGAAAACACCAGATAACGTGTTTGTCGCATTTAATAGCTCGAAAAGTGCGATCTCGATGATTCTGCATACTTCGGACAGAAGTCTCACCATGATTATCGTAAAAAATGCATATCTCAGCTTGAAACCCAACGAAAACCAAGATTTCGCTGGTTCTGCATATCAAACGCACTGTGGAGTGGTGAAAACACCAGATAACGTGTTTCTCGCATTCAATAGGTCGAAAAGAGCGATCTCCATGTTTCTGCATACTTCGGACAGAGGTCTCACCAAGATTATCGCAGAAAATGCATATCTCTGCTAGAAACCCCACGAAAACCAAGATATCTCCTGTTCTGCATATCTAACGAACTGTGGAGTGGTGAAAACCCCAGAAAACGTGTTTGTCGCATTAAATAGCTCGAAAAGTACGATCTCGATGACTCTGCATACTTCGGACAGAAGTCTCACCAAGATTATCGCAGAAAATGCATAATTGAGCTTGAAACACCACGAAAACCAAGATATCGCTGGTTCAGCATATCAAACGCACTGCGGAGTGGTGAAAACACCAGATAACTTGTTTCTCGCATTAAATAGCTCGAAAAGAGCGATCTCGATGACTCTGCATACTTCGGACAGAAGTCTCACCATGATTATCGTAAAAAATGCATATCTCAGCTTGAAACCCCACGAAAACCAAGATATCGCTGTTTCTGCATATCAAACGCACTGTGGAGTGGTGAAAACACCAGATAACTTGTTTCTCGCATTAAATAGCTCGAAACGAGCGATCTCGATGATTAAGCATACTTCGGACAGAAGTCTCACCAAGATTATCGTAAAAAAATGCATATCTCAGCTTGAAACCCCACGAAAACCAAGATTTCGCTGGTTCTGCATATCAAACGCACTGTGGAGTGCTGAAAACACCAGATAACGTGTTTGTCGCATTAAATAGCTCGAAAAGTGCGATCTCGATGTTTCTGCATACTTCGGACAGAAGTCTCATCAAGATTATCGTAAAAAATGCATATCTCAGCTTGAAACCCCACGAAAACCCAGATATCGCTGGTTCTGCATATCGAACGCACTGTGGAGTGCTGAAAACACCAGATAACGTGTTTTTCGCATTAAATAGCTCGAATAGTACGATCTCGATGACTCTGCATACTTCAGACAGAAGTCTCACCACGATTATCGTAAAAAATGCATATCTCAGCTTGAAACCCCACGAAAACCCAGATATCGCTGGTTCTGCATATCGAACGCACTGTGGAGTGCTGAAAACACCAGATAACGTGTTTGTCGCATTTAATAGCTCGAAAAGTGCGATCTCGATGATTCTGCATACTTCGGACAGAAGTCTCACCATGATTATCGTAAAAAATGCATATCTCAGCTTGAAACCCAACGAAAACCAAGATTTCGCTGGTTCTGCATATCAAACGCACTGTGGAGTGGTGAAAACACCAGATAACGTGTTTCTCGCATTCAATAGGTCGAAAAGAGCGATCTCCATGTTTCTGCATACTTCGGACAGAGGTCTCACCAAGATTATCGCAGAAAATGCATATCTCTGCTAGAAACCCCACGAAAACCAAGATATCTCCTGTTCTGCATATCTAACGAACTGTGGAGTGGTGAAAACCCCAGAAAACGTGTTTGTCGCATTAAATAGCTCGAAAAGTACGATCTCGATGACTCTGCATACTTCGGACAGAAGTCTCACCAAGATTATCGCAGAAAATGCATATCTGAGCTTGAAACCCCACGTAAACCAAGATATCGGTGGTTCTGCATATCAAACGCACTGTGGAGTGGTGAAAACACCAGATAACTTGTTTCTCGCATTAAATAGCTTGAAAAGTGCGATCTCGATGATTCTGCATACTTCGGACAGAAGTCTCACCATGATTATCGTAAAAAATGCATATCTCAGCTTGAAACCCCACGAAAACCAAGATATCGCTGTTTCTGCATATCAAACGCACTGTGGAGTGGTGAAAACACCAGATAACTTGTTTCTCGCATTAAATAGCTCGAAACGAGCGATCTCGATGATTAAGCATACTTCGGACAGAAGTCTCACCAAGATTATCGTAAAAAAATGCATATCTCAGCTTGAAACCCCACGAAAACCAAGATTTCGCTGGTTCTGCATATCAAACGCACTGTGGAGTGCTGAAAACACCAGATAACGTGTTTGTCGCATTAAATAGCTCGAAAAGTGCGATCTCGATGTTTCTGCATACTTCGGACAGAAGTCTCATCAAGATTATCGTAAAAAATGCATATCTCAGCTTGAAACCCCACGAAAACCCAGATATCGCTGGTTCTGCATATCGAACGCACTGTGGAGTGCTGAAAACACCAGATAACGTGTTTGTCGCATTAAATAGCTCGAAAAGTGCGATCTCGATGATTCTGCATACTTCGGACAGAAGTCTCACTATGATTATCGTAAAAAATGCATATCTCAGCTTGAAACCCAACGAAAACCAAGATTTCGCTGGTTCTGCATATCAAACGCACTGTGGAGTGTTGAAAACACCAGATAACGTGTTTCTCGCATTCAATAGGTCGAAAAGAGCGATCTCCATGTTTCTGCATACTTCGGACAGAGGTCTCA
This sequence comes from Anthophora plumipes, assembly GCA_951804975.1. Lineage (NCBI taxonomy): Eukaryota > Metazoa > Arthropoda > Insecta > Hymenoptera > Apidae > Anthophora > Anthophora plumipes. The sequence goes on along the minus strand of CATORF010000936.1, from coordinate 1,758,943 downwards.
CCAAGATTATCGCAGAAAATGCATATCTCTGCTAGAAACCCCACGAAAACCAAGATATCTCCTGTTCTGCATATCTAACGAACTGTGGAGTGGTGAAAACCCCAGAAAACGTGTTTGTCGCATTAAATAGCTCGAAAAGTACGATCTCGATGACTCTGCATACTTCGGACAGAAGTCTCACCAAGATTATCGCAGAAAATGCATAATTGAGCTTGAAACCCCACGAAAACCAAGATTTCGCTGGTTCTGCATATCAAACGCACTGTGGAGTGTTGAAAACACCAGCTAACGTGTTTCTCGCATTCAATAGGTCGAAAAGAGCGATCTCCATGTTTCTGCATACTTCGGACAGAGGTCTCACCAAGATTATCGCAGAAAATGCATATCTCTGCTAGAAACCCCACGAAAACCAAGATATCTCCTGTTCTGCATATCTAACGAACTGTGGAGTGGTGAAAACCCCAGAAAACGTGTTTGTCGCATTAAATAGCTCGAAAAGTACGATCTCGATGACTCTGCATACTTCGGACAGAAGTCTCACCAAGATTATCGCAGAAAATGCATATCTGAGCTTGAAACCCCACGAAAACCAAGATATCGTCGGTTCTGCATATCATACGCACTGTGGAGTGGTGAAAACACCAGATAACGTGTTTATCGCATTAAATAGCTCGAATAGAGCGATCTCGATGATTAAGCATACTTCGGACAGAAGTCTCACCAAGATTATCGTAAAAAATGCATATCTCAGCTTGAAACCCCACGAAAACCAAGATATCGTCGGTTCTGCATATCATACGCACTGTGGAGTGGTGAAAACACCAGATAACGTGTTTTTCGCATTAAATAGCTCGAATAGTACGATCTCGATGACTCTGCATACTTCGGACAGAAGTCTCACCATGATTATCGCAGAAAATGCATATCTGAGCTTGAAACCCCACGAAAACCAAGATATCGTCGGTTCTGTATATCATACGCACTGTGGAGTGGTGAAAACACCAGATAACGTGTTTTTCGCATTAAATAGCTCGAATAGAGCGATCTCGATGATTAAGCATACTTCGGACAGAAGTCTCACCAAGATTATCGTAAAAAATGCATATCTCAGCTTGAAACCCCACGAAAACCAAGATTTCGCTGGTTCTGCATATCAAACGCACTGCGGAGTGGTGAAAACACCAGATAACTTGTTTCTCGCATTAAATAGCTCGAAAAGAGCGATCTCGATGACTCTGCATACTTCGGACAGAAGTCTCACCATGATTATCGCAGAAAATGCATATCTGAGCTTGAAACCCCACGAAAACCAAGATATCGTCGGTTCTGTATATCATACGCACTGTGGAGTGGTGAAAACACCAGATAACGTGTTTCTCGCATTAAATAGCTCGAATAGAGCGACCTCGATGATTAAGCATACTACGGACAGAAGTCTCACCAAGATTATCGTAAAAAATGCATATCTCAGCTTGAAACCCCACGAAAACCAAGATTTCGCTGGTTCTGCATATCAAACGCACTGCGGAGTGGTGAAAACACCAGATAACTTGTTTCTCGCATTAAATAGCTCGAAAAGAGCGATCTCGATGACTCTGCATACTTCGGACAGAAGTCTCACCATGATTATCGCAGAAAATGCATATCTGAGCTTGAAACCCCACGAAAACCAAGATATCGTCGGTTCTGTATATCATACGCACTGTGGAGTGGTGACAACACCAGATAACGTGTTTCTCGCATTAAATAGCTCGAATAGAGCGATCTCGATGATTAAGCATACTTCGGACAGAAGTCTCACCAAGATTATCGTAAAAAATGCATATCTCAGCTTGAAACCCCACGAAAACCAAGATATCGTCGGTTCTGCATATCATACGCACTGTGGAGTGGTGAAAACACCAGATAACGTGTTTTTCGCATTAAATAGCTCGAATAGTACGATCTCGATGACTCTGCATACTTCAGACAGAAGTCTCACCACGATTATCGTAAAAAATGCATATCTCAGCTTGAAACCCCACGAAAACCCAGATATCGCTGGTTCTGCATATCGAACGCACTGTGGAGTGCTGAAAACACCAGATAACGTGTTTGTCGCATTTAATAGCTCGAAAAGTGCGATCTCGATGATTCTGCATACTTCGGACAGAAGTCTCACCATGATTATCGTAAAAAATGCATATCTCAGCTTGAAACCCAACGAAAACCAAGATTTCGCTGGTTCTGCATATCAAACGCACTGTGGAGTGGTGAAAACACCAGATAACGTGTTTCTCGCATTCAATAGGTCGAAAAGAGCGATCTCCATGTTTCTGCATACTTCGGACAGAGGTCTCACCAAGATTATCGCAGAAAATGCATATCTCTGCTAGAAACCCCACGAAAACCAAGATATCTCCTGTTCTGCATATCTAACGAACTGTGGAGTGGTGAAAACCCCAGAAAACGTGTTTGTCGCATTAAATAGCTCGAAAAGTACGATCTCGATGACTCTGCATACTTCGGACAGAAGTCTCACCAAGATTATCGCAGAAAATGCATAATTGAGCTTGAAACCCCACGAAAACCAAGATATCGCTGGTTCAGCATATCAAACGCACTGCGGAGTGGTGAAAACACCAGATAACTTGTTTCTCGCATTAAATAGCTCGAAAAGAGCGATCTCGATGACTCTGCATACTTCGGACAGAAGTCTCACCAAGATTATCGCAGAAAATGCATATCTCTGCTAGAAACCCCACGAAAACCAAGATATCTCCTGTTCTGTATATCCAACGAACTGTGGAGTGCTGAAAACCCCAGAAAACGTGTTTGTCGCATTAAATAGCTCGAAAAGTACGATCTCGATGACTCTGCATACTTCGGACAGAAGTCTCACCAAGATTATCGCAGAAAATGCATATCTGAGCTTGAAACCCCACGAAAACCAAGATATCGTCGGTTCTGCATATCATACGCACTGTGGAGTGGTGAAAACACCAGATAACGTGTTTCTCGCATTAAATAGCTCGAATAGAGCGATCTCGATGATTAAGCATACTTCGGACAGAAGTCTCACCAAGATTATCGTAAAAAATGCATATCTCAGCTTGAAACCCCACGAAAACCAAGATATCGTCGGTTCTGCATATCATACGCACTGTGGAGTGGTGAAAACACCAGATAACGTGTTTTTCGCATTAAATAGCTCGAATAGTACGATCTCGATGACTCTGCATACTTCGGACAGAAGTCTCACCATGATTATCGCAGAAAATGCATATCTGAACTTGAAACCCCACGAAAACCAAGATATCGTCGGTTCTGTATATCATACGCACTGTGGAGTGGTGAAAACACCAGATAACGTGTTTCTCGCATTAAATAGCTCGAATAGAGCGATCTCGATGATTAAGCATACTTCGGACAGAAGTCTCACCAAGATTATCGCAGAAAATACATATCTCAGCTTGAAACCCGACGAAAACCAAAATATCTCCGGTTCTGCATATCCAACGCACTGTGGAGTGGTGAAAACACCAGATAACGTGTTTCTCGCATTAAATAGTTCGAAACGAGCGATCTCGATGATTCTGCATACTTCTAACAGAAGTCTCACCAAGATTATCGCAGAAAATGCATATCTCTGCTTGAAACCCCACGAAAACCAGGATATCTACTGTTCTGCATATCCAACGAACTGTGGAGTGGTGAAAACACCAGATAACGTGTTTCTCGCATTAAATAGCTCGAAACGAGCGATCTCGATGATTCTGCATACTTCGGACAGAAGTCTCACCAAAATTATCGTAGAAAATGCATATCTCAGCTTGAAACCCGACGAAAACCAAAATATCGCCGGTTTTGCATATCAAACGCACTGTGGAGTAGTGAAAACACCGGATAAGGTTTTCCTCGCTTTAACTAGCTCGAAAAGAGCGTTCTCGAAGATCCTGCATACTTCTGACAGAAGTCTCACCAAGATTATCGTAGAAAATGCATATCTCAGCTTGAAACCCGACGAAAACCGAGTTATCTCCGGTTCTGCACATCAAACGTACCGTGGAGTGGTGAAAACAGCAGAAAACGTGTTTCGCGCATTAAGTAGCCCGAAAAGAGCGTTCTCGAAGATTCTGCATACTTCTGACAGAAGTCTCACCAAAATTATCGCAGAAAATGCATATCTCAGCTCGAAACCTCACGAAAATCAAGATGTTGCCGGTTCTGCATATCAAACGCACTGTGGAGTGGTGAAAATAACCAGAGAACGTGTTTCTCGCATTAAATAGCTCGAAAAGAGCGATCTCGATGATTCAGCATACTTCGGACAGGAGTCTCACCAAGATTATCGCAGGAAATGCATATCTCAGCTTGAAACCCCACGAAAACCAAGATATCGCCTGTTCTGCATATCAAACGCACTGTGGAGTGGTGAAAACACCAGATAACGTGTTTCTCGCATTAAATAGCTCGAAACGAGCGATCTCGATGATTCTGCATACTTCGGACAGAAGTCTCACCAAAATTATCGTAAAAAATACATATCTCAGCTTGAAACCCGACGAAAACCGAGTTATCTCCGGTTCTGCATATCCAACGCACTGTGGAGTGGTCAAAACCCCAGAAAACGTGTTTCTCGCATTAAATAGCTCGAAAAGAGCGCTCTCGACGTTTCTGCATACTTCGGACATATGTTTCACCAAGCTTATCGTAGAAAATGCATATCTCAGCTTGAAACCCGACGAAAACCAAAATATCTCCGGTTCTGCATATCCAACGCACTGTGGAGTGGTGAAAACACCAGATAACGTGTTTCTCGCATTAAATAGCTCGAATAGAGCGATCTCGATGATTAAGCATACTTCGGACAGAAGTCTCACCAAGATTATCGTCAAAAATGCATTTCTCAGCTTGAAACCCCACGAAAACCAAGATATCGTCGGTTCTGCATATCATACGCACTGTGGAGTGGTGAAAACACCAGATAACGTGTTTTTCGCATTAAATAGCTCGAATCGTACGATCTCGATGACTCTGCATACTTCGGACAGAAGTCTCACCATGATTATCGCAGAAAATGCATATCTGAGCTTGAAACCCCACGAAAACCAAGATATCGTCGGTTCTGTATATCATACACACTGTGGAGTGGTGAAAACACCAGATAACGTGTTTCTCGCATTAAATAGCTTGAAAAGTGCGATCTCGATGATTCTGCATACTTCGGACAGAAGTCTCACCATGATTATCGTAAAAAATGCATATCTCAGCTTGAAACCCCACGAAAACCAAGATATCGCTGTTTCTGCATATCAAACGCACTGTGGAGTGGTGAAAACACCAGATAACATGTTTCTCGCATTAAATAGCTCGAAACGAGCGATCTCGATGATTAAGCATACTTCGGACAGAAGTCTCACCAAGATTATCGTAAAAAAATGCATATCTCAGCTTGAAACCCCACGAAAACCAAGATTTCGCTGGTTCTGCATATCAAACGCACTGTGGAGTGCTGAAAACACCAGATAACGTGTTTGTCGCATTAAATAGCTCGAAAAGTGCGATCTCCATGTTTCTGCATACTTCGGACAGAAGTCTCATCAAGATTATCGTAAATAATGCATATCTCAGCTTGAAACCCCACGAAAACCCAGATATCGCTGGTTCTGCATATCGAACGCACTGTGGAGTGCTGAAAACACCAGATAACGTGTTTGTCGCATTAAATAGCTCGAAAAGTGCGATCTCGATGATTCTGCATACTTCGGACAGAAGTCTCACCATGATTATCGTAAAAAATGCATATCTCAGCTTGAAACCCCACGAAAACCAAGATTTCGCTGGTTCTGCATATCAAACGCACTGTGGAGTGCTGAAAACACCAGATAACGTGTTTGTCGCATTAAATAGCTCGAAAAGTGCGATCTCGATGTTTCTGCATACTTCGGACAGAAGTCTCATCAAGATTATCGTAAAAAATGCATATCTCAGCTTGAAACCCCACGAAAACCCAGATATCGCTGGTTCTGCATATCGAACGCACTGCGGAGTGGTGAAAACACCAGATAACTTGTTTCTCGCATTAAATAGCTCGAAAAGAGCGATCTCGATGACTCTGCATACTTCGGACAGAAGTCTCACCATGATTATCGCAGAAAATGCATATCTGAGCTTGAAACCCCACGAAAACCAAGATATCGTCGGTTCTGTATATCATACGCACTGTGGAGTGGTGAAAACACCAGATAACGTGTTTCTCGCATTAAATAGCTCGAATAGAGCGATCTCGATGATTAAGCATACTTCGGACAGAAGCCTCACCAAGATTATCGTAAAAAATGCATATCTCAGCTTGAAACCCCACGAAAACCAAGATATCGTCGGTTCTGCATATCATACGCACTGTGGAGTGGTGAAAACACCATATAACGTGTTTTTCGCATTAAATAGCTCGAATAGTACGATCTCGATGACTCTGCATACTTCGGACAGAAGTCTCACCATGATTATCGCAGAAAATGCATATCTGAGCTTGAAACCCCACGAAAACCAAGATATCGTCGGATCTGTATATCATACGCACTGTGGAGTGGTGAAAACACCAGATAACGTGTTTCTCGCATTAAATAGCTCGAATAGAGCGATCTCGATGATTAAGCATACTTCGGGCAGAAGTGTCACCAAGATTATCGTAAAAAATGCATATCTCAGCTTGAAACCCCACGAAAACCAAGATTTCGCTGGTTCTGCATATCAAACGCACTGTGGTGTGCTGAAAACACCAGATAACGTGTTTGTCGCATTAAATAGCTCGAAAAGTGCGATCTCGATGTTTCTGCATACTGCGGACAGATGTCTCACCTAGCTTATCGTAGAAAATGCATATCTCAGCATGAAACCCGACGAAAACCGAAATATCTCCGGTTCTGCATATCCAACGAACTGTGGAGTGGTGAAAACCCCTGAAAACGAGTTTCTCGCATTAAATAGCTCGAAAAGAACGCTCTCGATGTTTCTGCATACTTCGGACAGATGTCTCACCAAGCTGATCGTAGAAAATGCATATCTCAGCATGAAACCCGACGAAAACCAAAATATCTCCGGTTCTGCATATCCAACGCACTGTGGAGTGGTGAAAACACCAGATAACGTGTTTCTCGCATTAAATAGCTCGAAACGAGCGATCTCGATGATTCTGCATACTTCGGACAGAAGTCTCACCAAGATTATCGTAAAAAATGCATATCTCAGCTTGAAACCCCACGAAAACCAAGATATCGCTGGTTCTGCATATCAAACGCACTGTGGAGTGGTGAAAACACCAGATGACGTGTTTCTCGCATTAAATAACTCGAAAAGAGCGATCTCGATGATTCTGCACACTTCGGACAGAAGTCTCACCAAGATTATCGCAGAAAATGCATATCTCAGCTTGAAACCCCACGAAAACCAAGATATCGCCTGTTCTGCATATCATACGCACTGTGGAGTGGTGAAAACACCAGATAACGTGTTTCTCGCATTAAATAGGTAGAAACGAGCGATCTCGATGATCAAGCATACGTCGGACAGAAGTCTCACCAAGATTATCGTAAAAAATGCATATCTCAGCTTGAAACCCGACGAAAACCCAGATATCGCTGGTTCTGCATATCAAACGCACTGTGGAGTGCTGAAAACACCAGATAACGTGTTTCTCGCATTAAATAGGTCGAAACGAGCGATCTCGATGATTAAGCATACTTCGGACAGGAGTCTCACCAAGATTATCGTAAAAAATGCATAGCTCAGCTTGAAACCCCACGAAATCCATGATATCTCCGGTTCTGCATATCCAACGAACTGCGGAGTGGTGAAAACCCCAGAAAAAGAGTTTCTCGCATTAAATAGCTCGAAAAGAGCGCTCTCGATGTTTCTGCATACTTCGGACAGATGTCTCACCTAGCTTATCGTAGAAAATGCATATCTCAGCATGAAACCCGACGAAAACCAAAATATCTCCGGTTCTGCATATCCAACGAACTGTGGAGTGGTGAAAACCCCAGAAAACGAGTTTCTCGCATTAAATAGCTCGAAAAGAGCGCTCTCGATGTTTCTGCATACTTCGGACAGATGTCTCACCAAGCTTATCGTAGAAAATGCATATCTCAGCATGAAACCCGACGAAAACCAAAACATCTCCGGTTCTGCATATCCAACGCACTGTGGAGTGGTGAAAACACCAGATAACGTGTTTCTCGCATTAAATAGCTCGAAACGAGCGATCTCGATGATTCTGCATACTTCGGACAGAAGTCTCACCAAGATTATCGTAAAAAATGCATATCTCAGCTTGAAACCCCACGAAAACCAAGATATCGCTGGTTCTGCATATCAAACGCACTGTGGAGTGGTGAAAACACCAGATAACGTGTTTCTTGCATTAAATAGCTCGTAAAGAGCGATCTCGATGATTCTGCATAGTTCGAACAGAAGTCTCTCCAAGATTATCGCAGAAAATGCATATCTCAGCTTGAAACCCCTCGAAAACCAAGATATCACCTGTTCTGCATATCCATCGAACTGTGTTGTGGTGAAAACCCCAGAAAACGTGTTTCTCACATTAAATAGCTCGAAAAGAGCGATCTCGATGATTCTGCATACTTCGGAAAGAAGTCTCTCCAAGATTATCGCAGAAAATGCATATCTAAACTTGAAACCCCTCGAAAACCAAGATATCACCTGTTCTGCATATCCAACGAACTGTGGTGTGGTGAAAACCCCAGAAAACGTGTTTCTCGCATTAAATAGCTCGAAAAGAGCGATCTCGATGATTCTGCATACTTCGGACAGAAGTCTCTCCAAGATTATCGCAGAAAATGCATATCTGAGCTTGAATCCCCACGAAAACCAAGAGATCGCAGGTTCTGCATATCAAACGCACTGTGGAGTGCTGAAAACACCAGATAACGTGTTTCTCGCATTAAATAGCTCGAATAGAGCGATCTCGATGATTAAGCATACTTCGGAGAGAAGTCTCACCAAGATTATCGCAGAAAATGCATATTTGAGCTTGAAACCCCACGAAAACCAAGATATCGTCGGTTCTGCATATCATACGCACTGTGGAGTGGTGAAAACACCAGATAACGTGTTTCTCGCATTAAATAGCTCGAATAGAGCGATCTCGATGATTAAGCATACTTCGGACAGAAGTCTCACCAAGATTATCGTAAAAAATGCATATCTCAGCTTGAAACCCCACGAAAACCAAGATATCGTCGGTTCTGCATATCATACGCACTGTGGAGTGGTGAAAACACCAGATAACGTGTTTTTCGCATTAAATAGCTCGAATAGTACGATCTCGATGACTCTGCATACTTCGGACAGAAGTCTCACCATGATTATCGCAGAAAATGCATAATTGAGCTTGAAACCCCACGAAAACCAAGATATCGCTGGTTCAGCATATCAAACGCACTGCGGAGTGGTGAAAACACCAGATAACGTGTTTCTCGCATTAAATAGCTCGAATAGAGCGATCTCGATGATTAAGCATACTTCGGACAGAAGTCTCACCAAGATTATCGTAAAAAATGCATATCTCCGCTTGAAACCCCACGAAAACCAAGATATCGTCGGTTCTGCATATCATACGCACTGTGGAGTGGTGAAAACACCAGATAACGTGTTTTTCGCATTAAATAGCTCGAATAGTACGATCTCGATGACTCTGCATACTTCGGACAGAAGTCTCACCAAGATTATCGCAGAAAATGCATATCTCTGCTTGAAACCCCACGAAAACCAGGATATCTACTGTTCTGCATATCCAACGAACTGTGGAGTGGTGAAAACACCAGATAACGTGTTTCTCGAATTAAATAGCTCGAAACGAGCGATCTCGATGATTCTGCATACTTCGGACAGAAGTCTCACCAAAATTATCGTAGAAAATGCATATCTCAGTTTGAAACCCGATGAAAACCAAAATATCTCCGGTTCTGCATGTCAAACGCACTGTGGAGTGGTGAAAACACCAGATAACGTGTTTCTCGCATTAAATAGCTCGAAAAGAGCGTTCTAGATGATTCAGCATACTTCGGACAGAAGTCTCACCAAGATTATCGCAGGAAATGCATATCCCAGCTTGAAACCCCACGAAAACCAAGATATCTCCGGTTCTGCATATCCAACGAACTGTGGAGTGGTGAAAACCCCAGAAAACGAGTTTCTCGCATTAAATAGCTCGAAAAGAGCGCTCCCGATGCTTCTGCATACTTCGGACAGATGTTTCACCAAGGTTATCGTGGAAAATGCATATCTCAGCTTGAAACCCGACGAAAACCAAAATATCGCCGGTTTTGCATATCAAACGCACTGTGGAGTAGTGAAAACACCGGATAAGGTTTTCCTCGCTTTAACTAGCTCGAAAAGAGCGTTCTCGAAGATCCTGCATACTTCTGACAGAAGTCTCACCAAGATTATCGTAGAAAATGCATATCTCAGCTTGAAACCCGACGAAAACCGAGTTATCTCCGGTTCTGCACATCAAACGTACCGTGGAGTGGTGAAAACAGCAGAAAACGTGTTTCGCGCATTAAGTAGCTCGAAAAGAGCGTTCTCGAAGATTCTGCATACTTCTGACAGAAGTCTCACCAAAATTATCGCAGAAAATGCATATCTCAGCTCGAAACCTCACGAAAATCAAGATGTTGCCGGTTCTGCATATCAAACGCACTGTGGAGTGGTGAAAATAACCAGAGAACGTGTTTCTCGCATTAAATAGCTCGAAAAGAGCGATCTCGATGATTCAGCATACTTCGGACAGGAGTCTCACCAAGATTATCGCAGGAAATGCATATCTCAGCTTGAAAGCCCACGAAAACCAAGATATCGCCTGTTCTGCATATCAAACGCACTGTGGAGTGGTGAAAACACCAGATAACGTGTTTCTCGCATTAAATAGCTCGAAACGATCGATCTCGATGATTCTGCATACTTCGGACAGAAGTCTCACCAAAATTATCGTAAAAAATACATATCTCAGCTTGAAACCCGACGAAAACCGAGTTATCTCCGGTTCTGCATATCCAACGCACTGTGGAGTGGTCAAAACCCCAGAAAACGTGTTTCTCGCATTAAATAGCTCGAAAAGAGCGCTCTCGACGTTTCTGCATACTTCGGACAGATGTTTCACCAAGCTTATCGTAGAAAATGCATATCTCAGCTTGAAACCCGACGAAAACCAAAATATCTCCGGTTCTGCATATCCAACGCACTGTGGAGTGGTGAAAACACCAGATAACGTGTTTCTCGCATTAAATAGCTCGAATAGAGCGATCTCGATGATTAAGCATACTTCGGACAGAAGTCTCACCAAGATTATCGTAAAAAATGCATTTCTCAGCTTGAAACCCCACGAAAACCAAGATATCGTCGGTTCTGCATATCATACGCACTGTGGAGTGGTGAAAACACCAGATAACGTGTTTTTCGCATTAAATAGCTCGAATAGTACGATCTCGATGACTCTGCATACTTCGGACAGAAGTCTCACCATGATTATCGCAGAAAATGCATATCTGAGCTTGAAACCCCACGAAAACCAAGATATCGTCGGTTCTGTATATCATACGCACTGTGGAGTGGTGAAAACACCAGATAACGTGTTTCTCGCATTAAATAGCTTGAAAAGTGCGATCTCGATGATTCTGCATACTTCGGACAGAAGTCTCACCATGATTATCGTAAAAAATGCATATCTCAGCTTGAAACCCCACGAAAACCAAGATATCGCTGTTTCTGCATATCAAACGCACTGTGGAGTGGTGAAAACACCAGATAACATGTTTCTCGCATTAAATAGCTCGAAACGAGCGATCTCGATGATTAAGCATACTTCGGACAGAAGTCTCACCAAGATTATCGTAAAAAAATGCATATCTCAGCTTGAAACCCCACGAAAACCAAGATTTCGCTGGTTCTGCATATCAAACGCACTGTGGAGTGCTGAAAACACCAGATAACGTGTTTGTCGCATTAAATAGCTCGAAAAGTGCGATCTCGATGTTTCTGCATACTTCGGACAGAAGTCTCATCAAGATTATCGTAAAAAATGCATATCTCAGCTTGAAACCCCACGAAAACCCAGATATCGCTGGTTCTGCATATCGAACGCACTGCGGAGTGGTGAAAACACCAGATGACTTGTTTCTCGCATTAAATAGCTCGAAAAGAGCGATCTCGATGACTCTGCATACTTCGGACAGAAGTCTCACCATGATTATCGCAGAAAATGCATATCTGAGCTTGAAACCCCACGAAAACCAAGATATCGTCGGTTCTGTATATCATACGCACTGTGGACTGGTGAAAACACCAGATAACGTGTTTCTCGCATTAAACAGCTCGAATAGAGCGATCTCGATGATTAAGCATACTTCGGACAGAAGCCTCACCAAGATTATCGTAAAAAATGCATATCTCAGCTTGAAACCCCACGAAAACCAAGATATCGTCGGTTCTGCATATCATACGCACTGTGGAGTGGTGAAAACACCATATAACGTGTTTTTCGCATTAAATAGCTCGAATAGTACGATCTCGATGACTCTGCATACTTCGGGCAGAAGTGTCACCAAGATTATCGTAAAAAATGCATATCTCAGCTTGAAACCCCACGAAAACCAAAATATCTCCGGTTCTGCATATCCAACGAACTGTGGAGTGGTGAAAACCCCTGAAAACGAGTTTCTCGCATTAAATAGCTCGAAAAGAACGCTCTCGATGTTTCTGCATACTTCGGACAGATGTCTCACCAAGCTGATCGTAGAAAATGCATATCTCAGCATGAAACCCGACGAAAACCAAAATATCTCCGGTTCTGCATATCCAACGCACTGTGGAGTGGTGAAAACACCAGATAACGTGTTTCTCGCATTAAATAGCTCGAAACGAGCGATCTCGATGATTCTGCATACTTCGGACAGAAGTCTCACCAAGATTATCGTAAAAAATGCATATCTCAGCTTGAAACCCCACGAAAACCAAGATATCGCTGGTTCTGCATATCAAACGCACTGTGGAGTGGTGAAAACACCAGATGACGTGTTTCTCGCATTAAATAACTCGAAAAGAGCGCTCTCGACGTTTCTGCATACTTCGGACAGATGTTTCACCAAGCTTATCGTAGAAAATGCATATCTCAGCTTGAAACCCGACGAAAACCAAAATATCTCCGGTTCTGCATATCCAACGCACTGTGGAGTGGTGAAAACACCAGATAACGTGTTTCTCGCATTAAATAGCTCGAATAGAGCGATCTCGATGATTAAGCATACTTCGGACAGAAGTCTCACCAAGATTATCGTAAAAAATGCATTTCTCAGCTTGAAACCCCACGAAAACCAAGATATCGTCGGTTCTGCATATCATACGCACTGTGGAGTGGTGAAAACACCAGATAACGTGTTTTTCGCATTAAATAGCTCGAATAGTACGATCTCGATGACTCTGCATACTTCGGACAGAAGTCTCACCATGATTATCGCAGAAAATGCATATCTGAGCTTGAAACCCCACGAAAACCAAGATATCGTCGGTTCTGTATATCATACGCACTGTGGAGTGGTGAAAACACCAGATAACGTGTTTCTCGCATTAAATAGCTTGAAAAGTGCGATCTCGATGATTCTGCATACTTCGGACAGAAGTCTCACCATGATTATCGTAAAAAATGCATATCTCAGCTTGAAACCCCACGAAAACCAAGATATCGCTGTTTCTGCATATCAAACGCACTGTGGAGTGGTGAAAACACCAGATAACATGTTTCTCGCATTAAATAGCTCGAAACGAGCGATCTCGATGATTAAGCATACTTCGGACAGAAGTCTCACCAAGATTATCGTAAAAAAATGCATATCTCAGCTTGAAACCCCACGAAAACCAAGATTTCGCTGGTTCTGCATATCAAACGCACTGTGGAGTGCTGAAAACACCAGATAACATGTTTCTCGCATTAAATAGCTCGAAACGAGCGATCTCGATGATTAAGCATACTTCGGACAGAAGTCTCACCAAGATTATCGTAAAAAAATGCATATCTCAGCTTGAAACCCCACGAAAACCAAGATTTCGCTGGTTCTGCATATCAAACGCACTGTGGAGTGCTGAAAACACCAGATAACGTGTTTGTCGCATTAAATAGCTCGAAAAGTGCGATCTCGATGTTTCTGCATACTTCGGACAGAAGTCTCATCAAGATTATCGTAAAAAATGCATATCTCAGCTTGAAACCCCACGAAAACCCAGATATCGCTGGTTCTGCATATCGAACGCACTGCGGAGTGGTGAAAACACCAGATAACTTGTTTCTCGCATTAAATAGCTCGAATAGTACGATCTCGATGACTCTGCATACTTCGGACAGAAGTCTCACCATGATTATCGCAGAAAATGCATATCTGAGCTTGAAACCCCACGAAAACCAAGATATCGTCGGTTCTGTATATCATACGCACTGTGGAGTGGTGAAAACACCAGATAACGTGTTTCTCGCATTAAATAGCTTGAAAAGTGCGATCTCGATGATTCTGCATACTTCGGACAGAAGTCTCACCATGATTATCGTAAAAAATGCATATCTCAGCTTGAAACCCCACGAAAACCAAGATATCGCTGTTTCTGCATATCAAACGCACTGTGGAGTGGTGAAAACACCAGATAACATGTTTCTCGCATTAAATAGCTCGAAACGAGCGATCTCGATGATTAAGCATACTTCGGACAGAAGTCTCACCAAGATTATCGTACAAAAATGCATATCTCAGCTTGAAACCCCACGAAAACCAAGATTTCGCTGGTTCTGCATATCAAACGCACTGTGGAGTGCTGAAAACACCAGATAACGTGTTTGTCGCATTAAATAGCTCGAAAAGTGCGATCTCGATGTTTCTGCATACTTCGGACAGAAGTCTCATCAAGATTATCGTAAAAAATGCATATCTCAGCTTGAAACCCCACGAAAACCCAGATATCGCTGGTTCTGCATATCGAACGCACTGCGGAGTGGTGAAAACACCAGATAACTTGTTTCTCGCATTAAATAGCTCGAAAAGAGCGATCTCGATGACTCTGCATACTTCGGACAGAAGTCTCACCATGATTATCGCAGAAAATGCATATCTGAGCTTGAAACCCCACGAAAACCAAGATATCGTCGGTTCTGTATATCATACGCACTGTGGACTGGTGAAAACACCAGATAACGTGTTTCTCGCATTAAACAGCTCGAATAGAGCGATCTCGATGATTAAGCATACTTCGGACAGAAGCCTCACCAAGATTATCGTAAAAAATGCATATCTCAGCTTGAAACCCCACGAAAACCAAGATATCGTCGGTTCTGCATATCATACGCACTGTGGAGTGGTGAAAACACCATATAACGTGTTTTTCGCATTAAATAGCTCGAATAGTACGATCTCGATGACTCTGCATACTTCGGGCAGAAGTGTCACCAAGATTATCGTAAAAAATGCATATCTCAGCTTGAAACCCCACGAAAACCAAGATTTCGCTGGTTCTGCATATCAAACGCACTGTGGTGTGCTGAAAACACCAGATAACGTGTTTGTCGCATTAAATAGCTCGAAAAGTGCGATCTCGATGTTTCTGCATACTGCGGACAGATGTCTCACCTAGCTTATCGTAGAAAATGCATATCTCAGCATGAAACCCGACGAAAACCGAAATATCTCCGGTTCTGCATATCCAACGAACTGTGGAGTGGTGAAAACCCCTGAAAACGAGTTTCTCGCATTAAATAGCTCGAAAAGAACGCTCTCGATGTTTCTGCATACTTCGGACAGATGTCTCACCAAGCTGATCGTAGAAAATGCATATCTCAGCATGAAACCCGACGAAAACCAAAATATCTCCGGTTCTGCATATCCAACGCACTGTGGAGTGGTGAAAACACCAGATAACGTGTTTCTCGCATTAAATAGCTCGAAACGAGCGATCTCGATGATTCTGCATACTTCGGACAGAAGTCTCACCAAGATTATCGTAAAAAATGCATATCTCAGCTTGAAACCCCACGAAAACCAAGATATCGCTGGTTCTGCATATCAAACGCACTGTGGAGTGGTGAAAACACCAGATGACGTGTTTCTCGCATTAAATAACTCGAAAAGAGCGCTCTCGACGTTTCTGCATACTTCGGACAGATGTTTCACCAAGCTTATCGTAGAAAATGCATATCTCAGCTTGAAACCCGACGAAAACCAAAATATCTCCGGTTCTGCATATCCAACGCACTGTGGAGTGGTGAAAACACCAGATAACGTGTTTCTCGCATTAAATAGCTCGAAAAGAGCGTTCTAGATGATTCAGCATACTTCGGACAGAAGTCTCACCAAGATTATCGCAGGAAATGCATATCCCAGCTTGAAACCCCACGAAAACCAAGATATCTCCGGTTCTGCATATCCAACGAACTGTGGAGTGGTGAAAACCCCAGAAAACGAGTTTCTCGCATTAAATAGCTCGAAAAGAGCGCTCCCGATGCTTCTGCATACTTCGGACAGATGTTTCACCAAGGTTATCGTGGAAAATGCATATCTCAGCTTGAAACCCGACGAAAACCAAAATATCGCCGGTTTTGCATATCAAACGCACTGTGGAGTAGTGAAAACACCGGATAAGGTTTTCCTCGCTTTAACTAGCTCGAAAAGAGCGTTCTCGAAGATCCTGCATACTTCTGACAGAAGTCTCACCAAGATTATCGTAGAAAATGCATATCTCAGCTTGAAACCCGACGAAAACCGAGTTATCTCCGGTTCTGCACATCAAACGTACCGTGGAGTGGTGAAAACAGCAGAAAACGTGTTTCGCGCATTAAGTAGCTCGAAAAGAGCGTTCTCGAAGATTCTGCATACTTCTGACAGAAGTCTCACCAAAATTATCGCAGAAAATGCATATCTCAGCTCGAAACCTCACGAAAATCAAGATGTTGCCGGTTCTGCATATCAAACGCACTGTGGAGTGGTGAAAATAACCAGAGAACGTGTTTCTCGCATTAAATAGCTCGAAAAGAGCGATCTCGATGATTCAGCATACTTCGGACAGGAGTCTCACCAAGATTATCGCAGGAAATGCATATCTCAGCTTGAAAGCCCACGAAAACCAAGGTATCGCCTGTTCTGCATATCAAACGCACTGTGGAGTGGTGAAAACACCAGATAACGTGTTTCTCGCATTAAATAGCTCGAAACGATCGATCTCGATGATTCTGCATACTTCGGACAGAAGTCTCACCAAAATTATCGTAAAAAATACATATCTCAGCTTGAAACCCGACGAAAACCGAGTTATCTCCGGTTCTGCATATCCAACGCACTGTGGAGTGGTCAAAACCCCAGAAAACGTGTTTCTCGCATTAAATAGCTCGAAAAGAGCGCTCTCGACGTTTCTGCATACTTCGGACAGATGTTTCACCAAGCTTATCGTAGAAAATGCATATCTCAGCTTGAAACCCGACGAAAACCAAAATATCTCCGGTTCTGCATATCCAACGCACTGTGGAGTGGTGAAAACACCAGATAACGTGTTTCTCGCATTAAATAGCTCGAATAGAGCGATCTCGATGATTAAGCATACTTCGGACAGAAGTCTCACCAAGATTATCGTAAAAAATGCATTTCTCAGCTTGAAACCCCACGAAAACCAAGATATCGTCGGTTCTGCATATCATACGCACTGTGGAGTGGTGAAAACACCAGATAACGTGTTTTTCGCATTAAATAGCTCGAATAGTACGATCTCGATGACTCTGCATACTTCGGACAGAAGTCTCACCATGATTATCGCAGAAAATGCATATCTGAGCTTGAAACCCCACGAAAACCAAGATATCGTCGGTTCTGTATATCATACGCACTGTGGAGTGGTGAAAACACCAGATAACGTGTTTCTCGCATTAAATAGCTTGAAAAGTGCGATCTCGATGATTCTGCATACTTCGGACAGAAGTCTCACCATGATTATCGTAAAAAATGCATATCTCAGCTTGAAACCCCACGAAAACCAAGATATCGCTGTTTCTGCATATCAAACGCACTGTGGAGTGGTGAAAACACCAGATAACATGTTTCTCGCATTAAATAGCTCGAAACGAGCGATCTCGATGATTAAGCATACTTCGGACAGAAGTCTCACCAAGATTATCGTAAAAAAATGCATATCTCAGCTTGAAACCCCACGAAAACCAAGATTTCGCTGGTTCTGCATATCAAACGCACTGTGGAGTGCTGAAAACACCAGATAACGTGTTTGTCGCATTAAATAGCTCGAAAAGTGCGATCTCGATGTTTCTGCATACTTCGGACAGAAGTCTCATCAAGATTATCGTAAAAAATGCATATCTCAGCTTGAAACCCCACGAAAACCCAGATATCGCTGGTTCTGCATATCGAACGCACTGCGGAGTGGTGAAAACACCAGATGACTTGTTTCTCGCATTAAATAGCTCGAAAAGAGCGATCTCGATGACTCTGCATACTTCGGACAGAAGTCTCACCATGATTATCGCAGAAAATGCATATCTGAGCTTGAAACCCCACGAAAACCAAGATATCGTCGGTTCTGTATATCATACGCACTGTGGACTGGTGAAAACACCAGATAACGTGTTTCTCGCATTAAACAGCTCGAATAGAGCGATCTCGATGATTAAGCATACTTCGGACAGAAGCCTCACCAAGATTATCGTAAAAAATGCATATCTCAGCTTGAAACCCCACGAAAACCAAGATATCGTCGGTTCTGCATATCATACGCACTGTGGAGTGGTGAAAACACCATATAACGTGTTTTTCGCATTAAATAGCTCGAATAGTACGATCTCGATGACTCTGCATACTTCGGGCAGAAGTGTCACCAAGATTATCGTAAAAAATGCATATCTCAGCTTGAAACCCCACGAAAACCAAGATTTCGCTGGTTCTGCATATCAAACGCACTGTGGTGTGCTGAAAACACCAGATAACGTGTTTGTCGCATTAAATAGCTCGAAAAGTGCGATCTCGATGTTTCTGCATACTGCGGACAGATGTCTCACCTAGCTTATCGTAGAAAATGCATATCTCAGCATGAAACCCGACGAAAACCGAAATATCTCCGGTTCTGCATATCCAATGAACTGTGGAGTGGTGAAAACCCCTGAAAACGAGTTTCTCGCATTAAATAGCTCGAAAAGAACGCTCTCGATGTTTCTGCATACTTCGGACAGATGTCTCACCAAGCTGATCGTAGAAAATGCATATCTCAGCATGAAACCCGACGAAAACCAAAATATCTCCGGTTCTGCATATCCAACGCACTGTGGAGTGGTGAAAACACCAGATAACGTGTTTCTCGCATTAAATAGCTCGAAACGAGCGATCTCGATGATTCTGCATACTTCGGACAGAAGTCTCACCAAGATTATCGTAAAAAATGCATATCTCAGCTTGAAACCCCACGAAAACCAAGATATCGCTGGTTCTGCATATCAAACGCACTGTGGAGTGGTGAAAACACCAGATGACGTGTTTCTCGCATTAAATAACTCGAAAAGAGCGCTCTCGACGTTTCTGCATACTTCGGACAGATGTTTCACCAAGCTTATCGTAGAAAATGCATATCTCAGCTTGAAACCCGACGAAAACCAAAATATCTCCGGTTCTGCATATCCAACGCACTGTGGAGTGGTGAAAACACCAGATAACGTGTTTCTCGCATTAAATAGCTCGAATAGAGCGATCTCGATGATTAAGCATACTTCGGACAGAAGTCTCACCAAGATTATCGTAAAAAATGCATTTCTCAGCTTGAAACCCCACGAAAACCAAGATATCGTCGGTTCTGCATATCATACGCACTGTGGAGTGGTGAAAACACCAGATAACGTGTTTTTCGCATTAAATAGCTCGAATAGTACGATCTCGATGACTCTGCATACTTCGGACAGAAGTCTCACCATGATTATCGCAGAAAATGCATATCTGAGCTTGAAACCCCACGAAAACCAAGATATCGTCGGTTCTGTATATCATACGCACTGTGGAGTGGTGAAAACACCAGATAACGTGTTTCTCGCATTAAATAGCTTGAGAAGTGCGATCTCGATGATTCTGCATACTTCGGACAGAAGTCTCACCATGATTATCGTAAAAAATGCATATCTCAGCTTGAAACCCCACGAAAACCAAGATATCGCTGTTTCTGCATATCAAACGCACTGTGGAGTGGTGAAAACACCAGATAACATGTTTCTCGCATTAAATAGCTCGAAACGAGCGATCTCGATGATTAAGCATACTTCGGACAGAAGTCTCACCAAGATTATCGTAAAAAAATGCATATCTCAGCTTGAAACCCCACGAAAACCAAGATTTCGCTGGTTCTGCATATCAAACGCACTGTGGAGTGCTGAAAACACCAGATAACATGTTTCTCGCATTAAATAGCTCGAAACGAGCGATCTCGATGATTAAGCATACTTCGGACAGAAGTCTCACCAAGATTATCGTAAAAAAATGCATATCTCAGCTTGAAACCCCACGAAAACCAAGATTTCGCTGGTTCTGCATATCAAACGCACTGTGGAGTGCTGAAAACACCAGATAACGTGTTTGTCGCATTAAATAGCTCGAAAAGTGCGATCTCGATGTTTCTGCATACTTCGGACAGAAGTCTCATCAAGATTATCGTAAAAAATGCATATCTCAGCTTGAAACCCCACGAAAACCCAGATATCGCTGGTTCTGCATATCGAACGCACTGCGGAGTGGTGAAAACACCAGATAACTTGTTTCTCGCATTAAATAGCTCGAATAGTACGATCTCGATGACTCTGCATACTTCGGACAGAAGTCTCACCATGATTATCGCAGAAAATGCATATCTGAGCTTGAAACCCCACGAAAACCAAGATATCGTCGGTTCTGTATATCATACGCACTGTGGAGTGGTGAAAACACCAGATAACGTGTTTCTCGCATTAAATAGCTTGAAAAGTGCGATCTCGATGATTCTGCATACTTCGGACAGAAGTCTCACCATGATTATCGTAAAAAATGCATATCTCAGCTTGAAACCCCACGAAAACCAAGATATCGCTGTTTCTGCATATCAAACGCACTGTGGAGTGGTGAAAACACCAGATAACATGTTTCTCGCATTAAATAGCTCGAAACGAGCGATCTCGATGATTAAGCATACTTCGGACAGAAGTCTCACCAAGATTATCGTAAAAAAATGCATATCTCAGCTTGAAACCCCAGGAAAACCAAGATTTCGCTGGTTCTGCATATCAAACGCACTGTGGAGTGCTGAAAACACCAGATAACGTGTTTGTCGCATTAAATAGCTCGAAAAGTGCGATCTCGATGTTTCTGCATACTTCGGACAGAAGTCTCATCAAGATTATCGTAAAAAATGCATATCTCAGCTTGAAACCCCACGAAAACCCAGATATCGCTGGTTCTGCATATCGAACGCACTGCGGAGTGGTGAAAACACCAGATAACTTGTTTCTCGCATTAAATAGCTCGAAAAGAGCGATCTCGATGACTCTGCATACTTCGGACAGAAGTCTCACCATGATTATCGCAGAAAATGCATATCTGAGCTTGAAACCCCACGAAAACCAAGATATCGTCGGTTCTGTATATCATACGCACTGTGGACTGGTGAAAACACCAGATAACGTGTTTCTCGCATTAAACAGCTCGAATAGAGCGATCTCGATGATTAAGCATACTTCGGACAGAAGCCTCACCAAGATTATCGTAAAAAATGCATATCTCAGCTTGAAACCCCACGAAAACCAAGATATCGTCGGTTCTGCATATCATACGCACTGTGGAGTGGTGAAAACACCATATAACGTGTTTTTCGCATTAAATAGCTCGAATAGTACGATCTCGATGACTCTGCATACTTCGGGCAGAAGTGTCACCAAGATTATCGTAAAAAATGCATATCTCAGCTTGAAACCCCACGAAAACCAAGATTTCGCTGGTTCTGCATATCAAACGCACTGTGGTGTGCTGAAAACACCAGATAACGTGTTTGTCGCATTAAATAGCTCGAAAAGTGCGATCTCGATGTTTCTGCATACTGCGGACAGATGTCTCACCTAGCTTATCGTAGAAAATGCATATCTCAGCATGAAACCCGACGAAAACCGAAATATCTCCGGTTCTGCATATCCAACGAACTGTGGAGTGGTGAAAACCCCTGAAAACGAGTTTCTCGCATTAAATAGCTCGAAAAGAACGCTCTCGATGTTTCTGCATACTTCGGACAGATGTCTCACCAAGCTGATCGTAGAAAATGCATATCTCAGCATGAAACCCGACGAAAACCAAAATATCTCCGGTTCTGCATATCCAACGCACTGTGGAGTGGTGAAAACACCAGATAACGTGTTTCTCGCATTAAATAGCTCGAAACGAGCGATCTCGATGATTCTGCATACTTCGGACAGAAGTCTCACCAAGATTATCGTAAAAAATGCATATCTCAGCTTGAAACCCCACGAAAACCAAGATATCGCTGGTTCTGCATATCAAACGCACTGTGGAGTGGTGAAAACACCAGATGACGTGTTTCTCGCATTAAAGAACTCGAAAAGAGCGCTCTCGACGTTTCTGCATACTTCGGACAGATGTTTCACCAAGCTTATCGTAGAAAATGCATATCTCAGCTTGAAACCCGACGAAAACCAAAATATCTCCGGTTCTGCATATCCAACGCACTGTGGAGTGGTGAAAACACCAGATAACGTGTTTCTCGCATTAAATAGCTCGAATAGAGCGATCTCGATGATTAAGCATACTTCGGACAGAAGTCTCACCAAGATTATCGTAAAAAATGCATTTCTCAGCTTGAAACCCCACGAAAACCAAGATATCGTCGGTTCTGCATATCATACGCACTGTGGAGTGGTGAAAACACCAGATAACGTGTTTTTCGCATTAAATAGCTCGAATAGTACGATCTCGATGACTCTGCATACTTCGGACAGAAGTCTCACCATGATTATCGCAGAAAATGCATATCTGAGCTTGAAACCCCACGAAAACCAAGATATCGTCGGTTCTGTATATCATACGCACTGTGGAGTGGTGAAAACACCAGATAACGTGTTTCTCGCATTAAATAGCTTGAAAAGTGCGATCTCGATGATTCTGCATACTTCGGACAGAAGTCTCACCATGATTATCGTAAAAAATGCATATCTCAGCTTGAAACCCCACGAAAACCAAGATATCGCTGTTTCTGCATATCAAACGCACTGTGGAGTGGTGAAAACACCAGATAACATGTTTCTCGCATTAAATAGCTCGAAACGAGCGATCTCGATGATTAAGCATACTTCGGACAGAAGTCTCACCAAGATTATCGTAAAAAAATGCATATCTCAGCTTGAAACCCCACGAAAACCAAGATTTCGCTGGTTCTGCATATCAAACGCACTGTGGAGTGCTGAAAACACCAGATAACGTGTTTGTCGCATTAAATAGCTCGAAAAGTGCGATCTCGATGTTTCTGCATACTTCGGACAGAAGTCTCATCAAGATTATCGTAAAAAATGCATATCTCAGCTTGAAACCCCACGAAAACCCAGATATCGCTGGTTCTGCATATCGAACGCACTGCGGAGTGGTGAAAACACCAGATAACTTGTTTCTCGCATTAAATAGCTCGAAAAGAGCGATCTCGATGACTCTGCATACTTCGGACAGAAGTCTCACCATGATTATCGCAGAAAATGCATATCTGAGCTTGAAACCCCACGAAAACCAAGATATCGTCGTTTCTGTATATCATACGCACTGTGGACTGGTGAAAACACCAGATAACGTGTTTCTCGCATTAAACAGCTCGAATAGAGCGATCTCGATGATTAAGCATACTTCGGACAGAAGCCTCACCAAGATTATCGTAAAAAATGCATATCTCAGCTTGAAACCCCACGAAAACCAAGATATCGTCGGTTCTGCATATCATACGCACTGTGGAGTGGTGAAAACACCATATAACGTGTTTTTCGCATTAAATAGCTCGAATAGTACGATCTCGATGACTCTGCATACTTCGGGCAGAAGTGTCACCAAGATTATCGTAAAAAATGCATATCTCAGCTTGAAACCCCACGAAAACCAAGATTTCGCTGGTTCTGCATATCAAACGCACTGTGGTGTGCTGAAAACACCAGATAACGTGTTTGTCGCATTAAATAGCTCGAAAAGTGCGATCTCGATGTTTCTGCATACTGCGGACAGATGTCTCACCTAGCTTATCGTAGAAAATGCATATCTCAGCATGAAACCCGACGAAAACCGAAATATCTCCGGTTCTGCATATCCAACGAACTGTGGAGTGCTGAAAACCCCTGAAAACGAGTTTCTCGCATTAAATAGCTCGAAAAGAACGCTCTCGATGTTTCTGCATACTTCGGACAGATGTCTCACCAAGCTGATCGTAGAAAATGCATATCTCAGCATGAAACCCGACGAAAACCAAAATATCTCCGGTTCTGCATATCCAACGCACTGTGGAGTGGTGAAAACACCAGATAACGTGTTTCTCGCATTAAATAGCTCGAAACGAGCGATCTCGATGATTCTGCATACTTCGGACAGAAGTCTCACCAAGATTATCGTAAAAAATGCATATCTCAGCTTGAAACCCCACGAAAACCAAGATATCGCTGGTTCTGCATATCAAACGCACTGTGGAGTGGTGAAAACACCAGATGACGTGTTTCTCGCATTAAATAACTCGAAAAGAGCGATCTCGATGATTCTGCACACTTCGGACAGAAGTCTCACCAAGATTATCGCAGAAAATGCATATCTCAGCTTGAAAACCCACGAAAACCAAGATATCGCCTGTTCTGCATATCATACGCACTGTGGAGTGGTGAAAACACCAGATAACGTGTTTCTCGCATTAAATAGGTAGAAACGAGCGATCTCGATGATCAAGCATACGTCGGACAGAAGTCTCACCAAGATTATCGTAAAAAATGCATATCTCAGCTTGAAACCCGACGAAAACCCAGATATCGCTGGTTCTGCATATCAAACGCACTGTGGAGTGCTGAAAACACCAGATAACGTGTTTCTCGCATTAAATAGGTCGAAACGAGCGATCTCGATGATTAAGCATACTTCGGACAGGAGTCTCACCAAGATTATCGTAAAAAATGCATATCTCAGCTTGAAACCCCACGAAATCCATGATATCTCCGGTTCTGCATATCCAACGAACTGCGGAGTGGTGAAAACCCCAGAAAAAGAGTTTCTCGCATTAAATAGCTCGAAAAGAGCGCTCTCGATGTTTCTGCATACTTCGGACAGATGTCTCACCTAGCTTATCGTAGAAAATGCATATCTCAGCATGAAACCCGACGAAAACCAAAATATCTCCGGTTCTGCATATCCAACGAACTGTGGAGTGGTGAAAACCCCAGAAAACGAGTTTCTCGCATTAAATAGCTCGAAAAGAGCGCTCTCGATGTTTCTGCATACTTCGGACAGATGTCTCACCAAGCTTATCGTAGAAAATGCATATCTCAG
The DNA here is from genome assembly GCA_951804975.1 of Anthophora plumipes. Lineage (NCBI taxonomy): Eukaryota > Metazoa > Arthropoda > Insecta > Hymenoptera > Apidae > Anthophora > Anthophora plumipes. Next base: position 1,733,339 of record CATORF010000936.1, on the reverse strand, counting down.
CATGAAACCCGACGAAAACCAAAATATCTCCGGTTCTGCATATCCAACGCACTGTGGAGTGGTGAAAACACCAGATAACGTGTTTCTCGCATTAAATAGCTCGAAACGAGCGATCTCGATGATTCTGCATACTTCGGACAGAAGTCTCACCAAGATTATCGTAAAAAATGCATATCTCAGCTTGAAACCCCACGAAAACCAAGATATCGCTGGTTCTGCATATCAAACGCACTGTGGAGTGGTGAAAACACCAGATAACGTGTTTCTTGCATTAAATAGCTCGAAAAGAGCGATCTCGATGATTCTGCATAGTTCGAACAGAAGTCTCTCCAAGATTATCGCAGAAAATGCATATCTCAGCTTGAAACCCCTCGAAAACCAAGATATCACCTGTTCTGCATATCCATCGAACTGTGTTGTGGTGAAAACCCCAGAAAACGTGTTTCTCACATTAAATAGCTCGAAAAGAGCGATCTCGATGATTCTGCATACTTCGGACTGATGTCTCACCAAGCTTATCGTAGAAAATGCATATTACAGCATGAAACCCGACGAAAACCAAAATATCTCCGGTTCTGCATATCCAACGCACTGGGGAGTGGTGAAAACACCAGATAACGTGTTTCTCGCATTAAATAGCTCGAAAAGAGCGATCTCGATGATTCTGCATACTTCGGACAGAAGTCTCTCCAAGATTATCGCAGAAAATGCATATCTCAGCTTGAAACCCAACAAAAACCAAGATATCGCCGGTTCTGATTATCAAACGCACTGTGCAGTGGTGATAACACCAGATAACGTGTTTCTCGCATTAAACAGCTCGAAAAGAGCGCTCTCGATGTTTCTGCATACTTCGGACTGATGTCTCACCAAGCTTATCGTAGAAAATGCATATTACAGCATGAAACCCGACGAAAACCAAAATATCTCCGGTTCTGCATATCCAACGCACTGGGGAGTGGTGAAAACACCAGATAACGTGTTTCTCGCATTAAATAGCTCGAAACGAGCGATCTCGATGACTCTGCATACTTCGGACAGAAGTCTCACCAAGATTATCGCAGAAAATGCATATCTGAGCTTGAATCCCCACGAAAACCAAGAGATCGCAGGTTCTGCATATCAAACGCACTGTGGAGTGCTGAAAACACCAGATAACGTGTTTCTCGCATTAAATAGCTCGAATAGAGCGATCTCGATGATTAAGCATACTTCGGAGAGAAGTCTCACCAAGATTATCATAAAAAATGCATATCTCAGCTTGAAACCCCACGAAAACCAAGATACCGCCAGTTCTGCATATCAACCGCACTGTGGAGTGCTGAAAACACCAGATAACGTGTTTCTCGCATTAAATTGGTCGAAACGAGCGATCTCGATGATTAAGCATACTTCGGACAGAAGTCTCATCAAGATTATCGTAAAAAATGCATATCTCAGCTTGAAACCCCACGAAAACCCAGATATCGCCGGTTCTGCATATCAAACCAACTGTGGAGTGGTGAAAACACCAGACAACGTGTTTCTCGAATTAAATAGATCGAAATGTGCGATCTCGATGGTTCTGCATACTTCTAACAGAAGTCTCACCATGATTATCGCAGAAAATGCATATCTCTGCTAGAAACCCCACGAAAACCAAGCTATCTCCTGTTCTGCATATCCAACGAACTGTGGAGTGGTGAAAACCCCAGAAAACGTGTTTCTCGCTTTAAATAGCTCGAAAAGTACGATCTCGATGATTAAGCATACTTCGGACAGAAGTCTCACCAAGATTATCGTAAAAAATGCATAATTCAGCTTGAAACCCCACGAAAACCCAGATATCGCCGGTTCTGCATATCAAACCAACTGTGGAGTGGTGAAAACACCAGACAACGTGTTTCTCGAATTAAATAGATCGAAATGTGCGATCTCGATGGTTCTGCATACTTCTAACAGAAGTCTCACCATGATTATCGCAGAAAATGCATATCTCTGCTAGAAACCCCACGAAAACCAAGCTATCTCCTGTTCTGCATATCCAACGAACTGTGGAGTGGTGAAAACCCCAGAAAACGTGTTTCTCGCTTTAAATAGCTCGAAAAGTACGATCTCGATGATTAAGCATACTTCGGACAGAAGTCTCACCAAGATTATCGTAAAAAATGCATATCTCTGCTTGAAACCCCACAAAAACCAAGATATAGCCGGTTCTGCATATCAAACGCACTGTGGAGTGGTGAAAACACCAGATAATGTGTTTCTCGCATTAAATAGCTCGAAAAGTGCGATCGCGATGATTCTGCATACTTCGGACAGAAGTCTCACCAAGATTATCGCAGAAAATGCATATCTGAGCTTGAAACCCCACGAAAACCAAGATATCGCTGGTTCTGCATATCAAACGCACTGTGGAGTGGTGAAAACACCAGATAACTTGTTTCTCGCATTAAATAGCTCGAAAAGTGCGATCTCGATGATTCTGCATACTTCGGACAGAAGTCTCAACAAGATTATCGCAGGGAAATGCATATCTCAGCTTGAAACCCCACGAAAACCAAGATATCGCTGGTTCTGCATATCAAACGCACTGTGGAGTGGTGAAAACACCAGATAACGTGTTTCTCGCATTAAATAGGTCGAAACGAGTGATCTCGATGGTTCAGCATACTTCGGACAGAAGTCTCACCAAGATTATCGCTGAAAATGCATATCTCAGCTTGAACCCCGACGAAATCCATGATGTCGCCGGTTCTGCATATCAAACGCACTGTGGAGTGGTGAAAACACCAGATAACGTGTTACTCGCATTAACTAGCTCGAAAAGATCGTTCTGGGTGATTCTGCATACTTCTAATAGATGAAACACCAAGATTATCGCAGAAAATGCATATTTCATCTGGAAACCCCACGAAAACCAAGATATCTCCTGTTCTGCATATCCAACGAACTGTGGATTGGTGAAAACCCCAGAAAACGTGTTTCTCGCATTAAATAGCTCGAAAAGTACGATCTAGATGACTCTGCATACTTCGGACAGAAGTCTCACCAAGATTATCGCATAAAATGCATATCTCAGCTTGAAACCCGACGAAAACCAGACATTGCCGGTTCTGCATATCAAACCAACTGTGGAGTGGTGAAAACACCAGACAACGTGTTTCTCGCATTAAATAGATCGAAAAGTGCGATCTCGATGTTTCTGCATACTTCGGACAGATGTTTCTCCAAGATTATCGCAGCAAATGCATATTTCAGCTTGAAACCCGACGAAAACCAGACATTGCCGGTTCTGCATATCAAACCAACTGTGGAGTGATGAAAACAACCTGATAACGTGTATCTCGCATTAAATAGATCGAAAAGTGCGATCTCGATGATTCTGCATACTTCGAACAGAAGTCACACCAAGATTATCGCAAAAAACGCATATCTGAGCTTGAAACCCCACGAAAACCAAGATATCGCTGGTTCCGCATATCAAACGCACTGTGGAGTGGTGAAAACACCAGATAACTTGTTTCTCGCATTAAATAGCTCGAGAAGAGCGATCTCGATGATTCTGCATACTTCGGACAGAAGTCTCACCAAGATTATCGCAGAAAATGCATATCTCATCTTGAAACCCCACGAAAACCAAGATATCGCTGTTTCTGCATATCAAACGCACTGTGTAGTGGTGAAAACACCAGATAACGTGTTTCTCGCATTAAATAGCTCGAAAAGAGCGATCTAGATGATTCAGCATACTTCGGACAGAAGTCTCACCAAGATTATCGCAGAAAATGCATATCTCAGCTTGAACCCCGACGAAATCCATGATGTCGCCGGTTCTGCATATCAAACGCGCTGTGGAGTGGTGAATACACCAGATAACGTGTTTCTCGCATTAAATAGCTCGAAAAGTGCGATCTCGATGATTCTGCATACTTCGGACAGAAGTCTCACCAAGATTATCGCAGAAAATGCATATCTGAGCTTGAAACCCCACGAAAACCAAGATATCGCTGGTTCTGCATATCAAACGCACTGTGGAGTGGTGAAAACACCAGGTAACTTGTTTCTCGCATTAAATAGCTCGAAAAGAGCGATCTCGATGACTCTGCATACTTCGGACAGAAGTCTCACCAAGATTATCGCAGAAAATGCATATCTGAGCTTGAAACCCCACGAAAACCAAGATATCGTCGGTCCTGCATATCATTCGCCCTGTGGAGTGGTGAAAACACCAGATCACGTGTTTCTCGCATTAAGTAGCTCGAAACGAGCGATCTCGATGATTAAGCATACTTCGGACAGAAGTCTCACCAAGATTATCGCAGAAAATGCATATCTCAGCTTGAACCCCGACGAAATCCATGATGTCGCCGGTTCTGCATATCAAACGCACTGTGGAGTGGTGAAAACACCAGATAACGTGTTACTCGCATTAACTAGCTCGAAAAGATCGTTCTGGATGATTCTGCATACTTCTCATAGATGAAACACCAAGATTATCGCAGCAAATGCATATTTCAGCTGGAAACCCCACGAAAATCAAGATATCTCCTGTTCTGCATATCCAACGAACTGTGGATTGGTGAATACCCCAGAAAACGTGTTTCTCGCATTAAATAGCTTGAAAAGTACGATCTCGATTACTCTGCATACTTCGGACAGAAGTCTCACCAAGATTATCGCAGAAAATGCATATCTCAGCTTGAACCCCGACGAAATCCATGATGTCGCCGGTTCTGCATATCAAACGCACTGTGGAGTGGTGAAAACACCAGATAACGTGTTACTCGCATTAACTAGCTCGAAAGGATCGTTCTGGATGATTCTGCATACTTCTCATAGATGAAACACCAAGATTATCGCAGAAAATGCATATTTCAGCTGGAAACCCCACGAAAACCAAGATATCTCCTGTTCTGCATATCCAACGAACTGTGGATTGGTGAAAACCCCAGAAAACGAGTTTCTCGCATTAAATAGCTCGAAAAATACGATCTAGATGACTCTGCATACTTCGGACAGAAGTCTCACCAAGATTATCGCATAAAATGCATATCTCAGCTTGAAACCCGACGAAAACCAGACATTGCCGGTTCTGCATATCAAACCAACTGTGGAGTGGTGAAAACACCAGACAACGTGTTTCTCGCATTAAATAGATCGAAAAGTGCGATCTCGATGTTTCTGCATACTTCGGACAGAAGTCTCACCAAGATTATCGCAGCAAATGCATATCTCAGCTTGAACCCCGACGAAATCCATGATGTCGCCGGTTCTGCATATCAAACGCACTGTGGAGTGGTGAAAACACCAGATAACGTGTTACTCGCATTAACTAGCTCGAAAAGATCGTTCTGGATGATTCTGCATACTTCTCATAGATGAAACACCAAGATTATCGCAGCAAATGCATATTTCAGCTGGAAACCCCACGAAAACCAAGATATCTCCTGTTCTGCATATCCAACGAACTGTGGATTGGTGAAAACCCCAGAAAACGAGTTTCTCGCATTAAATAGCTCGAAAATTACGATCTAGATGACTCTGCATACTTCGGACAGAAGTCTCACCAAGATTATCGCATAAAATGCATATCTCAGCTTGAAACCCGACGAAAACCAGACATTGCCGGTTCTGCATATCAAACCAACTGTGGAGTGGTGAAAACACCAGACAACGTGTTTCTCGCATTAAATAGATCGAAAAGTGCGATCTCGATGTTTCTGCATACTTCGGACAGATGTTTCACCAAGATTATCGCAGCAAATGCATATTTCAGCTGGAAACCCCACGAAAACCAAGATATCTCCTGTTCTGCATATCCAACGAACTGTGGATTGGTGAAAACCCCAGAAAACGAGTTTCTCGCATTAAATAGCTCGAGAAGAGCGATCTCGATGATTCTGCATACTTCGGACAGGTGTCTCACCAAGATTATCGCAGAAAATGCATATCTCATCTTGAAACCCCACGAAAACCAAGATATCGCTGGTTCTGCATATCAAACGCACTGTGGAGTGGTGAAAACACCAGATAACGTGTTTCTCGCATTAAATAGCTCGAAAAGAGCGATCTAGATGATTCAGCATACTTCGGACAGAAGTCTCACCAAGATTATCGCAGCAAATGCATATCTCAGCTTGAACCCCGACGAAATCCATGATGTCGCCGGTTCTGCATATCAAACGCACTGTGGAGTGGTGAAAACACCAGATAACGTGTTACTCGCATTAACTAGCTCGAAAAGATCGTTCTGGATGATTCTGCATACTTCTCATAGATGAAACACCAAGATTATCGCAGCAAATGCATATTTCAGATGGAAACCCCACGAAAACCAAGATATCTCCTGTTCTGCATATCCAACGAACTGTGGATTGGTGAAAACCCCAGAAAACGAGTTTCTCGCATTAAATAGCTCGAAAATTACGATCTAGATGACTCTGCATACTTCGGACAGAAGTCTCACCAAGATTATCGCATAAAATGCATATCTCAGCTTGAAACCCGACGAAAACCAGACATTGCCGGTTCTGCATATCAAACCAACTGTGGAGTGGTGAAAACACCAGACAACGTGTTTCTCGCATTAAATAGATCGAAAAGTGCGATCTCGATGTTTCTGCATACTTCGGACAGATGTTTCACCAAGATTATCGCAGCAAATGCATATTTCAGCTGGAAACCCCACGAAAACCAAGATATCTCCTGTTCTGCAAATCCAACGAACTGTGGATTGGTGAATACCCCAGAAAACGTGTTTCTCGCATTAAATAGCTCGAAAAGTACGATCTCGATGACTCTGCATACTTCGGACAGAAGTCTCACCAAGATTATCGCAGAAAATGCATATCTGAGCTTGAAACCCCACGAAAACCAAGATATCGCTGGATCTGCATATCAAACGCACTGTGGAGTGGTGAAAACACCAGATAACTTGTTTCTCGCATTAAATAGCTCGAGAAGAGCGATCTCGATGATTCTGCATACTTCGGACAGGAGTCTCACCAAGATTATCGCAGAAAATGCATATCTCATCTTGAAACCCCACGAAAACCAAGATATCGCTGGTTCTGCATATCAAACGCACTGTGGAGTGGTGAAAACACCAGATAACGTGTTTCTCGCATTAAATAGCTCGAAAAGAGCGATCTAGATGATTCAGCATACTTCGGACAGAAGTCTCACCAAGATTATCGCAGCAAATGCATATCTCAGCTTGTACCCCGACGAAATCCATGATGTCGCCGGTTCTGCATATCAAACGCACTGTGGAGTGGTGAAAACACCAGATAACGTGTTACTCGCATTAACTAGCTCGAAAAGATCGTTCTGGATGATTCTGCATACTTCTCATAGATGAAACACCAAGATTATCGCAGCAAATGCATATTTCAGCTGGAAACCCCACGAAAACCAAGATATCGCCGGTTCTGCATATCAAACGCCCTGTGGAGTGATGAAAACAACCAGATAACGTGTATCTCGCATTAAATAGCTCGAAAAGAGCGATCTAGATGATTCTGCATACTTGTGACAGAAGACTCACCAAGATTATCGCAGAAAATGCATATCTCAGCTGGAAACACCACGAAAATCAAGATATCGCCGGGTCTGCATATCAAACGCACTGTGGAATGTTGAAAACACCAGAAAACTTGTTTTTTTCGCATTAAATAGCTCGAAACGAGCGATCTAGATGATTCTGCATACTTCTTACTGAAGTCTCACCAATATTATCGCAGAAAATGCATATCTCAGCTTGAAACCCCACGAAAATCAAGATGTCGCCGGTCCTGCATATCAAACGCACTGTGGAGTGGTGAAAACAACCAGATAACGTGTTTCTCGTATTAAATAGCTCGAAACGAGCGATCTCGATGATTCTGCATACTTCTGACAAAAGTCGCACCAAGGTTAACGCAGAAAATGCATACCTCAGGATGAAAACCGACGAAAACCAAGATTTCGCCATTTCTGCATATCAAACGCACTGTGAAGTTGTCAAAACACCAGATAACGCGTTTCTCACATTAAATAGCTCGAAAAGAGCGATATCGATGATTCTGCATACTTCGGACAGAAGTCTCACCAATATTATCGCAGAAAATGCATATGTCAGCTTGAAACCTCACGAAAATCAAGATGTCGCCAGTTCTGTATATAAAACGCACTGTGGAGTGGTGAAAACAACTAGATAACGTGTATCACGCATTTAATAGCTCGAAAAGAGCGATCTAGATGATTCTGCATACTGCTGACAGAAGACTCACCAAGATTATCGCAGAAAATGCATATCTCACCTGGAAACACCACGAAAATCAAGATATCGCCGGTTCCGCATATCAAACGCACTGTGGAATGTTGAGAACACCAGAAAACTTGTTTTTTCGCATTAAATAGCTCGAAACGAGCGATCTAGATGATTCTGCATCCTTCTGACTGAAGTCTCACTAAGATTATCGTTGAAAATGCATATCTCAGCTTGAAAACCGACGAAAACCAAGATATCGCCGGTTTTGCATATCAAACGCACTGTGGAGTGGTCAATACACCAGATAACGTGTTTCTCGCATTAAATAGCTCGAATAGAGCGATCTCGATGATTCTGCATACTTCTGACAGAGGACTCACCAAGATTATCGCAGAAAATGCATATTTCAGCTGGAAACCCCACGAAAACCAAGTTATCGGCGGCTCTACATATCAAACGCACTGTGGAGTGGTCAAAACACCAGAAAACTTGTTTTTTCGCATTAAATAACTCGAAACGAACGATCTACATGATTCTGCATACTTCTGTCAGAAGACTCACCAAGATTATCGCAGAAAATGCACATTTAAGCTGGAAACCCCACGAAAACCAAGATGTCGCCGGTTCTTCATATCAGGCGCAATGTGGATGGTGAAAACACCAGATAACGTGTTTCTCGCTTTAAAGAGGTCGAATAGAGCGATCTCGATGATTCTGCATACTTCTGACAGAAGACTCACAAAGTTTATCGCAGAAAATGCATATTTCAGCTGGAAACCCCACGAAAACCAAGATATCCCCGATGCTGCATATCAAACGCCCTGTGGAGTGGTCAAAACACCAGATATCGTGTTTCTCGCATTAAATAGATCGAAAAGAGCGATATCGATGATTCTGCATACTTCGGACAGAAGTCTCACCAATATTATCGCAGAAAATGCATATGTCAGCTTGAAACCTCACGAAAATCAAGATGTCGCCAGTTCTGTATATAAAACGCACTGTGGAGTGGTGAAAACAACTAGATAACGTGTATCTCGCAATTAATAGCTCGAAAAGAGCGATCTAGATGATTCTGCATACTGCTGACAGAAGACTCACCAAGATTATCGCAGAAAATGCATATCTCACCTGGAAACACCACGAAAATCAAGATATCGCCGGTTCCGCATATCAAACGCACTGTGGAATGTTGAAAACACCAGAATACTTGTTTTTTCGCATTAAATAGCTCGAAACGAGCGATCTAGATGATTCTGCATACTTCGGACAGAAGTCTCACCAAGATTATCGCAGAAAATGCATATCTCAGCTTGAACCCCGACGAAATCCATGATGTCGCCGGTTCTGCATATCAAACGCACTGTGGAGTGTTCAATACACCAGATAACGTGGTTCTCGCATTAAATAGCTCGAAACGAGCGATCTAGAAGATTCTGCATACTTCTGACTGAAGTCTCACCAATATTATCGCAGAAAATGCATATCTCAGCTTGATACCTTACGAAAATCAAGATGTCGCCGGTTCTGCATATCAGGCGCAATGTGGAGTGGTGAAATCACCAGATAACGTGTTTCTCGCATTAAATAGCTCGAATAGAGCGATCTCGGTGATTCTGCATACTTCTGACAGAAGACTCACCAGGTTTATCGCAGAAAATGCATATCTCAGCTGGAAACCCCACGAAAACCAAGTTATCGGCGGCTCTACATATCAAATCACTGTGGAGTGGTCAATACACCAGATAACGTGTTTGTCGCATTAAATAGCTCGAAAAGAGCGATCTAGATGATTCTGCATACTGCTGACAGAAGACTCACCAAGATTATCGCAGAAAATGCGTATCTCAACTTGAAACCCGACGAAATCCAAGATGTCGCCGGTTCTGCATATCAAACGCACTGTGGGGTGGTGAAAACACCAGATAACGTGTTTCTCGCATTAAATAGCTCGAAAAGAGCGATCTCGATGATTCTGCATACTTCGGACAGACGTCTCACCAAGATTATCGCAGAAAATGCATATTTCAGCTGGAAACCCCACGAAAACCATGATATCTCCGGTTCTGCATATCCAACGAACTGCGGAGTGGTGAAAACCCCAGAAAAAGAGTTTCTCGCATTAAATAGCTCGAAAAGAGCGCTCTCGATGTTTCTGCATACTTCGGACAGATGTCTCACCTAGCTTATCGTAGAAAATGCATATCTCAGCATGAAACCCGACGAAAACCAAAATATCTCCGGTTCTGCATATCCAACGAACTGTGGAGTGGTGAAAACCCCATAAAACGAGTTTCTCGCATTAAATAGCTCGAAAAGAGCGCTCTCGATGTTTCTGCATACTTCGGACAGATGTCTCACCAAGCTTATCGTAGAAAATGCCTATCTCAGCATGAAACCCGACGAAAACCAAAATATCTCCGGTTCTGCATATCCAACGCACTGTGGAGTGGTGAAAACACCAGATAACGTGTTTCTCGCATTAAATAGCTCGAAACGAGCGATCTCGATGATTCTGCATACTTCGGACAGAAGTCTCACCAAGATTATCGTAAAAAATGCATATCTCAGCTTGAAACCCCACGAAAACCAAGATATCGCTGGTTCTGCATATCAAACGCACTGTGGAGTGGTGAAAACACCAGATAACGTGTTTCTTGCATTGAATAGCTCGAAAAGAGCGATCTCGATGATTCTGCATAGTTCGAACAGAAGTCTCTCCAAGATTATCGCAGAAAATGCATATCTCAGCTTGAAACCCAACAAAAACCAAGATATCGCCGGTTCTGATTATCAAACGCACTGTGCAGTGGTGATAACACCAGATAACGTGTTTCTCGCATTAAACAGCTCGAAAAGAGCGCTCTCGATGTTTCTGCATATTTCGGACTGATGTCTCACCAAGCTTATCGTAGAAAATGCATATTACAGCATGAAACCCGACGAAAACCAAAATATCAACTGTTCTGCATATCCGAAGAACTGTGTGTCGTGAAAACCTCAGAAAACGTGTTTCTCGCATTAAATAGCTCGAAAAGAGCGATCTCGATGACTCTGCATACTTCGGACAGAAGTCTCACCAAGATTATCGCAGAAAATGCATATCTGAGCTTGAATCCCCACGAAAACCAAGAGATCGCAGGTTCTGCATATCAAACGCACTGTGGAGTGCTGAAAACACCAGATAACGTGTTTCTCGCATTAAATTGGTCGAAACGAGCGATCTCGATGATTAAGCATACTTCGGACAGAAGTCTCATCAAGATTATCGTAAAAAATGCATATCTCAGCTTGAAACCCGACGAAAACCAAACATCGCCGGTTCTGCATATCAAACCAACTGTGGAGTGGTGAAAACACCAGACAACGTGTTTCTCGCATTAAATAGCTCGAATGGAGCAATCACGATGATTCTGCATACTTCGGACAGAAGTCTCACCAAGATTATCGCAGGGAAATGCATATCTCAGCTTGAAACCCCACGAAAACCAAGATATCGCTGGTTCTGCATATCAAACGCACTGTGGAGTGGTGAAAACACCAGATAACGTGTTTCTCGCATTAAATAGGTCGAAACGAGCGATCTCGATGATTAAGCATACTTCGGACAGAAGTCTCACCAAGATTATCGTAAAAAATGCATAATTCAGCTTGAAACCCCACGAAAACCCAGATATCGCCGGTTCTGCATATCAAACCAACTGTGGAGTGGTGAAAACACCAGACAACGTGTTTCTCGAATTAAATAGATCGAAATGTGCGATCTCGATGGTTCTGCATACTTCTAACAGAAGTCTCACCATGATTATCGCAGAAAATGCATATCTCTGCTAGAAACCCCACGAAAACCAAGCTATCTCCTGTTCTGCATATCCAACGAACTGTGGAGTGGTGAAAACCCCAGAAAACGTGTTTCTCGCTTTAAATAGCTCGAAAAGTACGATCTCGATGATTAAGCATACTTCGGACAGAAGTCTCACCAAGATTATCGTAAAAAATGCATATCTCTGCTTGAAACCCCACAAAAACCAAGATATAGCCGGTTCTGCATATCAAACGCACTGTGGAGTGGTGAAAACACCAGATAATGTGTTTCTCGCATTAAATAGCTCGAAAAGTGCGATCGCGATGATTCTGCATACTTCGGACAGAAGTCTCACCAAGATTATCGCAGAAAATGCATATCTGAGCTTGAAACCCCACGAAAACCAAGATATCGCTGGTTCTGCATATCAAACGCACTGTGGAGTGGTGAAAACACCAGATAACTTGCTTCTCGCATTAAATAGCTCGAAAAGTGCGATCTCGATGATTCTGCATACTTCGGACAGAAGTCTCAACAAGATTATCGCAGGGAAATGCATATCTCAGCTTGAAACCCCACGAAAACCAAGATATCGCTGGTTCTGCATATCAAACGCACTGTGGAGTGGTGAAAACACCAGATAACGTGTTTCTCGCATTAAATAGGTCGAAACGAGTGATCTCGATGGTTCAGCATACTTCGGACAGAAGTCTCACCAAGATTATCGCAGAAAATGCATATCTCAGCTTCAACCCCGACGAAATCCATGATGTCGCCGGTTCTGCATATCAAACGCACTGTGGAGTGGTGAAAACACCAGATAACGTGTTACTCGCATTAACTAGCTCGAAAAGATCGTTCTGGGTGATTCTGCATACTTCTCATAGATGAAACACCAAGATTATCGCAGAAAATGCATATTTCATCTGGAAACCCCACGAAAACCAAGATATCTCCTGTTCTGCATATCCAACGAACTGTGGATTGGTGAAAACCCCAGAAAACGTGTTTCTCGCATTAAATAGCTCGAAAAGTACGATCTAGATGACTCTGCATACTTCGGACAGAAGTCTCACCAATATTATCGCAGAAAATGCATATCTCACCTGGAAACCCCACGAAAACCAAGATATCGCCGGTTCTGCATATCAAACGCCCTGTGGAGTGATGAAAACAACCTGATAACGTGTATCTCGCATTAAATAGATCGAAAAGTGCGATCTCGATGATTCAGCATACTTCGAACAGAAGTCGCACCAAGATTATCGCAAAAAACGCATATCTGAGCTTGAAACCCCACGAAAACCAAGATATCGCTGGTTCTGCATATCAAACGCACTGTGGAGTGGTGAAAACACCAGATAACTTGTTTCTCGCATTAAATAGCTCGAGAAGAGCGATCTCGATGATTCTGCATACTTCGGACAGAAGTCTCACCAAGATTATCGCAGAAAATGCATATCTCATCTTGAAACCCCACGAAAACCAAGATATCGCTGGTTCTGCACTTCAAACGCACTGTGTAGTGGTGAAAACACCAGATAACGTGTTTCTCGCATTAAATAGCTCGAAAAGAGCGATCTAGATGATTCAGCATACTTCGGACAGAAGTCTCACCAAGATTATCGCAGAAAATGCATATCTCAGCTTGAACCCCGGCGAAATCCATGATGTCGCCGGTTCTGCATATCAAACGCGCTGTGGAGTGGTGAATACACCAGATAACGTGTTTCTCGCATTAAATAGCTCGAAAAGTGCGATCTCGATGATTCTGCATACTTCGGACAGAAGTCTCACCAAGATTATCGCAGAAAATGCATATCTGAGCTTGAAACCCCACGAAAACCAAGATATCGCTGGTTCTGCATATCAAACGCACTGTGGAGTGGTGAAAACACCAGGTAACTTGTTTCTCGCATTAAATAGCTCGAAAAGAGCGATCTCGATGACTCTGCATACTTCGGACAGAAGTCTCACCAAGATTATCGCAGAAAATGCATATCTGAGCTTGAAACCCCACGAAAACCAAGATATCGTCGGTTCTGCATATCATTCGCCCTGTGGAGTGGTGAAAACACCAGATCACGTGTTTCTCGCATTAAGTAGCTCGAAACGAGCGATCTCGATGATTAAGCATACTTCGGACAGAAGTCTCACCTAGATTATCGCAGAAATTGCATATCTCAGTTTGAATCCCCACGAAAACCAAGATATCGCTGGTTCTGCATATCAAACGCACTGTGGAGTGGTGAAAACACCAGATAACGTGTTTCCCGCATTAAATAGCTCGAAAAGAGCGATCTAGATGATTCAGCATACTTCGGATAGAAGTCTCACCAAGATTATCGCAGAAAATGCATATCTCAGCTTGAACCCCGACGAAATCCATGATGTCGCCGGTTCTGCATATCAAACGCACTGTGGAGTGGTGAAAACACCAGATAACGTGTTACTCGCATTAACTAGCTCGAAAAGATCGTTCTGGATGATTCTGCATACTTCTCATAGATGAAACACCAAGATTATCGCAGCAAATGCATATTTCAGCTGGAAACCCCACGAAAATCAAGATATCTCCTGTTCTGCATATCCAACGAACTGTGGATTGGTGAATACCCCAGAAAACGTGTTTCTCGCATTAAATAGCTTGAAAAGTACGATCTCGATTACTCTGCATACTTCGGACAGAAGTCTCACCAAGATTATCGCAGAAAATGCATATCTCAGCTTGAACCCCGACGAAAACCAAGATATCGCTGGTTCTGCATATCAAACGCACTGTGGAGTGGTGAAAACACCAGATAACGTGTTTCTCGCATTAAATAGCTCGAAAATTACGATCTAGATGACTCTGCATACTTCGGACAGAAGTCTCACCAAGATTATCGCATAAAATGCATATCTCAGCTTGAAACCCGACGAAAACCAGACATTGCCGGTTCTGCATATCAAACCAACTGTGGAGTGGTGAAAACACCAGACAACGTGTTTCTCGCATTAAATAGATCGAAAAGTGCGATCTCGATGTTTCTGCATACTTCGGACAGATGTTTCACCAAGATTATCGCAGCAAATGCATATTTCAGCTGGAAACCCCACGAAAACCAAGACATCTCCTGTTCTGCATATCCAACGAACTGTGGATTGGTGAATACCCCAGAAAACGTGTTTCTCGCATTAAATAGCTCGAAAAGTACGATCTCGATGACTCTGCATACTTCGGACAGAAGTCTCACCAAGATTATCGCAGAAAATGCATATCTGAGCTTGAAACCCCACGAAAACCAAGATATCGCTGGATCTGCATATCAAACGCACTGTGGAGTGGTGAAAACACCAGATAACTTGTTTCTCGCATTAAATAGCTCGAGAAGAGCGATCTCGATGATTCTGCATACTTCGGACAGGAGTCTCACCAAGATTATCGCAGAAAATGCATATCTCATCTTGAAACCCCACGAAAACCAAGATATCGCTGGTTCTGCATATCAAACGCACTGTGGAGTGGTGAAAACACCAGATAACGTGTTTCTCGCATTAAATAGCTCGAAAAGAGAAATCTAGATGATTCAGCATACTTCGGACAGAAGTCTCACCAAGATTATCGCAGCAAATGCATATTTCAGCTGGAAACCCCACGAAAACCAAGACATCTCCTGTTCTGCATATCCAACGAACTGTGGATTGGTGAATACCCCAGAAAACGTGTTTCTCGCATTAAATAGCTCGAAAAGTACGATCTCGATGACTCTGCATACTTCGGACAGAAGTCTCACCAAGATTATCGCAGAAAATGCATATCTGAGCTTGAAACCCCACGAAAACCAAGATATCGCTGGATCTGCATATCAAACGCACTGTGGAGTGGTGAAAACACCAGATAACTTGTTTCTCGCATTAAATAGCTCGAGAAGAGCGATCTCGATGATTCTGCATACTTCGGACAGGAGTCTCACCAAGATTATCGCAGAAAATGCATATCTCATCTTGAAACCCCACGAAAACCAAGATATCGCTGGTTCTGCATATCAAACGCACTGTGGAGTGGTGAAAACACCAGATAACGTGTTTCTCGCATTAAATAGCTCGAAAAGAGCGATCTAGATGATTCAGCATACTTCGGACAGAAGTCTCACCAAGATTATCGCAGCAAATGCATATCTCAGCTTGAACCCCGACGAAATCCATGATGTCGCCGGTTCTGCATATCAAACGCACTGTGGAGTGGTGAAAACACCAGATAACGTGTTACTCGCATTAACTAGCTCGAAAAGATCGTTCTGGATGATTCTGCATACTTCTCATACATGAAACACCAAGATTATCGCAGCAAATGCATATTTCAGCTGGAAACCCCACGAAAACCAAGATATCTCCTGTTCTGCATATCCAACGAACTGTGGATTGGTGAATACCCCAGAAAACGTGTTTCTCGCATTAAATAGCTTGAAAAGTACGATCTCGATGACTCTGCATACTTCGGACAGAAGTCTCACCAATATTATCGCAGAAAATGCATATCTCAGCTGGAAACCCCACGAAAACCAAGATATCGCCGGTTCTGCATATCAAACGCCCTGTGGAGTGATGAAAACAACCAGATAACGTGTATCTCGCATTAAATAGCTCGAAAAGAGCGATCTAGATGATTCTGCATACTTGTGACAGAAGACTCACCAAGATTATCGCAGAAAATGCATATCTCAGCTGGAAACACCACGAAAATCAAGATATCGCCGGGTCTGCATATCAAACGCACTGTGGAATGTTGAAAACACCAGAAAACTTGTTTTTTTCGCATTAAATAGCTCGAAACGAGCGATCTAGATGATTCTGCATACTTCTTACTGAAGTCTCACCAATATTATCGCAGAAAATGCATATCTCAGCTTGAAACCCCACGAAAATCAAGATGTCGCCGGTCCTGCATATCAAACGCACTGTGGAGTGGTGAAAACAACCAGATAACGTGTTTCTCGTATTAAATAGCTCGAAACGAGCGATCTAGATGATTCTGCATACTTCTGACAAAAGTCGCACCAAGGTTAACGCAGAAAATGCATACCTCAGGATGAAAACCGACGAAAACCAAGATTTCGCCATTTCTGCATATCAAACGCACTGTGAAGTTGTCAAAACACCAGATAACGCGTTTCTCACATTAAATAGCTCGAAAAGAGCGATCTAGATGATTCTGCATACTGCTGACAGAAGACTCACCAAGATTATCGCAGAAAATGCATATCTCACCTGGAAACACCACGAAAATCAAGATATCGCCGGTTCCGCATATCAAACGCACTGTGGAATGTTGAAAACACCAGAAAACTTGTTTTTTCGCATTAAATAGCTCGAAACGAGCGATCTAGATGATTCTGCATACTTCTGACTGAAGTCTCACCAAGATTATCGTTGAAAATGCATATCTCAGCTTGAAAACCGACGAAAACCAAGATATCGCCGGTTTTGCATATCAAACGCACTGTGGAGTGGTCAATACACCAGATAACGTGTTTCTCGCATTAAATAGCTCGAATAGAGCGATCTCGATGATTCTGCATACTTCTGACAGAGGACTCACCAAGATTATCGCAGAAAATGCATATTTCAGCTGGAAACCCCACGAAAACCAAGTTATCGGCGGCTCTACATATCAAACGCACTGTGGAGTGGTCAAAACACCAGAAAACTTGTTTTTTCGCATTAAATAACTCGAAACGAACGATCTACATGATTCTGCATACTTCTGTCAGAAGACTCACCAAGATTATCGCAGAAAATGCACATTTAAGCTGGAAACCCCACGAAAACCAAGATGTCGCCGGTTCGGCATATCAGGCGCAATGTGGATGGTGAAAACACCAGATAACGTGTTTCTCGCTTTAAAGAGGTCGAATAGAGCGATCTCGATGATTCTGCATACTTCTGACAGAAGACTCACAAAGTTTATCGCAGAAAATGCATATTTCAGCTGGAAACCCCACGAAAACCAAGATATCCCCGATGCTGCATATCAAACGCCCTGTGGAGTGGTCAAAACACCAGATATCGTGTTTCTCGCATTAAATAGATCGAAAAGAGCGATATCGATGATTCTGCATACTTCGGACAGAAGTCTCACCAATATTATCGCAGAAAATGCATATGTCAGCTTGAAACCTCACGAAAATCAAGATGTCGCCAGTTCTGTATATAAAACGCACTGTGGAGTGGTGAAAACAACTAGATAACGTGTATCTCGCAATTAATAGCTCGAAAAGAGCGATCTAGATGATTCTGCATACTGCTGACAGAAGACTCACCAAGATTATCGCAGAAAATGCATATCTCACCTGGAAACACCACGAAAATCAAGATATCGCCGGTTCCGCATATCAAACGCACTGTGGAATGTTGAAAACACCAGAAAACTTGTTTTTTCGCATTAAATAGCTCGAAACGAGCGATCTAGATGATTCTGCATACTTCGGACAGAAGTCTCACCAAGATTATCGCAGAAAATGCATATCTCAGCTTGAACCCCGACGAAATCCATGATGTCGCCGGTTCTGCATATCAAACGCACTGTGGAGTGTTCAATACACCAGATAACGTGGTTCTCGCATTAAATAGCTCGAAACGAGCGATCTAGAAGATTCTGCATACTTCTGAATGAAGTCTCACCAATATTATCGCAGAAAATGCATATCTCAGCTTGATACCTCACGAAAATCAAGATGGCGCCGGTTCTGCATATCAAACGCACTGTGGAGTGGTCAAAACACCAGAAAACTTGTTTTTTCGCATTAAATAGCTCGAAACGAACGATCTACATGATTCTGCATACTTCTGACAGAAGACTCACCAAGATTATCGCAGAAAATGCATATTTCAGCTGGAAACCCCACGAAAACCAAGATGTCGCCGGTTCTGCATATCAGGCGCAATGTGGAGTGGTGAAAACACCAGATAACGTGTTTCTCGCATTAAATAGCTCGAATAGAGCGATCTCGGTGATTCTGCATACTTCTGACAGAAGACTCACCAGGTTTATCGCAGAAAATGCATATCTCTGCTAGAAACCCCACGAAAACCAAGCTATCTCCTGTTCTGCATATCCAACGAACTGTGGAGTGGTGAAAACCCCAGAAAACGTGTTTCACGCTTTAAATAGCTCGAAAAGTACGATCTCGATGATTAAGCATACTTCGGACAGAAGTCTCACCAAGATTATCGTAAAAAATGCATATCTCTGCTTGAAACCCCACAAAAACCAAGATATAGCCGGTTCTGCATATCAAACGCACTGTGGAGTGGTGAAAACACGAGATAATGTGTTTCTCGCATTAAATAGCTCGAAAAGTGCGATCGCGATGATTCTGCATACTTCGGACAGAAGTTTCACCAAGATTATCGCAGAAAATGCATATCTGAGCTTGAAACCCCACGAAAACCAAGATATCGCTGGTTCTGCATATCAAACGCACTGTGGAGTGGTGAAAACACCAGATAACTTGTTTCTCGCATTAAATAGCTCGAAAAGTGCGATCTCGATGATTCTGCATACTTCGGACAGAAGTCTCAACAAGATTATCGCAGGGAAATGCATATCTCAGCTTGAAACCCCACGAAAACCAAGATATCGCTGGTTCTGCATATCAAACGCACTGTGGAGTGGTGAAAACACCAGATAACGTGTTTCTCGCATTAAATAGGTCGAAACGAGTGATCTCGATGGTTCAGCATACTTCGGACAGAAGTCTCACCAAGATTATCGCAGAAAATGCATATCTCAGCTTCAACCCCGACGAAATCCATGATGTCGCCGGTTCTGCATATCAAACGCACTGTGGAGTGGTGAAAACACCAGATAACGTGTTACTCGCATTAACTAGCTCGAAAAGATCGTTCTGGGTGATTCTGCATACTTCTCATAGATGAAACACCAAGATTATCGCAGAAAATGCATATTTCATCTGGAAACCCCACGAAAACCAAGATATCTCCTGTTCTGCATATCCAACGAACTGTGGATTGGTGAAAACCCCAGAAAACGTGTTTCTCGCATTAAATAGCTCGAAAAGTACGATCTAGATGACTCTGCATACTTCGGACAGAAGTCTCACCAATATTATCGCAGAAAATGCATATCTCACATGGAAACCCCACGAAAACCAAGATATCGCCGGTTCTGCATATCAAACGCCCTGTGGAGTGATGAAAACAACCTGATAACGTGTATCTCGCATTAAATAGATCGAAAAGTGCGATCTCGATGATTCAGCATACTTCGAACAGAAGTCGCACCAAGATTATCGCAAAAAACGCATATCTGAGCTTGAAACCCCACGAAAACCAAGATATCGCTGGTTCTGCATATCAAACGCACTGTGGAGTGGTGAAAACACCAGATAACTTGTTTCTCGCATTAAATAGCTCGAGAAGAGCGATCTCGATGATTCTGCATACTTCGGACAGAAGTCTCACCAAGATTATCGCAGAAAATGCATATCTCATCTTGAAACCCCACGAAAACCAAGATATCGCTGGTTCTGCACTTCAAACGCACTGTGTAGTGGTGAAAACACCAGATAACGTGTTTCTCGCATTAAATAGCTCGAAAAGAGCGATCTAGATGATTCAGCATACTTCGGACAGAAGTCTCACCAAGATTATCGCAGAAAATGCATATCTCAGCTTGAACCCCGACGAAATCCATGATGTCGCCGGTTCTGCATATCAAACGCACTGTGGAGTGTTCAATACACCAGATAACGTGGTTCTCGCATTAAATAGCTCGAAACGAGCGATCTAGATGATTCTGCATACTTCGGACAGAAGTCTCACCAAGATTATCGCAGAAAATGCATATCTCAGCTTGAACCCCGACGAAATCCATGATGTCGCCGGTTCTGCATATCAAACGCACTGTGGAGTGTTCAATACACCAGATAACGTGGTTCTCGCATTAAATAGCTCGAAACGAGCGATCTAGAAGATTCTGCATACTTCTGAATGAAGTCTCACCAATATTATCGCAGAAAATGCATATCTCAGCTTGATACCTCACGAAAATCAAGATGGCGCCGGTTCTGCATATCAAACGCACTGTGGAGTGGTCAAAACACCAGAAAACTTGTTTTTTCGCATTAAATAGCTCGAAACGAACGATCTACATGATTCTGCATACTTCTGACAGAAGACTCACCAAGATTATCGCAGAAAATGCATATTTCAGCTGGAAACCCCACGAAAACCAAGATGTCGCCGGTTCTGCATATCAGGCGCAATGTGGAGTGGTGAAAACACCAGATAACGTGTTTCTCGCATTAAATAGCTCGAATAGAGCGATCTCGGTGATTCTGCATACTTCTGACAGAAGACTCACCAGGTTTATCGCAGAAAATGCATATCTCTGCTAGAAACCCCACGAAAACCAAGCTATCTCCTGTTCTGCATATCCAACGAACTGTGGAGTGGTGAAAACCCCAGAAAACGTGTTTCACGCTTTAAATAGCTCGAAAAGTACGATCTCGATGATTAAGCATACTTCGGACAGAAGTCTCACCAAGATTATCGTAAAAAATGCATATCTCTGCTTGAAACCCCACAAAAACCAAGATATAGCCGGTTCTGCATATCAAACGCACTGTGGAGTGGTGAAAACACGAGATAATGTGTTTCTCGCATTAAATAGCTCGAAAAGTGCGATCGCGATGATTCTGCATACTTCGGACAGAAGTTTCACCAAGATTATCGCAGAAAATGCATATCTGAGCTTGAAACCCCACGAAAACCAAGATATCGCTGGTTCTGCATATCAAACGCACTGTGGAGTGGTGAAAACACCAGATAACTTGTTTCTCGCATTAAATAGCTCGAAAAGTGCGATCTCGATGATTCTGCATACTTCGGACAGAAGTCTCAACAAGATTATCGCAGGGAAATGCATATCTCAGCTTGAAACCCCACGAAAACCAAGATATCGCTGGTTCTGCATATCAAACGCACTGTGGAGTGGTGAAAACACCAGATAACGTGTTTCTCGCATTAAATAGGTCGAAACGAGTGATCTCGATGGTTCAGCATACTTCGGACAGAAGTCTCACCAAGATTATCGCAGAAAATGCATATCTCAGCTTCAACCCCGACGAAATCCATGATGTCGCCGGTTCTGCATATCAAACGCACTGTGGAGTGGTGAAAACACCAGATAACGTGTTACTCGCATTAACTAGCTCGAAAAGATCGTTCTGGGTGATTCTGCATACTTCTCATAGATGAAACACCAAGATTATCGCAGAAAATGCATATTTCATCTGGAAACCCCACGAAAACCAAGATATCTCCTGTTCTGCATATCCAACGAACTGTGGATTGGTGAAAACCCCAGAAAACGTGTTTCTCGCATTAAATAGCTCGAAAAGTACGATCTAGATGACTCTGCATACTTCGGACAGAAGTCTCACCAATATTATCGCAGAAAATGCATATCTCACATGGAAACCCCACGAAAACCAAGATATCGCCGGTTCTGCATATCAAACGCCCTGTGGAGTGATGAAAACAACCTGATAACGTGTATCTCGCATTAAATAGATCGAAAAGTGCGATCTCGATGATTCAGCATACTTCGAACAGAAGTCGCACCAAGATTATCGCAAAAAACGCATATCTGAGCTTGAAACCCCACGAAAACCAAGATATCGCTGGTTCTGCATATCAAACGCACTGTGGAGTGGTGAAAACACCAGATAACTTGATTCTCGCATTAAATAGCTCGAGAAGAGCGATCTCGATGATTCTGCATACTTCGGACAGAAGTCTCACCAAGATTATCGCAGAAAATGCATATCTCATCTTGAAACCCCACGAAAACCAAGATATCGCTGGTTCTGCACTTCAAACGCACTGTGTAGTGGTGAAAACACCAGATAACGTGTTTCTCGCATTAAATAGCTCGAAAAGAGCGATCTAGATGATTCAGCATACTTCGGACAGAAGTCTCACCAAGATTATCGCAGAAAATGCATATCTCAGCTTGAACCCCGACGAAATCCATGATGTCGCCGGTTCTGCATATCAAACGCGCTGTGGAGTGGTGAATACACCAGATAACGTGTTTCTCGCATTAAATAGCTCGAAAAGTGCGATCTCGATGATTCTGCATACTTCGGACAGAAGTCTCACCAAGATTATCGCAGAAAATGCATATCTGAGCTTGAAACCCCACGAAAACCAAGATATCGCTGGTTCTGCATATCAAACGCACTGTGGAGTGGTGAAAACACCAGGTAACTTGTTTCTCGCATTAAATAGCTCGAAAAGAGCGATCTCGATGACTCTGCATACTTCGGACAGAAGTCTCACCAAGATTATCGCAGAAAATGCATATCTGAGCTTGAAACCCCACGAAAACCAAGATATCGTCGGTTCTGCATATCATTCGCCCTGTGGAGTGGTGAAAACACCAGATCACGTGTTTTTCGCATTAAGTAGCTCGAAACGAGCGATCTCGATGATTAAGCATACTTCGGACAGAAGTCTCACCTAGATTATCGCAGAAATTGCATATCTCAGTTTGAATCCCCACGAAAACCAAGATATCGCTGGTTCTGCATATCAAACGCACTGTGGAGTGGTGAAAACACCAGATAACGTGTTTCTCGCATTAAATAGCTCGAAAAGAGCGATCTAGATGATTCAGCATACTTCGGACAGAAGTCTCACCAAGATTATCGCAGAAAATGCATATCTCAGCTTGAACCCCGACGAAATCCATGATGTCGCCGGTTCTGCATATCAAACGCACTGTGGAGTGGTGAAAACACCAGATAACGTGTTACTCGCATTAACTAGCTCGAAAAGATCGTTCTGGATGATTCTGCATACTTCTCATAGATGAAACACCAAGATTATCGCAGCAAATGCATATTTCAGCTGGAAACCCCACGAAAATCAAGATATCTCCTGTTCTGCATATCCAACGAACTGTGGATTGGTGAATACCCCAGAAAACGTGTTTCTCGCATTAAATAGCTTGAAAAGTACGATCTCGATTACTCTGCATACTTCGGACAGAAGTCTCACCAAGATTATCGCAGAAAATGCATATCTCAGCTTGAACCCCGACGAAAACCAAGATATCGCTGGTTCTGCATATCAAACGCACTGTGGAGTGGTGAAAACACCAGATAACGTGTTTCTCGCATTAAATAGCTCGAAAATTACGATCTAGATGACTCTGCATACTTCGGACAGAAGTCTCACCAAGATTATCGCATAAAATGCATATCTCAGCTTGAAACCCGACGAAAACCAGACATTGCCGGTTCTGCATATCAAACCAACTGTGGAGTGGTGAAAACACCAGACAACGTGTTTCTCGCATTAAATAGATCGAAAAGTGCGATCTCGATGTTTCTGCATACTTCGGACAGATGTTTCACCAAGATTATCGCAGCAAATGCATATTTCAGCTGGAAACCCCACGAAAACCAAGACATCTCCTGTTCTGCATATCCAACGAACTGTGGATTGGTGAATACCCCAGAAAACGTGTTTCTCGCATTAAATAGCTCGAAAAGTACGATCTAGATGACTCTGCATACTTCGGACAGAAGTCTCACCAAGATTATCGCAGAAAATGCATATCTGAGCTTGAAACCCCACGAAAACCAAGATATCGCTGGATCTGCATATCAAACGCACTGTGGAGTGGTGAAAACACCAGATAACTTGTTTCTCGCATTAAATAGCTCGAGAAGAGCGATCTCGATGATTCTGCATACTTCGGACAGTAGTCTCACCAAGATTATCGCAGAAAATGCATATCTCATCTTGAAACCCCACGAAAACCAAGATATCGCTGGTTCTGCATATCAAACGCACTGTGGAGTGGTGAAAACACCAGATAACGTGTTTCTCGCATTAAATAGCTCGAAAAGAGCGATCTAGATGATTCAGCATACTTCGGACAGAAGTCTCACCAAGATTATCGCAGCAAATGCATATCTCAGCTTGAACCCCGACGAAATCCATGATGTCGCCGGTTCTGCATATCAAACGCACTGTGGAGTGGTGAAAACACCAGATAACGTGTTACTCGCATTAACTAGCTCGAAAAGATCGTTCTGGATGATTCTGCATACTTCTCATAGATGAAACACCAAGATTATCGCAGCAAATGCATATTTCAGCTGGAAACCCCACGAAAACCAAGATATCTCCTGTTCTGCATATCCAACGAACTGTGGATTGGTGAATACCCCAGAAAACGTGTTTCTCGCATTAAATAGCTTGAAAAGTACGATCTCGATGACTCTGCATACTTCGGACAGAAGTCTCACCAATATTATCGCAGATAATGCATATCTCAGCTGGAAACCCCACGAAAACCAAGATATCGCCGGTTCTGCATATTAAACGCCCTGTGGAGTGATGAAAACAACCAGATAACGTGTATCTCGCATTAAATAGCTCGAAAAGAGCGATCTAGATGATTCTGCATACTTGTGACAGAAGACTCACCAAGATTATCGCAGAAAATGCATATCTCAGCTGGAAACACCACGAAAATCAAGATATCGCCGGGTCTGCATATCAAACGCACTGTGGAATGTTGAAAACACCAGAAAACTTGTTTTTTTCGCATTAAATAGCTCGAAACGAGCGATCTAGATGATTCTGCATACTTCTTACTGAAGTCTCACCAATATTATCGCAGAAAATGCATATCTCAGCTTGAAACCCCACGAAAATCAAGATGTCGCCGGTCCTGCATATCAAACGCACTGTGGAGTGGTGAAAACAACCAGATAACGTGTTTCTCGTATTAAATAGCTCGAAACGAGCGATCTAGATGATTCTGCATACTTCTGACAAAAGTCGCACCAAGGTTAACGCAGAAAATGCATACCTCAGGATGAAAACCGACGAAAACCAAGATTTCGCCATTTCTGCATATCAAACGCACTGTGAAGTTGTCAAAACACCAGATAACGCGTTTCTCACATTAAATAGCTCGAAAAGAGCGATCTAGATGATTCTGCATACTGCTGACAGAAGACTCACCAAGATTATCGCAGAAAATGCATATCTCACCTGGAAACACCACGAAAATCAAGATATCGCCGGTTCCGCATATCAAACGCACTGTGGAATGTTGAAAACACCAGAAAACTTGTTTTTTCGCATTAAATAGCTCGAAACGAGCGATCTAGATGATTCTGCATACTTCTGACTGAAGTCTCACCAAGATTATCGTTGAAAATGCATATCTCAGCTTGAAAACCGACGAAAACCAAGATATCGCCGGTTTTGCATATCAAACGCACTGTGGAGTGGTCAATACACCAGATAACGTGTTTCTCGCATTAAATAGCTCGAATAGAGCGATCTCGATGATTCTGCAAACTTCTGACAGAGGACTCACCAAGATTATCGCAGAAAATGCACATTTAAGCTGGAAACCCCACGAAAACCAAGATGTCGCCGGTTCTGCATATCAGGCGCAATGTGGATGGTGAAAACACCAGATAACGTGTTTCTCGCTTTAAAGAGGTCGAATAGAGCGATCTCGATGATTCTGCATACTTCTGACAGAAGACTCACAAAGTTTATCGCAGAAAATGCATATTTCAGCTGGAAACCCCACGAAAACCAAGATATCCCCGATGCTGCATATCAAACGCCCTGTGGAGTGGTCAAAACACCAGATATCGTGTTTCTCGCATTAAATAGATCGAAAAGAGCGATATCGATGATTCTGCATACTTCGGACAGAAGTCTCACCAATATTATCGCAGAAAATGCATATGTCAGCTTGAAACCTCACGAAAATCAAGATGTCGCCAGTTCTGTATATAAAACGCACTGTGGAGTGGTGAAAACAACTAGATAACGTGTATCTCGCAATTAATAGCTCGAAAAGAGCGATCTAGATGATTCTGCATACTGCTGACAGAAGACTCACCAAGATTATCGCAGAAAATGCATATCTCACCTGGAAACACCACGAAAATCAAGATATCGCCGGTTCCGCATATCAAACGCACTGTGGAATGTTGAAAACACCAGAAAACTTGTTTTTTCGCATTAAATAGCTCGAAACGAGCGATCTAGATGATTCTGCATACTTCGGACAGAAGTCTCACCAAGATTATCGCAGAAAATGCATATCTCAGCTTGAACCCCGACGAAATCCATGATGTCGCCGGTTCTGCATATCAAACGCACTGTGGAGTGTTCAATACACCAGATAACGTGGTTCTCGCATTAAATAGCTCGAAACGAGCGATCTAGAAGATTCTGCATACTTCTGACTGAAGTCTCACCAATATTATCGCAGAAAATGCATATCTCAGCTTGATACCTCACGAAAATCAAGATGGCGCCGGTTCTGCATATCAAACGCACTGTGGAGTGGTCAAAACACCAGAAAACTTGTTTTTTCGCATTAAATAGCTCGAAACGAACGATCTACATGATTCTGCATACTTCTGACAGAAGACTCACCAAGATTATCGCAGAAAATGCATATTTCAGCTGGAAACCCCACGAAAACCAAGATGTCGCCGGTTCTGCATATCAGGCGCAATGTGGAGTGGTGAAAACACCAGATAACGTGTTTCTCGCATTAAATAGCTCGAATAGAGCGATCTCGGTGATTCTGCATACTTCTGACAGAAGACTCACCAGGTTTATCGCAGAAAATGCATATCTCAGCTGGAAACCCCACGAAAACCAAGTTATCGGCGGCTCTACATATCAAATCACTGTGGAGTGGTCAATACACCAGATAACGTGTTTGTCGCATTAAATAGCTCGAAAAGAGCGATCTAGATGATTCTGCATACTGCTGACAGAAGACTCACCAAGATTATCGCAGAAAATGCGTATCTCAACTTGAAACCCGACGAAATCCAAGATGTCGCCGGTTCTGCATATCAAACGCACTGTGGGGTGGTGAAAACACCAGAAAACGTGTTTCTCGCATTAACTAGCTCGAAAAGAGCAATCTCGATGTTTCTGCATACTTCTCATAGATGAAACACCAAGATTATCGCAGAAAATGCATATTTCAGCTGGAAACCCCACGAAAACCAAGATATCGCCGGTTCTGCATATCAAACGCACTGTGGAGTGGTCAAAACACCAGATAACGTGTTTCTCGCATTAAATAGCTCGAAAAGAGCGATCTCGATGATTCTGCATACTTCGGACAGACGTCTCACCAAGATTATCGCAGAAAATGCATATTTCAGCTGGAAACCCCACGAAAACCAAGATGTCGCCGGTTCTGCATATCAAACGCACTGTGGAGTGGTCAAAACACCAGATAACGTGTTTCTCGCATTAAATAGCTCGAAAAGAGCGATCTCGATGATTCTGCATACTGCTGGCAGAAGACTCACCAAGATTATCGCAGAAAATGCATATATCAGCTGGAAACACCACGAAAATCAAGATATCGCCGGTTCTGCATATCAAACACACTGTGGAGTGGTCAAAACACCAGATAACGTGTTTGTCGCATTAAATAGCTCGAAAAGAGCGATCTCGATGATTCTACATACTTCGGACAGACGTCTCACCAAGATTATCGCAGAAAATGCATATTTCAGCTGGAAACCCCACGAAAACCAAGATGTCGCCGGTTCTGCATATCAAACGCACTGTGGAGTGTTCAATACACCAGATAACGTGGTTCTCGCATTAAATAGCTCGAAAAGAGTGATCTAGATGATTCTGCATACTGCTGACAGAAGACTCACCAAGATTATCGCAGAAAATGCATATCTCAGCTGGTAACCCGACGAAAACCAAGATATCGCCGGTTTTGCATATCAAACGCACTGTGGAGTGGTCAATACACCAGATAACGTGTTTCTCGCATTAAATAGCTCGAAAAGAGCGATCTCGATGATTCTGCATACTGCTGGCGGAAGACTCACCAAGATTATCGCAGAAAATGCATATATCAGCTGGAAACACCACGAAAATCAAGATATCGCCGGTTCTGCATATCAAACACACTGTGGAGTGGTCAAAACACCAGATAACGTGTTTGTCGCATTAAATAGCTCGAAAAGAGCGATCTCGATGATTCTACATACTTCGGACAGACGTCTCACCAAGATTATCGCAGAAAATGCATATTTCAGCTGGAAACCCCACGAAAATCAAGATATCGCCGGTTCTGCATATCAAACGTACTGTGGAATGTTGAAAACACCAGAAAACTTGTTTTTTCGCATTAAATAGCTCGAAACGAGCGATCTAGATGATTCTGCATACTTCTGACAGAAGACTCACAAAGTTTATCGCAGAAAATGCATATTTCAGCTGGAAACCCCACGAAAACCAAGATATCCCCGATGCTGCATATCAAACGCCCTGTGGAGTGGTCAAAACACCAGATATCGTGTTTCTCGCATTAAATAGATCGAAAAGAGCGATATCGATGATTCTGCATACTTCGGACAGAAGTCTCACCAATATTATCGCAGAAAATGCATATGTCAGCTTGAAACCTCACGAAAATCAAGATGTCGCCAGTTCTGTATATAAAACGCACTGTGGAGTGGTGAAAACAACTAGATAACGTGTATCTCGCATTTAATAGCTCGAAAAGAGCGATCTAGATGATTCTGCATACTGCTGACAGAAGACTCACCAAGATTATCGCAGAAAATGCATATCTCACCTGGAAACACCACGAAAATCAAGATATCGCCGGTTCCGCATATCAAACGCACTGTGGAATGTTGAAAACACCAGAAAACTAGTTTTTTCGCATTAAATAGCTCGAAACGAGCGATCTAGATGATTCTGCATACTTCGGACAGAAGTCTCACCAAGATTATCGCAGAAAATGCATATCTCAGCTTGAACCCCGACGAAATCCATGATGTCGCCGGTTCTGCATATCAAACGCACTGTGGAGTGTTCAATACACCAGATAACGTGGTTCTCGCATTAAATAGCTCGAAACGAGCGATCTAGAAGATTCTGCATACTTCTGACTGAGGTCTCACCAATATTATCGCAGAAAATGCATATCTCAGCTTGATACCTCACGAAAATCAAGATGGCGCCGGTTCTGCATATCAAACGCACTGTGGAGTGGTCAAAACACCAGAAAACTTGTTTTTTCGCATTAAATAGCTCGAAACGAACGATCTACATGATTCTGCATACTTCTGACAGAAGACTCCCCAAGATTATCGCAGAAAATGCATATTTCAGCTGGAAACCCCACGAAAACCAAGATATCGCCGGTTCTGCATATCAAACGCACTGTGGGGTGGTGAAAACACCAGAAAACGTGTTTCTCGCATTAACTAGCTCGAAAAGAGCGATCTCGATGTTTCTGCATACTTCTCATAGATGAAACACCAAGATTATCGCAGAAAATGCATATTTCAGCTGGAAACCCCACGAAAACCAAGATGTCGCCGGTTCTGCATATCAAACGCACTGTGGAGTGTTCAATACACCAGATAACGTGGTTCTCGCATTAAATAGCTCGAAAAGAGTAATCTAGATGATTCTGCATACTGCTGGCAGAAGACTCACCAAGATTATCGCAGAAAATGCATATATCAACTGGAAACACCACGAAAATCAAGATATCGCCGGTTCTGCATATCAAACACACTGTGGAGTGGTCAAAACACCAGATAACGTGTTTGTCGCATTAAATAGCTCGAAAAGAGCGATCTCGATGATTCTACATACTTCGGACAGACGTCTCACCAAGATTATCGCAGAAAATGCATATTTCAGCTGGAAACCCCACGAAAATCAAGATATCGCCGGTTCTGCATATCAAACGTACTGTGGAATGTTGAAAACACCAGAAAACTTGTTTTTTCGCATTAAATAGCTCGAAACGAGCGATCTAGATGATTCTGCATACTTCTGACTGAAATCTCAACAAGATTATCGTTGAAAATGCATATCTCAGCTTGAAACCCGACGAAAACCAAGATATCGCCGGTTTTGCATATCAAACGCACTGTGGAGTGGTCAATACACCAGATACCGTGTTTCTCGCATTAAATATCTCGAAACGAACGATCTAGAAGATTCTGCATACTTCTGACTGAAGTCTCACCAATATTATCGCAGAAAATGCATATCTCAGCTTGAAACCTCACGAAAATCAAGATGGCGCCGGTTCTGCATATCAAACGCACTGTGGAGTGGTCAATACACCAGATAACGTGTTTCTCGCATTAAATAGCTCGAATAGAGCGATCTCGATGATTCTGCATACTTCTGACAGAGTACTCACCAAGATTATCGCAGAAAATGCATATTTCAGCTGGAAACCCCACGAAAACCAAGTTATCGGCGGCTCTACATATCAAACGCACTGTGGAGTGTTCAATACACCAGATAACGTGGTTCTCGCATTAAATAGCTCGAAACGAGCGATCTAGAAGATTCTGCATACTTCTGACTGAAGTCTCACCAATATTATCGCAGAAAATGCATATCTCAGCTTGAAACCTCACGAAAATCAAGATGGCGCCGGTTCTGCATATCAAACGCACTGTGGAGTGGTCAATACACCAGATAACGTGTTTCTTGCATTAAGCAGCTCGAATAGAGCGATCTCGATGATACTGCATACTTCTGACAGAGGACTCACCAAGATTATCACAGAAAATGCATATTTCAGCTGGAAACCCCACGAAAACCAAGTTATCGGCGGCTCTACATATCAAACGCACTGTGGAATGGTCAAAACACCAGAAAACTTGTTTTTTCGCATTAAATAGCTCGAAACGAACGATCTACATGATTCTGCATACTTCTGACAGAAGACTCACCAAGATTATCGCCGAAAATGCATATTTCAGCTGGAAACCCCACGAAAACCAAGATGTCGCCGGTTCTGCATGTCAGGCGCAATGTGGAGTGGTGAAAACACCAGATAACGTGTTTCTCGCATTAAATAGCGCGAATAGAGCGATCTCGGTGATTCTGCATACTTCTGACAGAAGACTCACCAGGTTTATCGCAGAAAATGCATATCTCAGCTGGAAACCCCACGAAAACCAAGTTATCGGCGGCTCTACATATCAAATCACTGTGGAGTGGTCAATACACCAGATAACGTGTTTGTCGCATTAAATAGCTCGAAAAGAGCGATCTAGGTGATTCTGCATACTGCTGACAGAAGACTCACCAAGATTATCGCAGAAAATGCGTATCTCAACTTGAAACCCGACGAAATCCAAGGTGTCGCCGGTTCTGCATATCAAACGCACTGTGGGGTGGTGAAAACACCAGAAAACGTGTTTCTCGCATTAACTAGCTCGAAAAGAGCGATCTCGATGTTTCTGCATACTTCTCATAGATGAAACACCAAGATTATCGCAGAAAATGCATATTTCAGCTGGAATCCCCACGAAAACCAAGA
Organism: Anthophora plumipes; assembly: GCA_951804975.1. Lineage (NCBI taxonomy): Eukaryota > Metazoa > Arthropoda > Insecta > Hymenoptera > Apidae > Anthophora > Anthophora plumipes. The sequence goes on along the minus strand of CATORF010000936.1, from coordinate 1,700,888 downwards.
TGTCGCCGGTTCTGCATATCAAACGCACTGTGGAGTGGTCAAAACACCAGATAACGTGTTTCTCGCATTAAATAGCTCGAAAAGAGCGATCTCGATGATTCTGCATACTTCGGACAGAAGTCTCACCAAGATTATCGCAGAAAATGCATATCTCAGCTTGAACCCCGACGAAATCCATGATGTCGCCGGTTCTGCATACACCAGATAACGTGGTTCTCGGATTAAATAGCTCGAAAAGTGTGATCTAGATGATTCTGCATACTGCTGGCAGAAGACTCACCAAGATTATCGCAGAAAATGCATATCTCACCTGGAAACACCACGAAAATCAAGATATCGCCGGTTCTGCATATCAAACACACTGTGGAGTGGTCAAAACACCAGATAACGTGTTTGTCGCATTAAATAGCTCGAAAAGAGCGATCTCGATGATTCTACATACTTCGGACAGACGTCTCACCATGATTATCGCAGAAAATGCATATTTCAGCTGGAAACCCCACGAAAACCAAGATGTCGCCGGTTCTGCATATCAAACGTACTGTGGAATGTTGAAAACACCAGAAAACTTGTTTTTTCGCATTAAATAGCTCGAAACGAGCGATCGAGATGATTCTGCATACTTCTGAGTGAAATCTCACCAAGATTATCGTTGAAAATGCATATCTCAGCTTGAAACCCGACGAAAACCAAGATATCGCCGGTTTTGCATATCAAACGCACTGTGGAGTGGACAATACACCAGATAACGTGTTTCTCGCATTAAATATCTCGAAACGAACGATCTAGAAGATTCTGCATACTTCTGACTGAAGTCTCACCAAGATTATCGTTGAAAATGCATATCTCAGCTTGAAACCCGACGAAAACCAAGATATCGCCGGTTTTGCATATCAAACGCACTGTGGAGTGGTCAATACACCAGGTAACGTGTTTCTCGCATTAAATAGCTCGAATAGAGCGATCTCGATGATTCTGCATACTTCTGACAGAGGACTCACCAAGATTATCGCAGAAAATGCATATTTCAGCTGGAAACCCCACGAAAACCAAGTTATCGGCGGCTCTACATATCCAACGCACTGTGGAGTGGTCAAAACACCAGAAAACTTGTTTTTTCGCATTAAATAACTCGAAACGAACGATCTACATGATTCTGCATACTTCTGTCAGAAGACTCACCAAGATTATCGCAGAAAATGCATATTTAAGCTGGAAACCCCACGAAAACCAAGATGTCGCCGGTTCTGCATATCAGGCGCAATGTGGAGTGATGAAAACACCAGATAACACGTTTCTCGCATTAAATAGCTCGAAACGAGCGATCTAGAAGATTCTGCATACTTCTGACTAAAGTCTCACCAAGATTATCGTAGAAAATGCATATCTCAGCTGGAAACCCCACGAAAACCAAAATATCGCCGGTTCTGCATATCAAACGCCCTGTGGAGTGATGAAAACACCAGATAACATGTTTCTCGCATTAAATAGCTCGAAAAGAGCGATCTCTAAGATTCTGCATACTTCTGACAGAAGTCTCACCAAGATTATCGTAGAAAATGCATATCTCAGCTTGAAACCCGACGAAATCCAAGATGTCGCCGGTTCTGCATATCAAACGCACTGTGGAATGTTGAAAACACTAGAAAACTTGTTTTTTCGCATTAAATAGCTTGAAAAGAGCGATCTAGATGATTCTGCATACCTCTTACTGAAGTCTCACCAAGATTATCGCAGAAAATCCATATCTCAGCTTGAAACATCACGAAAATTAAGATGTCGCCGGTTCTGCATATCAAACGCACTGTGGAGTCGTGAAAACAACCAGACAACGTCTTTCTCGCATTAAATAGCTCGAAAAGTGCGATCCCGATGATTCTGCATACTTCTGACAGAAATCTCACCAAGATTATCGTTGAAAATGCATATCTCAGCTGGAAACCCCACGAAAACCAAGATATCGCCGGTTCTGCATATCAAACGCCCTGTGGAGTGATGAAAACACCAGATAACATGTTTCTCGCATTAAATAGCTCGAAAAGAGCGATCTCGAAGATTCTGCATACTTCTGACAGAAGTCTCACCAAGATTATCGTAGAAAATGCATATCTCAGCTTGAAACCCGACGAAATCCAAGATGTCGCCGGTTCTGCATATCAAACGCACTGCGGAGTGGTGAAAACACCAGATAACGTGTTTCTCGCATTAAATAGCTCGCAAAGAGGGGTCCCGATGATTCTGCATACTACTGACAGAAGACTCACCAAGATTATCGACGAAAATGCATATCTCAGGTTGAAATCTCACGAAAATCAAGATGTCGCCGGTTCTGCATATCAAACGCACTGCGGAGTGGTCAATACACCAGATAACGTGGTTCTCGCATTAACTAGCTCGAAAAGAGCGTTCACGATGATTCTGTATACTTCTGACTGAAATCTCACCAAGATTATCGTTGAAAATGCATATTTCAGCTGGAAACCCCACGAAAACCAAGATGTCGCCGGTTCTGCATATCAAACGCACTGGGGAGTGGTCAATACACCAGATAACGTGGTTCTCGCATTAAGTAGCTCGAAAAGAGTGATCTAGATGATTCTGCATACTGCTGACAGAAGACCCACCAAGATTATCGCAGAGAATGCATATCTCAGCTGGAAACACCACGAAAACCACGATATCGTCGGTTCTGCATATCAGACGCACTGTGGAATGTTGAAAACACCAGAAAACGTGTTTCTCTCATTAACTAACTCGAAAAGAGCGTTCTCGATCATTCTGCATACTTCTCATAGATGAAACACCAAGATTATCGCAGAAAATGCATATCTCAGCTGGAAACACCACGAAAATCAAGATATCGCCGGTTCTGCATATCAAACGCACTGTGGAGTGGTGAAAACACCAGAAAACTTGTTTTTTCGCATTAAATAGCTCGAAACGAGCGATCTAGATGATTCTGCATACTTCTGACTAAAGTCTCACCAAGATTATCGTTGAAAATGCATATCTCAGCTTGATACCCGACGAAAGCCAAGATGTCGCTGTTTCTGCATATCAAACGCACTGTGGAGTGGTGAAAACACCAGATAACGTGTTTCTCGCATTATGTAGCTCGAAAAGAGCGTTCTCGAAGATTCTGCATACTTCTGACAGTAGTCTCACCAAGATTATCGACGAAAATGCATATCTCAGGTTGAAATCTCACGAAATTCAGGATGTCGCCTGTTCTGGATATCAAACGCACTGTGGTGCCGTGAAAACACAAGATAACGTGTTTCTCGCATTAAATAGCTCGAAAAGAGCGATCTCGAAGATTCTGCATACTTCTGACGGAAGTCTCACCAAGATTATCGTAGAAAATGCATATCTCAGGTTGAAATCTCACGAAAATCAAGATGTCGCCGGTTCTGCATATCAAACGCACTGCGGAGTGGTGAAAACAACAGACAACGTGTTTCTCGCATTAAATAGCTCGAAAAGAGCGATCCCGATGATTCTGCATACTTCTGACAGAAGTCTCACCAAGATTATCGCAGAAAATGCATATCTCAGCTTGAAACCTCACGAAAATCAAGATGTCGCCGGTTCTGCAAATCAAACGCTCTGTGGAGTGGTGAAAACAACCAGATAACGTGTTTCTCGCATTAAATAGCTCGAGAAGTGCGATCCCGATGATTATGCATACTTCTGACAGAAGTCTCACCAAGATAATCGCAGAAAATGCATATCTCAGCTTGAAACCTCACGAAAACCAAGTTATCTCCGGTTCTGCACATCAAACGTACTGTGGAGTGGTGAAAACACCAGAAAACGTGTTTCTCGCATTATGTAGCTCGAAAAGAGCGTTCTCGAAGATTCTGCATACTTCTGACAGAAGTCTCACCAAGATTATCGACGAAAATGCATATCTCAGGTTGAAATCTCACGAAATTCAAGATGTCGCCTGTTCTGGATATCAAACGCACTGTGGTGCCGTGAAAACACCAGATAACGTGTTTCTCGCATTAAATAGCTCGAAAAGAGCGATCTCGAAGATTCTGCATACTTCTGACGGAAGTCTCACCAAGATTATCGTAGAAAATGCATATCTCAGGTTGAAATCTCACGAAAATCAAGATGTCGCCGGTTCTGCATATCAAACGCACTGCGGAGTGGTGAAAACAACAGATAACGTGTTTCTCGCATTAAATAGCTCGAAAAGAGGGGTCCCGATGATTCTGCATACTACTGACAGAAGACTCACCTAGATTATCGACGAAAATGCATATCTCAGGTTGAAATCTCACGAAAATCTAGATGTAGCCGGTTCTGGATATCAAACGCACTGTGGTGTCGTGAAAACACTAGAAAACTTGATTTTTCGCATTAAATAGCTTGAAAAGAGCGATCTAGATGATTCTGCATACTTCTGACTGAAGTGTCACAAAGATTATCGCAGAAAATCCATATCTCAGCTTGAAACATCACGAAAATTAAGATGTCGCCGGTTCTGCATATCAAACGCACTGTGGAGTCGTGAAAACAACCAGACAACGTGTTTCTCGTATTAAATAGCTCGAAAAGAGCGATCCCGATGATTCTGCATACTTCTGACAGAAGTCTCACCAAGATTATCGCAGAAAATGCATATCTCAGCTTGAAACCTCACGAAAATCAAGATGTCGCCGGTACTGCAAATCAAACGCACTGTGGAGTGGTGAAAACAACCAGATAACGTGTTTCTCGCATTAAATAGCTCGAGAAGTGCGATCCCGATGATTATGCATACTTCTGACAGAAGTCTCACCAAGATAATCGCAGAAAATGCATATCTCAGCTTGAAACCTCACGAAAACCAAGTTATCTCCGGTTCTGCACATCAAACGTACTGTGGAGTGGTGAAAACACCAGAAAACGTGTTTTTCGCATTAAGTAGCTCGAAAAGAGCGTTCTCGAAGATTCTGCATACTTGTGACAGAAGTCTCACCAAGATTATCGTAGAAAATGCATATCTCAGTATGAAACCCGACCGAAACCATGATATCGCCGGTTCTGCATGTCAAGCGTACTGTGGAGTGGCGAATACACCAGAAAACGTGTTTCTCGCATTAAATAGCTCGAAATGAGCGATCTAGATGATTCTGCATTCTTCTGACAGAAGACTCACCAAGATTATCGCAGAAAATGCATATCTCAGCTGGAAACACCACGAAAATCAAGATATCGCCGGTTCTGCATATCAAACGCACTGTGGAGTGGTGAAAACACCAGATATCGTGTTTGTCGCATTAAGTAGCTCGAAAAGAGCGATCTCGAAGATTCTGCATACTTCTGACAGAAGTCTCACCAAGATTATCGTAGAAAATGCATATCTCAGCTTGAAACCCGACGAAATCCAAGATATCGCCGGTTCTGCATATCAAACGCACTGTGGAATGTTGAAAACACCAGAAAACTTGTTTTTTCGCATTAAATAGCTTGAAAAGAGCGATCTAGATGATTCTGCATACTTCTGACTGAAGTCTCACCAAGATTATCGCAGAAAATCCATATCTCAGCTGGAAAACATCACGAAAATCAAGATGTCGCCGGTTCTGCATATCAAACGCACTGTGGAGTCGTGAAAACAACCAGACAACGTGTTTCTCGCATTAAATAGCTCGAAAAGTGCGATCCCGATGATTCTGCATACTTCTGACAGAAGTCTCACCAAGATTATCGTAGAAAATGCATATCTCAGCTTGAAACCCGACGAAATCCAAGATGTCGCCGGTTCTGCATATCAAACGCACTATGGAATGTTGCAAACACCAGAAAACTTGTTTTTTCGCATTAAATAGCTTGAAAAGAGCGATCTAGATGATTCTGCATACTTCTGACTGAAGCCTCACCAAGATTATCGCAGAAAATCCATATCTCAGCTGGAAAACATCACGAAAATCAAGATGTCGCCGGTTCTGCATATCAAACGCACTGTGGTGTCGTGAAAACAACCAGACAACGTGTTTCTCGCATTAAATAGCTCGAAAAGAGCGATCTCTAAGATTCTGCATACTTCTGACAGAAGTCTCACTAAGATTATCGTAGAAAATGCATATCTCAGCTTGAAACCCGACGAAATCCATGATGTCGCCGGTTCTGCATATCAAACGCACTGTGGAATGTTGAAAACAACCAGACAACGTGTTTCTCGCATTAAATAGCTCGAAAAGAGCGATCCCGATGATTCTGCATACTTCTGACAGAAGTCTCACCAAGATTATCGTTGAAAATGCATATCTCAGCTTGATACCCGACGAAAGTCAAGATGTCGCTGGTTCTGCATATCAAACGCACTGTGGAGTGGTGAAAACACCAGATAACGTGTTTCTCGCATTATGTAGCTCGAAAAGAGCGTTCTCGAAGATTCTGCATACTTCTGACGGAAGTCTCACCAAGATTATCGTTGAAAATGCATATCTCAGCTTGATACCCGACGAAAGTCAAGATGTCGCTGGTTCTGCATATCAACCGCACTGTGGAATGTTGAAAACACCAGAAAACTTGTTTCTTCGCATTAAATAGCTTGAAAAGAGCGATCTAGATGATTCTGCATACTTCTGACTGAAGTCTCACCAAGATTATCGACGAAAATGCATATCTCAGGTTGAAATCTCACGAAATTCAAGATGTCGCCTGTTCTGGATATCAAACGCACTGTGGTGTCGTGAAAACACCAGATAACGTGTTTCTCGCATTGAATAGCTCGGAAAGGGCGATCTCGAAGATTCTGCATACTTCTGACGGAAGTCTCACCAAGATTATCGTAGAAAATGCATATCTCAGGTTGAAATCTCTCGAAAATCAAGATGACGCCGGTTCTGCATATCAAACGCACTGCGGAGTGGTGAAAACAACAGATAACGTGTTTCTCGCATTAAATAGCGCGAAAAGAGGGGTCCCGATGATTCTGCATACTACTGACAGAAGACTCACCAAGATTATCGCAGAAAATGCATATCTCAGCTGGAAACACCACGAAAATCAAGATATCGCCGGTTCTGCATATCAAACGCACTGTGGAGTGGTGAAAACACCAGAAAACGTGTTTTTCGCATTAAGTAGCTCGAAAAGAGCGATCTCGAAGATTCTGCATACTTCTGACAGAAGTCTCACCAAGATTATCGTAGAAAATGCATATCTCAGCTTGAAACCCGACGAAATCCAAGATGTCGCCGGTTCTGCATATCAAACGCACTGTGGAATGTTGAAAACACCAGAAAACTTGTTTTTTCGCATTAAATAGCTTGAAAAGAGCGATCTAGATGATTCTGCATACTTCTGACAGAAGTCTCACCAGGATTATCGCAGAAAATCCATATCTCAGCTGGAAAACATCACGAAAATCAAGATGTCGCCGGTTCTGCATATCAAACGCACTGTGGAGTCGTGAAAACAACCAGACAACGTGTTTCTCGCATTAAATAGCTCGAAAAGTGCGATCCCGATGATTCTGCATACTTCTGACAGAAGTCTCACCAAGATTATCGTAGAAAATGCATATCTCAGCTTGAAACCCGACGAAATCCAAGATGTCGCCGGTTCTGCATATCAAACGCACTGTGGAATGTTGAAAACACCAGAAAACTTGTTTTTTCGCATTAAATAGCTTGAAAAGAGCGATCTAGATGATTCTGCATACTTCTGACTGAAGCCTCACCAAGATTATCGCAGAAAATCCATATCTCAGCTGGAAAACATCACGAAAATCAAGATGTCGCCGGTTCTGCATATCAAACGCACTGTGGTGTCGTGAAAACAACCAGACAACGTGTTTCTCGCATTAAATAGCTCGAAAAGAGCGATCTCTAAGATTCTGCATACTTCTGACAGAAGTCTCACTAAGATTATCGTAGAAAATGCATATCTCAGCTTGAAACCCGACGAAATCCAAGATGTCGCCGGTTCTGCATATCAAACGCACTGTGGAATGTTGAAAACAACCAGACAACGTGTTTCTCGCATTAAATAGCTCGAAAAGAGCGATCCCGATGATTCTGCATACTTCTGACAGAAGTCTCACCCAGATTATCGTTGAAAATGCATATCTCAGCTTGAAACCTCACGAAAACCAAGTTATCTCCGGTTCTGCCATCAAACGTACTGTGGAGTGGTGAAAACACCCGAAAACGTGTTTCTCGCATTAAGTAGCTCGAAAAGAGCGTTCTCGAAGATTCTGCATACTTGTGACAGAAGTCTTACCAAGATTATCGTAGAAAATGCATATCTCAGTATGAAACCCGACCGAAACCATGATATCGCCGGTTCTGCATGTCAAACGTACTGTGGAGTGGCGAATACACCAGAAAACGTGTTTCTCGCATTAAATAGCTCGAAAAGAGCGATCTAGATGATTCTGCATACTTCTGACAGAAGACTCACCAAGATTATCGCAGAAAATGCATATCTCAGCTGGAAACACCACGAAAATCAAGATATCGCCGGTTCTGCATATCAAACGCACTGTGGAGTGGTGAAAACACCAGATATCGTGTTTCTCGCATTAAGTAGCTCGAAAAGAGCGATCTCGAAGATTCTGCATACTTCTGACAGAAGTCTCACCAAGATTATCGTAAAAAATGCATATCTCAGCTTGAAACCCGACGAAATCCAAGATATCGCCGGTTCTGCATATCAAACGCACTGTGGAATGTTGAAAACTCCAGAAAACTTGTTTTTTCGCATTAAATAGCTTGAAAAGAGCGATCTAGATGATTCTGCATACTTCTGACTGAAGTCTCACCAAGATTATCGCAGAAAATCCATATCTCAGCTGGAAAACATCACGAAAATCAAGATGTCGCCGGTTCTGCATATCAAACGCACTGTGGAGTGGTGAAAACACCAGATAACGTGTTTCTCGCATTATGTAGCTCGAAAAGAGCGTTCTCGAAGATTCTGCATACTTCTGACAGAAGTCTCACCAAGATTATCGCAGAAAATGCATATCTCAGCTTGAAAACCCACGAAAAGCAAGATTTCGCCGGTTCTGCATGTCAAACGCACTGTGGATTGGTGAATACACCAGAAAACGTGTTTCTCGCATTAAATAGCTCGAAAAGAGCGATTTAGATGATTCTGCATACTTCTGACAGAAGACTCACCAAGATTATCGCAGAAAATCCATATCTCAGCTTGAAACATCACGAAAATTAAGATGTCGCCGGTTCTGCATATCAAACGCACTGTGGAGTCGTGAAAACAACCAGACAACGTGTTTCTCGCATTAAATAGCTCGAAAAGAGCGATCCCGATGATTCTGCATACTTCTGACAGAAGTCTCACCAAGATTATCGTTGAAAATGCATATCTCAGCTTGATACCCGACGAAAGTCAAGATGTCGCTGGTTCTGCATATCAAACGCACTGTGGAGTGGTGAAAACACCAGATAACGTGTTTCTCGCATTATGTAGCTCGAAAAGAGCGTTCTCGAAGATTCTGCATACTTCTGACGGAAGTCTCACCAAGATTATCGTTGAAAATGCATATCTCAGCTTGATACCCGACGAAAGTCAAGATGTCGCTGGTTCTGCATATCAAACGCACTGTGGAATGTTGAAAACACCAGAAAACTTGTTTTTTCCCATTAAATAGCTTGAAAAGAGCGATCTAGATGATTCTGCATACTTCTGACTGGAGTCTCACCAAGATTATCGACGAAAATGCATATCTCAGGTTGAAATCTCACGAAATTCAAGATGTCGCCTGTTCTGGATATCAAACGCACTGTGGTGTCGTGAAAACACCAGATAACGTGTTTCTCGCATTAAATAGCTCGGAAAGAGCGATCTCGAAGATTCTGCATACTTCTGACGGAAGTCTCACCAAGATTATCGTAGAAAATGCATATCTCAGGTTGAAATCTCACGAAAATCAAGATGACGCCGGTTCTGCATATCAAACGCACTGCGGAGTGGTGAAAACAACAGATAACGTGTTTCTCGCATTAAATAGCTCGAAAAGAGGGGTCCCGATGATTCTGCATACTACTGACAGAAGACTCACCAAGATTATCGCAGAAAATGCATATCTCAGCTGGAAACACCACGAAAATCAAGATATCGCCGGTTCTGCATATCAAACGCACTGTGGAGTGGTGAAAACACCAGAAAACGTGTTTTTCGCATTAAGTAGCTCGAAAAGAGCGATCTCGAAGATTCTGCATACTTCTGACAGAAGTCTCACCAAGATTATCGTAGAAAATGCATATCTCAGCTTGAAACCCGACGAAATCCAAGATGTCGCCGGTTCTGCATATCAAACGCACTGTGGAATGTTGAAAACACTAGAAAACTTGTTTTTTCGCATTAAATAGCTTGAAAAGAGCGATCTGGATGATTCTGCATACCTCTGCCTGAAGTCTCACCAAGGTTATCGCAGAAAATCCATATCTCAGCTTGAAACATCACGAAAATTAAGATGTCGCCGGTTCTGCATATCAAACGCACTGTGGAGTCGTGAAAACAACCACACAACTTGTTTCTCGCATTAAATAGCTCGAAAAGAGCGATCTCGAAGATTCTGCATACTTCTGACGGAAGTCTCACCAAGATTATCGTAGAAAATGCATATCTCAGGTTGAAATCTCACGAAAATCAAGATGTCGCCGGTTCTGCATATCAAACGCACTGCGGAGTGGTGAAAACAACAGATAACGTGTTTCTCGCATTAAATAGCTCGAAAAGAGGGGTCCCGATGATTCTGCATACTACTGACAGAAGACTCACCTAGATTATTGACGAAAATGCATATCTCAGGTTGAAATCTCACGAAAATCTAGATGTAGCCGGTTCTGGATATCAAACGCACTGTGGTGTCGTGAAAACACTAGAAAACTTGATTTTTCGCATTAAATAGCTTGAAAAGAGCGATCTAGATGATTCTGCATACTTCTGACTGAAGTGTCACCAAGATTATCGCAGAAAATCCATATCTCAGCTTGAAACATCACGAAAATTAAGATGTCGCCGGTTCTGCATATCAAACGCACTGTGGAGTCGTGAAAACAACCAGACAACGTGTTTCTCGCATTAAATAGCTCGAAAAGAGCGATCCCGATGATTCTGCATACTTCTGACAGAAGTCTCACCAAGATTATCGCAGAAAATGCATATCTCAGCTTGAAACCTCACGAAAATCAAGATGTCGCCGGTACTGCAAATCAAACGCACTGTGGAGTGGTGAAAACAACCAGATAACGTGTTTCTCGCATTAAATAGCTCGAGAAGTGCGATCCCGATGATTATGCATACTTCTGACAGAAGTCTCACCAAGATAATCGCAGAAAATGCATATCTCAGCTTGAAATCTCACGTAATTCAAGATGTCGCCTGTTCTGGATATCAAACGCACTGTGGTGCCGTGAAAACACCAGATAACGTGTTTCTCGCATTAAATAGCTCGAAAAGAGCGATCTCGAAGATTCTGCATACTTCTGACGGAAGTCTCACCAAGATTATCGTAGAAAATGCATATCTCAGCTTGAAACATCACGAAAATTAAGATGTCGCCGGTTCTGCATATCAAACGCACTGTGGAGTCGTGAAAACAACCAGACAACGTGTTTCTCGTATTAAATAGCTCGAAAAGAGCGATCCCGATGATTCTGCATACTTCTGACAGAAGTCTCACCAAGATTATCGCAGAAAATGCATATCTCAGCTTGAAACCTCACGAAAATCAAGATGTCGCCGGTACTGCAAATCAAACGCACTGTGGAGTGGTGAAAACAACCAGATAACGTGTTTCTCGCATTAAATAGCTCGAGAAGTGCGATCCCGATGATTATGCATACTTCTGACAGAAGTCTCACCAAGATTATCGTAGAAAATGCATATCTCAGTATGAAACCCGACCGAAACCATGATATCGCCGGTTCTGCATGTCAAGCGTACTGTGGAGTGGCGAATACACCAGAAAACGTGTTTCTCGCATTAAATAGCTCGAAAAAGAGCGATCTAGATGATTCTGCATTCTTCTGACAGAAGACTCACCAAGATTATCGCAGAAAATGCATATCTCAGCTGGAAACACCACGAAAATCAAGATATCGCCGGTTCTGCATATCAAACGCACTGTGGAGTGGTGAAAACACCAGATATCGTGTTTGTCGCATTAAGTAGCTCGAAAAGAGCGATCTCGAAGATTCTGCATACTTCTGACAGAAGTCTCACCAAGATTATCGTAGAAAATGCATATCTCAGCTTGAAACCCGACGAAATCCAAGATATCGCCGGTTCTGCATATCAAACGCACTGTGGAATGTTGAAAACACCAGAAAACTTGTTTTTTCGCATTAAATAGCTTGAAAAGAGCGATCTAGATGATTCTGCATACTTCTGACTGAAGTCTCACCAAGATTATCGCAGAAAATCCATATCTCAGCTGGAAAACATCACGAAAATCAAGATGTCGCCGGTTCTGCATATCAAACGCACTGTGGAGTCGTGAGAACAACCAGACAACGTGTTTCTCGCATTAAATAGCTCGAAAAGTGCGATCCCGATGATTCTGCATACTTCTGACAGAAGTCTCACCAAGATTATCGTAGAAAATGCATATCTCAGCTTGAAACCCGACGAAATCCAAGATGTCGCCGGTTCTGCATATCAAACGCACTGTGGAATGTTGAAAACACCAGAAAACTTGTTTTTTCGCATTAAATAGCTTGAAAAGAGCGATCTAGATGATTCTGCATACTTCTGACTGAAGCCTCACCAAGATTATCGCAGAAAATCCATATCTCAGCTGGAAAACATCACGAAAATCAAGATGTCGCCGGTTCTGCATATCAAACGCACTGTGGTGTCGTGAAAACAACCAGACAACGTGTTTCTCGCATTAAATAGCTCGAAAAGAGCGATCTCTAAGATTCTGCATACTTCTGACAGAAGTCTCACTAAGATTATCGTAGAAAATGCATATCTCAGCTTGAAACCCGACGAAATCCATGATGTCGCCGGTTCTGCATATCAAACGCACTGTGGAATGTTGAAAACAACCAGACAACGTGTTTCTCGCATTAAATAGCTCGAAAAGAGCGATCCCGATGATTCTGCATACTTCTGACAGAAGTCTCACCAAGATTATCGTTGAAAATGCATATCTCAGCTTGATACCCGACGAAAGTCAAGATGTCGCTGGTTCTGCATATCAAACGCACTGTGGAGTGGTGAAAACACCAGATAACGTGTTTCTCGCATTATGTAGCTCGAAAAGAGCGTTCTCGAAGATTCTGCATACTTCTGACGGAAGTCTCACCAAGATTATCGTTGAAAATGCATATCTCAGCTTGATACCCGACGAAAGTCAAGATGTCGCTGGTTCTGCATATCAAACGCACTGTGGAATGTTGAAAACACCAGAAAACTTGTTTTTTCGCATTAAATAGCTTGAAAAGAGCGATCTAGATGATTCTGCATACTTCTGACTGAAGTCTCACCAAGATTATCGACGAAAATGCATATCTCAGGTTGAAATCTCACGAAATTCAAGATGTCGCCTGTTCTGGATATCAAACGCACTGTGGTGTCGTGAAAACACCAGATAACGTGTTTCTCGCATTAAATAGCTCGGAAAGAGCGATCTCGAAGATTCTGCATACTTCTGACGGAAGTCTCACCAAGATTATCGTAGAAAATGCATATCTCAGGTTGAAATCTCACGAAAATCAAGATGACGCCGGTTCTGCATATCAAACGCACTGCGGAGTGGTGAAAACAACAGATAACGTGTTTCTCGCATTAAATAGCTCGAAAAGAGGGGTCCCGATGATTCTGCATACTACTGACAGAAGACTCACCAAGATTATCGCAGAAAATGCATATCTCAGCTGGAAACACCACGAAAATCAAGATATCGCCGGTTCTGCATATCAAACGCACTGTGGAGTGGTGAAAACACCAGAAAACGTGTTTTTCGCATTAAGTAGCTCGAAAAGAGCGATCTCGAAGATTCTGCATACTTCTGACAGAAGTCTCACCAAGATTATCGTAGAAAATGCATATCTCAGCTTGAAACCTGACGAAATCCAAGATGTCGCCGGTTCTGCATATCAAACGCACTGTGGAATGTTGAAAACACCAGAAAACTTGTTTTTTCGCATTAAATAGCTTGAAAAGAGCGATCTAGATGATTCTGCATACTTCTGACTGAAGTCTCACCAAGATTATCGCAGAAAATCCATATCTCAGCTGGAAAACATCACGAAAATCAAGATGTCGCCGGTTCTGCATATCAAACGCACTGTGGAGTCGTGAAAACAACCAGACAACGTGTTTCTCGCATTAAATAGCTCGAAAAGTGCGATCCCGATGATTCTGCATACTTCTGACAGAAGTCTCACCAAGATTATCGTAGAAAATGCATATCTCAGCTTGAAACCCGACGAAATCCAAGATGTCGCCGGTTCTGCATATCAAACGCACTGTGGAATGTTGAAAACACCAGAAAACTTGTTTTTTCGCATTAAATAGCTTGAAAAGAGCGATCTAGATGATTCTGCATACTTCTGACTGAAGCCTCACCAAGATTATCGCAGAAAATCCATATCTCAGCTGGAAAACATCACGAAAATCAAGATGTCGCCGGTTCTGCATATCAAACGCACTGTGGTGTCGTGAAAACAACCAGACAACGTGTTTCTCGCATTAAATAGCTCGAAAAGAGCGATCTCTAAGATTCTGCATACTTCTGACAGAAGTCTCACTAAGATTATCGTAGAAAATGCATATCTCAGCTTGAAACCCGACGAAATCCAAGATGTCGCCGGTTCTGCATATCAAACGCACTGTGGAATGTTGAAAACAACCAGACAACGCGTTTCTCGCATTAAATAGCTCGAAAAGAGCGATCCCGATGATTCTGCATACTTCTGACAGAAGTCTCACCAAGATTATCGTTGAAAATGCATATCTCAGCTTGAAACCTCACGAAAACCAAGTTATCTCCGGTTCTGCACATCAAACGTACTGTGGAGTGGTGAAAACACCCGAAAACGTGTTTCTCGCATTAAGTAGCTCGAAAAGAGCGTTCTCGAAGATTCTGCATACTTGTGACAGAAGTCTCACCAAGATTATCGTAGAAAATGCATATCTCAGTATGAAACCCGACCGAAACCATGATATCGCCGGTTCTGCATGTCAAACGTACTGTGGAGTGGCGAATACACCAGAAAACGTGTTTCTCGCATTAAATAGCTCGAAAAGAGCGATCTAGATGATTCTGCATACTTCTGACAGAAGACTCACCAAGATTATCGCAGAAAATGCATATCTCAGCTGGAAACACCACGAAAATCAAGATATCGCCGGTTCTGCATATCAAACGCACTGTGGAGTGGTGAAAACACCAGATATCGTGTTTCTCGCATTAAGTAGCTCGAAAAGAGCGATCTCGAAGATTCTGCATACTTCTGACAGAAGTCTCACCAAGATTATCGTAAAAAATGCATATCTCAGCTTGAAACCCGACGAAATCCAAGATATCGCCGGTTCTGCATATCAAACGCACTGTGGAATGTTGAAAACTCCAGAAAACTTGTTTTTTCGCATTAAATAGCTTGAAAAGAGCGATCTAGATGATTCTGCATACTTCTGACTGAAGTCTCACCAAGATTATCGCAGAAAATCCATATCTCAGCTGGAAAACATCACGAAAATCAAGATGTCGCCGGTTCTGCATATCAAACGCACTGTGGAGTGGTGAAAACACCAGATAACGTGTTTCTCGCATTACGTAGCTCGAAAAGAGCGTTCTCGAAGATTCTGCATACTTCTGACAGAAGTCTCACCAAGATTATCGCAGAAAATGCATATCTCAGCTTGAAAACCCACGAAAAGCAAGATTTCGCCGGTTCTGCATGTCAAACGCACTGTGGATTGGTGAATACACCAGAAAACGTGTTTCTCGCATTAAATAGCTCGAAAAGAGCGATTTAGATGATTCTGCATACTTCTGACAGAAGACTCACCAAGATTATCGCAGAAAATCCATATCTCAGCTTGAAACATCACGAAAATTAAGATGTCGCCGGTTCTGCATATCAAACGCACTGTGGAGTCGTGAAAACAACCAGACAACGTGTTTCTCGCATTAAATAGCTCGAAAAGAGCGATCCCGATGATTCTGCATACTTCTGACAGAAGTCTCACCAAGATTATCGTTGAAAATGCATATCTCAGCTTGATACCCGACGAAAGTCAAGATGTCGCTGGTTCTGCATATCAAACGCACTGTGGAGTGGTGAAAACACCAGATAACGTGTATCTCGCATTATGTAGCTCGAAAAGAGCGTTCTCGAAGATTCTGCATACTTCTGACGGAAGTCTCACCAAGATTATCGTTGAAAATGCATATCTCAGCTTGATACCCGACGAAAGTCAAGATGTCGCTGGTTCTGCATATCAAACGCACTGTGGAATGTTGAAAACACCAGAAAACTTGTTTTTTCCCATTAAATAGCTTGAAAAGAGCGATCTAGATGATTCTGCATACTTCTGACTGGAGTCTCACCAAGATTATCGACGAAAATGCATATCTCAGGTTGAAATCTCACGAAATTCAAGATGTCGCCTGTTCTGGATATCAAACGCACTGTGGTGTCGTGAAAACACCAGATAACGTGTTTCTCGCATTAAATAGCTCGGAAAGAGCAATCTCGAAGATTCTGCATACTTCTGACGGAAGTCTCACCAAGATTATCGTAGAAAATGCATATCTCAGGTTGAAATCTCACGAAAATCAAGATGACGCCGGTTCTGCATATCAAACGCACTGCGGAGTGGTGAAAACAACAGATAACGTGTTTCTCGCATTAAATAGCTCGAAAAGAGGGGTCCCGATGATTCTGCATACTACTGACAGAAGACTCACCAAGATTATCGCAGAAAATGCATATCTCAGCTGGAAACACCACGAAAATCAAGATATCGCCGGTTCTGCATATCAAACGCACTGTGGAGTGGTGAAAACACCAGAAAACGTGTTTTTCGCATTAAGTAGCTCGAAAAGAGCGATCTCGAAGATTCTGCATACTTCTGACAGAAGTCTCACCAAGATTATCGTAGAAAATGCATATCTCAGCTGGAAACCCGACGAAATCCAAGATGTCGCCGGTTCTGCATATCAAACGCACTGTGGAATGTTGAAAACACTAGAAAACTTGTTTTTTCGCATTAAATAGCTTGAAAAGAGCGATCTAGATGATTCTGCATACCTCTGCCTGAAGTCTCACCAAGGTTATCGCAGAAAATCCATATCTCAGCTTGAAACATCACGAAAATTAAGATGTCGCCGGTTCTGCATATCAAACGCACTGTGGAGTCGTGAAAACAACCACACAACGTGTTTCTGGCATTAAATAGCTCGAAAAGAGCGATCTCGAAGATTCTGCATACTTCTGACGGAAGTCTCACCAAGATTATCGTAGAAAATGCATATCTCAGGTTGAAATCTCACGAAAATCAAGATGTCGCCGGTTCTGCATATCAAACGCACTGCGGAGTGGTGAAAACAACAGATAACGTGTTTCTCGCATTAAATAGCTCGAAAAGAGGGGTCCCGATGATTCTGCATACTACTGACAGAAGACTCACCTAGATTATCGACGAAAATGCATATCTCAGGTTGAAATCTCACGAAAATCTAGATGTAGCCGGTTCTGGATATCAAACGCACTGTGGTGTCGTGAAAACACTAGAAAACTTGATTTTTCGCATTAAATAGCTTGAAAAGAGCGATCTAGATGATTCTGCATACTTCTGACTGAAGTGTCACCAAGATTATCGCAGAAAATCCATATCTCAGCTTGAAACATCACGAAAATTAAGATGTCGCCGGTTCTGCATATCAAACGCACTGTGGAGTCGTGAAAACAACCAGACAACGTGTTTCTCGCATTAAATAGCTCGAAAAGAGCGATCCCGATGATTCTGCATACTTCTGACAGAAGTCTCACCAAGATTATCGCAGAAAATGCATATCTCAGCTTGAAACCTCACGAAAATCAAGATGTCGCCGGTACTGCAAATCAAACGCACTGTGGAGTGGTGAAAACAACCAGATAACGTGTTTCTCGCATTAAATAGCTCGAGAAGTGCGATCCCGATGATTATGCATACTTCTGACAGAAGTCTCACCAAGATAATCGCAGAAAATGCATATCTCAGCTTGAAATCTCACGTAATTCAAGATGTCGCCTGTTCTGGATATCAAACGCACTGTGGTGCCGTGAAAACACCAGATAACGTGTTTCTCGCATTAAATAGCTCGAAAAGAGCGATCTCGAAGATTCTGCATACTTCTGACGGAAGTCTCACCAAGATTATCGTAGAAAATGCATATCTCAGCTTGAAACATCACGAAAATTAAGATGTCGCCGGTTCTGCATATCAAACGCACTGTGGAGTCGTGAAAACAACCAGACAACGTGTTTCTCGTATTAAATAGCTCGAAAAGAGCGATCCCGATGATTCTGCATACTTCTGACAGAAGTCTCACCAAGATTATCGCAGAAAATGCATATCTCAGCTTGAAACCTCACGAAAATCAAGATGTCGCCGGTACTGCAAATCAAACGCACTGTGGAGTGGTGAAAACAACCAGATAACGTGTTTCTCGCATTAAATAGCTCGAGAAGTGCGATCCCGATGATTATGCATACTTCTGACAGAAGTCTCACCAAGATAATCGCAGAAAATGCATATCTCAGCTTGAAACCTCACGAAAACCAAGTTATCTCCGGTTCTGCACATCAAACGTACTGTGGAGTGGTGAAAACGCCAGAAAACGTGTTTTTCGCATTAAGTAGCTCGAAAAGAGCGTTCTCGAAGATTCTGCATACTTGTGACAGAAGTCTCACCAAGATTATCGTAGAAAATGCATATCTCAGTATGAAACCCGACCGAAACCATGATATCGCCGGTTCTGCATGTCAAGCGTACTGTGGAGTGGCGAATACACCAGAAAACGTGTTTCTCGCATTAAATAGCTCGAAAAAGAGCGATCTAGATGATTCTGCATTCTTCTGACAGAAGACTCACCAAGATTATCGCAGAAAATGCATATCTCAGCTGGAAACACCACGAAAATCAAGATATCGCCGGTTCTGCATATCAAACGCACTGTGGAGTGGTGAAAACACCAGATATCGTGTTTGTCGCATTAAGTAGCTCGAAAAGAGCGATCTCGAAGATTCTGCATACTTCTGACAGAAGTCTCACCAAGATTATCGTAGAAAATGCATATCTCAGCTTGAAACCCGACGAAATCCAAGATATCGCCGGTTCTGCATATCAAACGCACTGTGGAATGTTGAAAACACCAGAAAACTTGTTTTTTCGCATTAAATAGCTTGAAAAGAGCGATCTAGATGATTCTGCATACTTCTGACTGAAGTCTCACCAAGATTATCGCAGAAAATCCATATCTCAGCTGGAAAACATCACGAAAATCAAGATGTCGCCGGTTCTGCATATCAAACGCAGTGTGGAGTCGTGAGAACAACCAGACAACGTGTTTCTCGCATTAAATAGCTCGAAAAGTGCGATCCCGATGATTCTGCATACTTCTGACAGAAGTCTCACCAAGATTATCGTAGAAAATGCATATCTCAGCTTGAAACCCGACGAAATCCAAGATGTCGCCGGTTCTGCATATCAAACGCACTGTGGAATGTTGAAAACACCAGAAAACTTGTTTTTTCGCATTAAATAGCTTGAAAAGAGCGATCTAGATGATTCTGCATACTTCTGACTGAAGCCTCACCAAGATTATCGCAGAAAATCCATATCTCAGCTGGAAAACATCACGAAAATCAAGATGTCGCCGGTTCTGCATATCAAACGCACTGTGGTGTCGTGAAAACAACCAGACAACGTGTTTCTCGCATTAAATAGCTCGAAAAGAGCGATCTCTAAGATTCTGCATACTTCTGACAGAAGTCTCACTAAGATTATCGTAGAAAATGCATATCTCAGCTTGAAACCCGACGAAATCCAAGATGTCGCCGGTTCTGCATATCAAACGCACTGTGGAATGTTGAAAACAACCAGACAACGTGTTTCTCGCATTAAATAGCTCGAAAAGAGCGATCCCGATGATTCTGCATACTTCTGACAGAAGTCTCACCAAGATTATCGTTGAAAATGCATATCTCAGCTTGAAACCTCACGAAAACCAAGTTATCTCCGGTTCTGCACATCAAACGTACTGTGGAGTGGTGAAAACACCCGAAAACGTGTTTCTCGCATTAAGTTGCTCGAAAAGAGCGTTTTCGAAGATTCTGCATACTTGTGACAGAAGTCTCACCAAGATTATCGTAAAAAATGCATATCTCAGTATGAAACCCGACCGAAACCATGATATCGCCGGTTCTGCATGTCAAACGTACGGTGGAGTGGCGAATACACCAGAAAACGTGTTTCTCGCATTAAATAGCTCGAAAAGAGCGATCTAGATGATTCTGCATACTTCTGACAGAAGACTCACCAAGATTATCGCAGAAAATGCATATCTCAGCTGGAAACACCACGAAAATCAAGATATCGCCGGTTCTGCATATCAAACGCACTGTGGAGTGGTGAAAACACCAGATATCGTGTTTCTCGCATTAAGTAGCTCGAAAAGAGCGATCTCGAAGATTCTGCATACTTCTGACAGAAGTCTCACCAAGATTATCGTAAAAAATGCATATCTCAGCTTGAAACCCGACGAAATCCAAGATATCGCCGGTTCTGCATATCAAACGCACTGTGGAATGTTGAAAACACCAGAAAACTTGTTTTTTCGCATTAAATAGCTTGAAAAGAGCGATCTAGATGATTCTGCATACTTCTGACTGAAGTCTCACCAAGATTATCGCAGAAAATCCATATCTCAGCTGGAAAACATCACGAAAATCAAGATGTCGCCGGTTCTGCATATCAAACGCACTGTGGAGTGGTGAAAACACCAGATAACGTGTTTCTCGCATTATGTAGCTCGAAAAGAGCGTTCTCGAAGATTCTGCATACTTCTGACAGAAGTCTCACCAAGATTATCGCAGAAAATGCATATGTCAGCTTGAAAACCCACGAAAAGCAAGATTTCGCCGGTTCTGCATGTCAAACGCACTGTGGATTGGTGAATACACCAGAAAACGTGTTTCTCGCATTAAATAGCTCGAAAAGAGCGATTTAGATGATTCTGCATACTTCTGACAGAAGACTCACCAAGATTATCGCAGAAAATCCATATCTCAGCTTGAAACATCACGAAAATTAAGATGTCGCCGTTTCTGCATATCAAACGCACTGTGGAGTCGTGAAAACAACCAGACAACGTGTTTCTCGCATTAAATAGCTCGAAAAGAGCGATCCCGATGATTCTGCATACTTCTGACAGAAGTCTCACCGAGATTATCGTTGAAAATGCATATCTCAGCTTGATACCCGACGAAAGTCAAGATGTCGCTGGTTCTGCATATCAAACGCACTGTGGAGTGGTGAAAACACCAGATATCGTGTTTCTCGCATTAAGTAGCTCGAGAAGAGCGATCTCGAAGATTCTGCATACTTCTGACAGAAGTCTCACCAAGATTATCGTAAAAAATGCATATCTCAGCTTGAAACCCGACGAAATCCAGGATATCGCCGGTTCTGCATATCAAACGCACTGTGGAATGTTGAAAACACCAGAAAACTTGTTTTTTCGCATTAAATAGCTTGAAAAGAGCGATCTAGATGATTCTGCATACTTCTGACTGAAGTCTCACCAAGATTATCGACGAAAATGCATATCTCAGGTTGAAATCTCACGAAATTCAAGATGTCGCCTGTTCTGGATATCAAACGCACTGTGGTGTCGTGAAAACACCAGATAACGTGTTTCTCGCATTAAATAGCTCGGAAAGAGCGATCTCGAAGATTCTGCATACTTCTGACGGAAGTCTCACCAAGATTATCGTAGAAAATGCATATCTCAGGTTGAAATCTCACGAAAATCAAGATGACGCCGGTTCTGCATATCAAACGCACTGCGGAGTGGTGAAAACAACAGATAACGTGTTTCTCGCATTAAATAGCTCGAAAAGAGGGGTCCCGATGATTCTGCATACTACTGACAGAAGACTCACCTAGATTATCGACGACAATGCATATCTCAGGTTGAAATCTCACGAAAATCTAGATGTAGCCGGTTCTGGATATCAAACGCACTGTGGTGTCGTGAAAACACTAGAAAACTTGATTTTTCGCATTAAATAGCTTGAAAAGAGCGATCTAGATGATTCTGCATACTTCTGACTGAAGTGTCACCAAGATTATCGCAGAAAATCCATATCTCAGCTTGAAACATCACGAAAATTAAGATGTCGCCGGTTCTGCATATCAAACGCACTGTGGAGTCGTGAAAACAACCAGACAACGTGTTTCTCGCATTAAATAGCTCGAATAGAGCGATCCCGATGATTCTGCATACTTCTGACAGAAGTCTCACCAAGATTATCGCAGAAAATGCATATCTCAGCTTGAAACCTCACGAAAATCAAGATGTCGCCGGTACTGCAAATCAAACGCACTGTGGAGTGGTGAAAACAACCAGATAACGTGTTTCTCGCATTAAATAGCTCGAGAAGTGCGATCCCGATGATTATGCATACTTCTGACAGAATTCTCAACAAGATAATCGCAGAAAATGCATATCTCAGCTTGAAATCTCACGAAATTCAAGATGTCGCCTGTTCTGGATATCAAACGCACTGTGGTGCCGTGAAAGCACCAGACAACGTGTTTCTCGCATTAAATAGCTCGAAAAGAGCGATCCCGATGATTCTGCATACTTCTGACAGAAGTCTCACCAAGATTATCGCAGAAAATGCATATCTCAGCTTGAAACCTCACGAAAATGAAGATGTCGCCGGTACTGCATATCAAACGCACTGTGGAGTGGTGAAAACAACCAGATAACGTGTTTCTCGCATTAAATAGCTCGAGCAGTGCGATCCCGATGATTATGCATACTTCTGACAGAAGTCTCACCAAGATTATCGCAGAAAATGCATATCTCAGCTTGAAACCTCACGAAAATCAAGATGTCGCCGGTTCTGCAAATCAAACGCACTGTGGAGTGGTGAAAACAACCAGATAACGTGTTTCTCGCATTAAATAGCTCGAGAAGTGCGATCCCGATGATTATGCATACTTCTGACAGAAGTCTCACCAAGATAATCGCAGAAAATGCATATCTCAGCTTGAAACCTCACGAAAACCAAGTTATCTCCGGTTCTGCACATCAAACGTACTGTGGAGTGGTGAAAACACCAGAAAACGTGTTTTTCGCATTAAGTAGCTCGAAAAGAGCGTTCTCGAAGATTCTGCATACTTGTGACAGAAGTCTCACCAAGATTATCGTAGAAAATGCATATCTCAGTATGAAACCCGACCGAAACCATGATATCGCCGGTTCTGCATGTCAAGCGTACTGTGGAGTGGCGAATACACCAGAAAACGTGTTTCTCGCATTAAATAGCTCGAAAAGAGCGATCTAGATGATTCTGCATTCTTCTGACAGAAGACTCACCAAGATTATCGCAGAAAATGCATATCTCAGCTGGAAACACCACGAAAATCAAGATATCGCCGGTTCTGCATATCAAACGCACTGTGGAGTGGTGAAAACACCAGATATCGTGTTTGTCGCATTAAGTAGCTCGAAAAGAGCGATCTCGAAGATTCTGCATACTTCTGACAGAAGTCTCACCAAGATTATCGTAGAAAATGCATATCTCAGCTTGAAACCCGACGAAATCCAAGATATCGCCGGTTCTGCATATCAAACGCACTGTGGAATGTTGAAAACACCAGACAACGTGTTTCTCGCATTAAATAGCTCGAAAAGTGCGATCCCGATGATTCTGCATATTTCTGACAGAAGTCTCACCAAGATTATCGTAGAAAATGCATATCTCAGCTTGAAACCCGACGAAATCCAAGATGTCGCCGGTTCTGCATATCAAACGCACTGTGGAATGTTGAAAACAACCAGACAACGTGTTTCTCGCATTAAATAGCTCGAAAAGAGCGATCCCGATGATTCTGCATACTTCTGACAGAAGTCTCACCAAGATTATCGTTGAAAATGCATATCTCAGCTTGAAACCTCACGAAAACCAAGTTATCTCCGGTTCTGCACATCAAACGTACTGTGGAGTGGTGAAAACACCCGAAAACGTGTTTCTCGCATTAAGTAGCTCGAAAAGAGCGTTCTCGAAGATTCTGCATACTTGTGACAGAAGTCTCACCAAGATTATCGTAGAAAATGCATATCTCAGTATGAAACCCGACCGAAACCATGATATCGCCGGTTCTGCATGTCAAACGTACTGTGGAGTGGCGAATACACCAGAAAACGTGTTTCTCGCATTAAATAGCTCGAAAAGAGCGATCTAGATGATTCTGCATACTTCTGACAGAAGACTCACCAAGATTATCGCAGAAAATGCATATCTCAGCTGGAAACACCACGAAAATCAAGATATCGCCGGTTCTCTATATCAAACGCACTGTGGAGTGGTGAAAACACCAGATATCGTGTTTCTCGCATTAAGTAGCTCGAAAAGAGCGATCTCGAAGATTCTGCATACTTCTGACAGAAGTCTCACCAAGATTATCGTAAAAAATGCATATCTCAGCTTGAAACCCGACGAAATCCAAGATATCGCCGGTTCTGCATATCAAACGCACTGTGGAATGTTGAAAACACCAGAAAACTTGTTTTTTCGCATTAAATAGCTTGAAAAGAGCGATCTAGATGATTCTGCATACTTCTGACTGAAGTCTCACCAAGATTATCGCAGAAAATCCATATCTCAGCTGGAAAACATCACGAAAATCAAGATGTCGCCGGTTCTGCATATCAAACGCACTGTGGAGTGGTGAAAACACCAGATAACGTGTTTCTCGCATTATGTAGCTCGAAAAGAGCGTTCTCGAAGATTCTGCATACTTCTGACAGAAGTCTCACCAAGATTATCGCAGAAAATGCATATCTCAGCTTGAAAACCCACGAAAAGCAAGATTTCGCCGGTTCTGCATGTCAAACGCACTGTGGATTGGTGAATACACCAGAAAACGTGTTTCTCGCATTAAATAGCTCGAAAAGAGCGATTTAGATGATTCTGCATACTGCTGGCAGAAGACTCACCAAGATTATCGCAGAAAATGCATATCTCAGCTGGAAACACCACGAAAATCAAGATATCGCCGGTTCTGCATATCAAACGCACTGTGGAGTGGTGCAGACAACCAGAGAACGTGTTTCTCGCATTAAATAGCTCGAAAAGAGCGATCTCGATGATTCAGCATACTTCGGACAGATGTCTCACCAAGATTATCGCAGGAAATGCATATCTCAGCTTGAAACCCGACGAAAAGCAAAATATCTCCGGTTCTGCATATCCGACGCACTGTGGAGTGGTGAAAACACCAGATAACGTGTTTCTCGCATTAAATAGCTCGAAACGAGCGATCTCGATGATTCTGCATACTTCGGACAGAAATCTCCCCAAACTTATCGTAAAAAATGCATATCTCAGATTGAAACCCCACGAAAACCAAGATATCGCTGTGTTCAGCATATCAAACGCACTGTGGAATGGTAAAAACACCCTGAAAACGTGTTTCTCGCATTAAATAGCTCGAATAGAGCGATCTCGATGATTCTTCATACTTCGGACAGAAGTCTCACCAAGATTATCGTAAAAAATGCATATCTCAGCTTGAAACCCCACGAAAGCCAAGATATCGCTGGTTCTGCATATCTAACGCACTGTGGAGTGGTGAAAACACCGGATAAGGTTTTTATCGCATTAACTAGCTCGAAAAGAGCGATCTCGATGATTCAGCATACTTCGGACAGAAGTCTCACCAAGATTATCGCAGAAAATGCATATCTCAGCTTGAAATCTCACGAAATTCAAGATGTCGCCTGTTCTGGATATCAAACGCACTGTGGTGCCGTGAAAACACCAGACAACGTGTTTCTCGCATTAAATAGCTCGAAAAGAGCGATCCCGATGATTCTGCATACTTCTGACAGAAGTCTCACCAAGATTATCGCAGAAAATGCATATCTCAGCTTGAAACCTCACGAAAATGAAGATGTCGCAGGTACTGCATATCAAACGCACTGTGGAGTGGTGAAAACAACCAGATAACGTGTTTCTCGCATTAAATAGCTGGAGCAGTGCGATCCCGATGATTATGCATACTTCTGACAGAAGTCTCACCAAGATTATCGCAGAAAATGCATATCTCAGCTTGAAACCTCACGAAAACCAAGTTATCTCCGGTTCTGCACATCAAACGTACTGTGGAGTGGTGAAAACACCAGAAAACGTGTTTTTCGCATTAAGTAGCTCGAAAAGAGCGTTCTCGAAGATTCTGCATACTTGTGACAGAAGTCTCACCAAGATTATCGTAGAAAATGCATATCTCAGTATGAAACCCGACCGAAACCATGATATCGCCGGTTCTGCATGTCAAGCGTACTGTGGAGTGGCGAATACACCAGAAAACGTGTTTCTCGCATTAAATAGCTCGAAAAGTGCGATCCCGATGATTCTGCATATTTCTGACAGAAGTCTCACCAAGATTATCGTAGAAAATGCATATCTCAGCTTGAAACCCGACGAAATCCAAGATGTCGCCGGTTCTGCATATCAAACGCACTGTGGAATGTTGAAAACAACCAGACAACGTGTTTCTCGCATTAAGTAGCTCGAAAAGAGCGATCTCGAAGATTCTGCATACTTCTGACAGAAGTCTCACCAAGATTATCGTAGAAAATGCATATCTCAGCTTGAAACCCGACGAAATCCAAGATATCGCCGGTTCTGCATATCAAACGCACTGTGGAATGTTGAAAACACCAGACAACGTGTTTCTCGCATTAAATAGCTCGAAAAGTGCGATCCCGATGATTCTGCATATTTCTGACAGAAGTCTCACCAAGATTATCGTAGAAAATGCATATCTCAGCTTGAAACCCGACGAAATCCAAGATGTCGCCGGTTCTGCATATCAAACGCACTGTGGAATGTTGAAAACAACCAGACAACGTGTTTCTCGCATTAAATAGCTCGAAAAGAGCGATCCCGATGATTCTGCATACTTCTGACAGAAGTCTCACCAAGATTATCGTTGAAAATGCATATCTCAGCTTGAAACCTCACGAAAACCAAGTTATCTCCGGTTCTGCACATCAAACGTACTGTGGAGTGGTGAAAACACCCGAAAACGTGTTTCTCGCATTAAGTAGCTCGAAAAGAGCGTTCTCGAAGATTCTGCATACTTGTGACAGAAGTCTCACCAAGATTATCGTAGAAAATGCATATCACAGTATGAAACCCGACCGAAACCATGATATCGCCGGTTCTGCATGTCAAACGTACTGTGGAGTGGCGAATACACCAGAAAACGTGTTTCTCGCATTAAATAGCTCGAAAAGAGCGATCTAGATGATTCTGCATACTTCTGACAGAAGACTCACCAAGATTATCGCAGAAAATGCATATCTCAGCTGGAAACACCACGAAAATCAAGATATCGCCGGTTCTGCATATCAAACGCACTGTGGAGTGGTGAAAACACCAGATATCGTGTTTCTCGCATTAAGTAGCTCGAAAAGAGCGATCTCGAAGATTCTGCATACTTCTGACAGAAGTCTCACCAAGATTATCGTAAAAAATGCATATCTCAGCTTGAAACCCGACGAAATCCAAGATATCGCCGGTTCTGCATATCAAACGCACTGTGGAATGTTGAAAACACCAGAAAACTTGTTTTTTCGCATTAAATAGCTTGAAAAGAGCGATCTAGATGATTCTGCATACTTCTGACTGAAGTCTCACCAAGATTATCGCAGAAAATCCATATCTCAGCTGGAAAACATCACGAAAATCAAGATGTCGCCGGTTCTGCATATCAAACGCACTGTGGAGTGGTGAAAACACCAGATAACGTGTTTCTCGCATTATGTAGCTCGAAAAGAACGTTCTCGAAGATTCTGCATACTTCTGACAGAAGTCTCACCAAGATTATCGCAGAAAATGCATATCTCAGCTTGAAAACCCACGAAAAGCAAGATTTCGCCGGTTCTGCATGTCAAACGCACTGTGGATTGGTGAATACACCAGAAAACGTGTTTCTCGCATTAAATAGCTCGAAAAGAGCGATTTAGATGATTCTGCATACTGCTGGCAGAAGACTCACCAAGATTATCGCAGAAAATGCATATCTCAGCTGGAAACACCACGAAAATCAAGATATCGCCGGTTCTGCATATCAAACGCACTGTGGAGTGGTGCAGACAACCAGAGAACGTGTTTCTCGCATTAAATAGCTCGAAAAGAGCGATCTCGATGATTCAGCATACTTCGGACAGATGTCTCACCAAGATTATCGCAGGAAATGCATATCTCAGCTTGAAACCCGACGAAAAGCAAAATATCTCCGGTTCTGCATATCCAACGCACTGTGGAGTGGTGAAAACACCAGATAACGTGTTTCTCGCATTAAATAGCTCGAAACGAGCGATCTCGATGATTCTGCATACTTCGGACAGAAATCTCCCCAAAATTATCGTAAAAAATGCATATCTCAGATTGAAACCCCACGAAAACCAAGATATCGCTGTGTTCAGCATATCAAACGCACTGTGGAATGGTAAAAACACCCTGAAAACGTGTTTCTCGCATTAAATAGCTCGAATAGAGCGATCTCGATGATTCTTCATACTTCGGACAGAAGTCTCACCAAGATTATCGTAAAAAATGCATATCTCAGCTTGAAACCCCACGAAAGCCAAGATATCGCTGGTTCTGCATATCTAACGCACTGTGGAGTGGTGAAAACACCGGATAAGGTTTTTATCGCATTAACTAGCTCGAAAAGAGCGATCTCGATGATTCAGCATACTTCGGACAGAAGTCTCACCAAGATTATCGCAGGAAATGCGTATCTCAGCTTGAAATGCCACGAAAACCAAGATATCGCTGGTTCTGCATATCAAACGCACTGTGGTGTGGTGAAAACACCAGATAACGTGTTTCTCGCATTAAATAGCTCGAAAAGAGCGATCTAGATGATTCAGCATACTTCGGACAGAAGTCTCACCAAGATTATCGCAGAAAATGCATATCTCAGCTTGAAACCCCACGAAAACCAAGATATCGCTGGTACTGCATATCAAACGAACTGTGGAGTGTTGAAAACCCCAGAAAACGAGTTTCTCGAATTAAATAGCTCGAAAAGAGCGCTCTCGATGTTTCAGCATACTTCGGACAGAAGTCCACCAAGATTATCGCAGAAAATGCATATCTCAGCTTGAAACCCCACGAAAACCAAGATATGTACTGTTCTGCATATCAAAGGCACTGTGGAGTGGTGAAAACACCAGATAACGTGTTTCTCGCACTAACTAGCTCGAAAAGAGCGATCTCGATGTTTCAGCATACTTCGGACAGAAGTCCACCAAGATTATCGCAGAATATGCATATCTCAGCTTGATACCCCACGAAAACCAAGATATCGCTGGTACTGCATATCAAACGCACTGTGGAGTGGTGAAAACACCAGATAACGTGTTTCTCGCATTAAATAGCTCGGAAAGAGCGTTCTCGAAGATTCTGCATACTTCTGACAGAAGTCTCACCAGGATTATCGTACAAAATGCATATCTCAGCATGAAACCCGACCGAAACCAAGATATCGCTGGTACTGCATATCAAACGCACTGTGGAGTGGTGAAAACACCAGAGAAAGTGTTTCTCGCATTAAATAGCTCGAAAAGGACGATCCCGATGATTCTGCATACTTCTGACAGAAGTCTCATCAAGATTATCGTAGAAAATGCATATCTCAGCTTGAACGCCGACGAAATCAAAGATGTCGCCGGTTCTGCATTATCAAACGCACTGTGGAGTGATGAAAACACCAGATAACGTGTTTCTCGCATAAAATAGCTCGATAAGAGGGATCTAGATGATTCTGCATACTTCTGACAAAAGACCCACCAAGATTATAGCTGAAAATGCATATCTCAGCTGGAAACACCACGAAAATCAAGATATTGCCGGTTCTGCATATCAAACGCACTGTGGAGTGGTGAAAACAACCAGAGAACGTGTTTCTCGCATTAAATAGTTCGAAAAGAGCGCTCTCGACGTTTCTGCATACTTCGGACAGAAGTCTCACCAAGATTATCGCAGGAAATGCATATCTCAGCTTGAAACCCCACGAAAACCAAGATATCTCCGGTTCTGCATATCCAACGAACTGTGGAGTGGTGAAAACCCCAGAAAATGTGTTTCTCGCATTAAATAGCTCGAAAAGAGCGCCCTCGATGTTTCAGCATACTTCGGACAGAAGTCCACCAAGATTATCGCAGAAAATGCATATCTCAGCTTGAAACCCCACGAAAACCAAGATATGTACTGTTCTGCATATCAAAGGCACTGTGGAGTGGTGAAAACACCAGATAACGTGTTTCTCGCACTAACTAGCTCGAAAAGAGCGATCTCGATGTTTCAGCATACTTCGGACAGAAGTCCACCAAGATTATCGCAGAATATGCATATCTCAGCTTGAAACCCCACGAAAACCAAGATATCGCTGGTACTGCATATCAAACGCACTGTGGAGTGGTGAAAACACCAGATAACGTGTTTCTCGCAACAAATAGCTCGAAAAGAGCGTTCTCGAAGATTCTGCATACTTCTAACAGAAGTCTCACCAAGATTATCGTAGAAAATGCATATCTCAGCTGGAAACACCTCGAAAATCAAGATATCGCCTGTTCTGCATATCAAACGCACTGTGGAGTGGTGAAAACAACCAGAGAACGTGTTTCTCGCATTAAATAGCTCGAAAAGAGCGATCTCGATGATTCAGCATACTTCGGACAGAAGTCTCACCAAGATTATCGCAGGAAATGCATATCTCAGCTTGAAACCCCACGAAAACCAAGATATCTCCGGTTCTGCATATCCAACGAACTGTGGAGTGGTGAAAACCCCAGAAAACGTGTTTCTCGCATTAAATAGCTCGAAAAGAGCGCTCGCGACGTTTCTGCATACTTCGGACAGATGTTTCACCAAGCTTATCGTAGAAAATGCATATCTCAGCTTGAAACCCGACGAAAACCAAAATGTCTGCGGTTCTGCATATCCAACACACTGTGGAGTGGTGAAAACACCAGATAACGTGTTTCTCGCATTCAATAGCTCGAAAAGAGCGTTCTCGAAGATTCTGCATACTTCTGACAGAAGTCTCACCAGGATTATCGCAGGAAATGCATATCTCAGCTTGAAACCCGACCGAAACCAAGATATCGCTGGTACTGCATATCAAACGCACTGTGGAGTGGTGAAAACAACCAGAGAACGTGTTTCTCGCATTAAATAGCTCGAAAAGAGCGATCTCGATGATTCAGCATACTTCGGACAGAAGTCTCACAAAGATTATCGCAGGAAATGCATATCTTAGCTTGAAACCCCACGAAAACCAGGATATCGCCGGTTCTGCATATTAAACGCACTGTGGAGTGGTGAAAACACCAGATAACGTGTTTCTCGCATTAACTAGCTCGAAAAGATCGATCTGGATGTTTCAGCATACTTCGGACAGAAGTCCACCTAGATTATCGCAGAAAATGCATATCTCAGCTTGAAACCCCACGAAAACCAAGATATCGCTGGTACTGCATATCAAACGCACTGTGGAGTGGTGAAAACAACCAGAGAACGTGTTTCTCGCATTAAATAGCTCGAAAAGAGCGATCTCGATGATTCAGCATACTTCGGACAGAAGTCTCACAAAGATTATCGCAGGAAATGCATATCTTAGCTTGAAACCCCACGAAAACCAGGATATCGCCGGTTCTGCATATTAAACGCACTGTGGAGTGGTGAAAACACCAGATAACGTGTTTCTCGCATTAACTAGCTCGAAAAGAGCGGTCTGGATGTTTCAGCATACTTCGGACAGAAGTCCACCAAGATTATCGCAGAAAATGCATATCTCAGCTTGAAACCCCACGAAAACCAAGATATCGCTGGTACTGCATATCAAACGCACTGTGGAGTGGTGAAAACACCAGATAACGTGTTTCTCGCATTAACTAGCTCGAAAAGAGCGATCTCGATGTTTCAGCATACTTCGTCCAGAAGTCCACCAAGATTATCGCAGAAAATGCATATCTCAGCTTGAAACCCGACGAAAACCAATATATCTCCGGTTCTGCATATCCAACGCACTGTGGAGTGGTGAAAACACCAGATAACGTGTTTCTCGCATTAAATAGCTCGAAACGAGCGATCTCGATGATTCTGCATACTTCGGACAGAAATCTCACAAAAATTATCGTAAAAAATGCATATCTCAGCTTGAAACCCGACCGAAACCAAGATATCTCCGGTTCTGCATGTCAAACACACTGTGGAGTGGTGAAAACACCAGATCACGTGTTTCTCGCTCTAACTAGCTCGAAAAGAGCGATCTAGATGATTCTGCATACTTCTGACTGAAGTCTCACCAATATTATCGTAGAAAATGCACATCTCAGCTTGAAACCCGACGAAAACAAAATATCGCCGGTTCTGCATATCAAACCAACTGTGGAGTGGTGAAAACACCAGATAACGTGTTTCTCGCATTAAATAGCTCGAAACGAGAGATCTCGATGATTCTGCATACTTCGGACAGAAATCTCACCAAAATTATCGTAAAAAATGCATATCTCAGATTGAAACCCCACGAAAACCAAGATATCGCTCTGTTCAGCATATCAAACGCACTGTGGAATGGTGAAAACACCCTGAAAACGTGTTTCTCGCATTAAATAGCTCGAATAGAGCGATCACGATGATTCTTCATACTTCGGACAGAAGTCTCACCAAGATTATCGTAAAAAATGCATATCTCAGCTTGAAACCCCACGAAAGCCAAGATATCGCTGGTTCTGCATATCTAACGCACTGTGGAGTGGTGAAAACACCGGATAAGGTTTTTCTCGCATTAACTAGCTCGAAAAGAGCGATCTCGATGATTCAGCATACTTCGGACAGAAGTCTCACCAAGATTATCGCAGGAAATGCGTATCTCAGCTTGAAATGCCACGAAAACCAAGATATCGCTGGTTCTGCATTTCAAACGCACTGTGGTGTGGTGAAAACACCATGATAACGTGTTTCTCGCATTAAATAGCTCGAAACGAGCGATCTCGATGTTTCAGCATACTTCGGACAGAAGTCTCACCAAGATTATCGCAGAAAATGCAAATCTCAGCTTGAAACCCCACGAAAACCAAGATATCGCCGGTTCGGCATATCATACGCACTGTGGAGTGGTGAAAACACCAGATAACGTGTTTCTCTCATTAAATAGCTCGAAAAGAGCGCTCTCGATGTTTCTGCATACTTCGGACAGAAGTCTCAACAAGATTATCGCAGAAAATGCATGTCTCAGCTTGAAACCCCACGAAAACCAAGATATCTACTGTTCTGCATATCATACGCACTGTGGAGTGGTAAAAACACCAGATAACGTGTTTCTCGCATTAAATAGCTCGAAACGAGCGATCTCGATGATTCTGCATACTTCGGACAGAAGTCTCAACAAGATTATCGCAGAAAATGCATATCTCAGCTTGAATCCCCACGAAAACCAAGATATATACTGTTCTGCATATCAAACGCACTGTGGAGTGGTGAAAACACCAGATAACGTGTTTCTCGCATTAAATAGCTCGAAACGAGCGATCTCGATGTTTCAGCATACTTCGGACAGAAGTCTCACCAAGATTATCGCAGAAAATGCAAATCTCAGCTTGAAACCCCACGAAAACCAAGATATCGCCGGTTCTGCATATCATACGCACTGTGGAGTGGTGAAAACACCAGATAACGTGTTTCTCTCATTAAACAGCTCGAAAAGAGCGATCTAGATGATTCAGCATACTTCGGACAGAAGTCTCACCAAGATTATCGCAGGAAATGCATATCTCAGCTTGAAACCCCACGAAAACCAAGATATCTCCGGTTCTGCATATCCAACGAACTGTGGAGTGTTGAAAACCCCAGAAAACGAGTTTCTCGCATTAAATAGCTCGAAAAGAGCGCTCTCGATGTTTCTGCATACTTCGGACAGATGTCTCACCAAGATTATCGCAGAAAATGCATATCTCAGCTTGAAACCCCACGAAAACCAAGATATCTACTGTTCTGCATATCAAACGCACTGTGGAGTGGTGAAAACACCAGATAACGTGTTTCTCGCACTGACTAGCTCGAACAGAGCGATCTCGATGATTCAGCATACTTCGGACAGATGTCTCACCAAGATTATCGCAGAAAATGCATATCTCAGCTTGAAACCCCACGAAAACCAAGATATCGCCGGTTCTGCATATCAAACGCACTGTGGAGTGGTGAAAACACCAGATAACGTGTTTCTCGCATTAAATAGCTGGAAACGAGCGATCTCGATGATTCTGCATACTTCGGACAGAAATCTCCCCAAAATTATCGTAAAAAATGCATATCTCAGATTGAAACCCCACGAAAACCAAGATATCGCTGGTTCTGCATATCAAACGCACTGTGAAGTGCTGAAAGCACCAGATAACGTGTTTGTCGCATTAAATAGCTCGAATAGAGCGATCTCGACGTTTCTGCATACTTCGGACAGAAGTCTCACCAAGATTATCGCAGAAAATGCATATCTCAGCTTGAAACCCCACGAAAACCAAGATATCGCTGGAACTGCATATCAAACGCACTGTGGAGTCGTGAAAACACCAGATAACGTGTTTCTCTCATTAAATAGCTCGAAAAGAGCGCTCTCGACGTTTCTGCATACTTCGCACAGATGTTTCACCAAGCTTATCGTAGAAAATGCATATCTCAGCTTGAAACCCGACGAAAACCAAAATGTCTGCGGTTCTGCATATCCAACGCACTGTGGAGTGGTGAAAACACCAGATAACGTGTTTCTCGCATTAAATAGCTCGAAAAGAGCGTTCTCGAAGATTCTGCATACTTCTGACAGAAGTCTCACCAGGATTATCGTAGAAAATGCATATCTCAGCTTGAAACCCGACCGAAACCAAGATATCTCCGGTTCTGCATGTCAAACGCACTGTGGAGTGGTGAAAGCACCAGAAAACGTGTTTCTCGCATTAAATAGCTCGAAAAGAGCGCCCTCGACGTTTCTGCATACTTCGGACAGATGTTTCACCAAGATTATCGCAGAAAATGCATATCTCTGCTTGAAACCCCACGAAAACCAGGATATCTACTGTTCTGCATATCCAACGAACTGCGGAGTGGTGAAAACCCCAGAAAACGTGTTTCTCGCATTAAATAGCTCGAAACGAGCGATCTCGATGATTCTGCATACTTCTAGCAGAAGTCTCACCAAGATTATCGTAGAAAATGCATATCTCAGCTGGAAACACCTCGAAAATCAAGATATCGCCTGTTCTGCATATCAAACGCACTGTGGAGTGGTGCAGACAACCAGAGAACGTGTTTCTCGCATTAAATAGCTCGAAAAGAGCGATCTCGATGATTCAGCATACTTCGGACAGATGTCTCACCAATATTATCGTAGAAAATGCACATCTCAGCTTGAAACCCGACGAAAACAAAATATCGCCGGTTCTGCATATCAAACCAACTGTGGAGTGGTGAAAACACCAGATAACGTGTTTCTCGCATTAAATAGCTCGAAACGAGCGATCTCGATGATTCTGCATACTTCGGACAGAAATCTCACCAAAATTATCGTAAAAAATGCATATCTCAGATTGAAACCCCACGAAAACCAAGATATCGCTCTGTTCAGCATATCAAACGCACTGTGGAATGGTGAAAACACCCTGAAAACGTGTTTCTCGCATTAAATAGCTCGAATAGAGCGATCACGATGATTCTTCATACTTCGGACAGAAGTCTCACCAAGATTATCGTAAAAAATGCATATCTCTGCTTGAAACCCCACGAAAGCCAAGATATCGCTGGTTCTGCATATCTAACGCACTGTGGAGTGGTGAAAACACCGGATAAGGTTTTTCTCGCATTAACTAGCTCGAAAAGAGCGATCTCGATGATTCAGCATACTTCGGACAGAAGTCTCACCAAGATTATCGCAGGAAATGCGTATCTCAGCTTGAAATGCCACGAAAACCAAGATATCGCTGGTTCTGCATTTCAAACGCACTGTGGTGTGGTGAAAACACCATGATAACGTGTTTCTCGCATTAAATAGCTCGAAACGAGCGATCTCGATGTTTCAGCATACTTCGGACAGAAGTCTCACCAAGATTATCGCAGAAAATGCAAATCTCAGCTTGAAACCCCACGAAAACCAAGATATCGCCGGTTCGGCATATCATACGCACTGTGGAGTGGTGAAAACACCAGATAACGTGTTTCTCTCATTAAATAGCTCGAAAAGAGCGCTCTCGATGTTTCTGCATACTTCGGACAGAAGTCTCAACAAGATTATCGCAGAAAATGCATGTCTCAGCTTGAAACCCCACGAAAACCAAGATATCTACTGTTCTGCATATCATACGCACTGTGGAGTGGTAAAAACACCAGATAACGTGTTTCTCGCATTAAATAGCTCGAAACGAGCGATCTCGATGATTCTGCATACTTCGGACAGAAGTCTCAACAAGATTATCGCAGAAAATGCATATCTCAGCTTGAATCCCCACGAAAACCAAGATATATACTGTTCTGCATATCAAACGCACTGTGGAGTGGTGAAAACACCAGATAACGTGTTTCTCGCATTAAATAGCTCGAAACGAGCGATCTCGATGTTTCAGCATACTTCGGACAGAAGTCTCACCAAGATTATCGCAGAAAATGCAAATCTCAGCTTGAAACCCCACGAAAACCAAGATATCGCCGGTTCTGCATATCATACGCACTGTGGAGTGGTGAAAACACCAGATAACGTGTTTCTCTCATTAAACAGCTCGAAAAGAGCGATCTAGATGATTCAGCATACTTCGGACAGAAGTCTCACCAAGATTATCGCAGGAAATGCATATCTCAGCTTGAAACCCCACGAAAACCAAGATATCTCCGGTTCTGCATATCCAACGAACTGTGGAGTGTTGAAAACCCCAGAAAACGAGTTTCTCGCATTAAATAGCTCGAAAAGAGCGCTCTCGATGTTTCTGCATACTTCGGACAGATGTCTCACCAAGATTATCGCAGAAAATGCATATCTCAGCTTGAAACCCCACGAAAACCAAGATATCTACTGTTCTGCATATCAAACGCACTGTGGAGTGGTGAAAACACCAGATAACGTGTTTCTCGCACTGACTAGCTCGAACAGAGCGATCTCGATGATTCAGCATACTTCGGACAGATGTCTCACCAAGATTATCGCAGAAAATGCATATCTCAGCTTGAAACCCCACGAAAACCAAGATATCGCCGGTTCTGCATATCAAACGCACTGTGGAGTGGTGAAAACACCAGATAACGTGTTTCTCGCATTAAATAGCTGGAAACGAGCGATCTCGATGATTCTGCATACTTCGGACAGAAATCTCCCCAAAATTATCGTAAAAAATGCATATCTCAGATTGAAACCCCACGAAAACCAAGATATCGCTGGTTCTGCATATCAAACGCACTGTGAAGTGCTGAAAGCACCAGATAACGTGTTTGTCGCATTAAATAGCTCGAATAGAGCGATCTCGACGTTTCTGCATACTTCGGACAGAAGTCTCACCAAGATTATCGCAGAAAATGCATATCTCAGCTTGAAACCCCACGAAAACCAAGATATCGCTGGAACTGCATATCAAACGCACTGTGGAGTCGTGAAAACACCAGATAACGTGTTTCTCTCATTAAATAGCTCGAAAAGAGCGCTCTCGACGTTTCTGCATACTTCGCACAGATGTTTCACCAAGCTTATCGTAGAAAATGCATATCTCAGCTTGAAACCCGACGAAAACCAAAATGTCTGCGGTTCTGCATATCCAACGCACTGTGGAGTGGTGAAAACACCAGATAACGTGTTTCTCGCATTAAATAGCTCGAAAAGAGCGTTCTCGAAGATTCTGCATACTTCTGACAGAAGTCTCACCAGGATTATCGTAGAAAATGCATATCTCAGCTTGAAACCCGACCGAAACCAAGATATCTCCGGTTCTGCATGTCAAACGCACTGTGGAGTGGTGAAAGCACCAGAAAACGTGTTTCTCGCATTAAATAGCTCGAAAAGAGCGCCCTCGACGTTTCTGCATACTTCGGACAGATGTTTCACCAAGATTATCGCAGAAAATGCATATCTCTGCTTGAAACCCCACGAAAACCAGGATATCTACTGTTCTGCATATCCAACGAACTGCGGAGTGGTGAAAACCCCAGAAAACGTGTTTCTCGCATTAAATAGCTCGAAACGAGCGATCTCGATGATTCTGCATACTTCTAGCAGAAGTCTCACCAAGATTATCGTAGAAAATGCATATCTCAGCTGGAAACACCTCGAAAATCAAGATATCGCCTGTTCTGCATATCAAACGCACTGTGGAGTGGTGCAGACAACCAGAGAACGTGTTTCTCGCATTAAATAGCTCGAAAAGAGCGATCTCGATGATTCAGCATACTTCGGACAGATGTCTCACCAAGATTATCGCAGGAAATGCATATCTCAGCTTGAAACCCGACGAAAACCAAAATATCTCCGGTTCTGCATATCCAACGCACTGTGGAGTGGTGAAAACACCAGATAACGTGTTTCTCGCATTAAATAGCTCGAAACGAGCGATCTCGATGATTCTGCATACTTCGGACAGAAATCTCCCCAAAATTATCGTAAAAAATGCATATCTCAGATTGAAACCCCACGAAAACCAAGATATCGCTGTGTTCAGCATATCAAACGCACTGTGGAATGGTAAAAACACCCTGAAAACGTGTTTCTCGCATTAAATAGCTCGAATAGAGCGATCTCGATGATTCTTCATACTTCGGACAGAAGTCTCACCAAGATTATCGTAAAAAATGCATATCTCAGCTTGAAACCCCACGAAAGCCAAGATATCGCTGGTTCTGCATATCTAACGCACTGTGGAGTGGTGAAAACACCGGATAAGGTTTTTATCGCATTAACTAGCTCGAAAAGAGCGATCTCGATGATTCAGCATACTTCGGACAGAAGTCTCACCAAGATTATCGCAGGAAATGCGTATCTCAGCTTGAAATGCCACGAAAACCAAGATATCGCTGGTTCTGCATATCAAACGCACTGTGGTGTGGTGAAAACACCAGATAACGTGTTTCTCGCATTAAATAGCTCGAAAAGAGCGATCTAGATGATTCAGCATACTTCGGACAGAAGTCTCACCAAGATTATCGCAGAAAATGCATATCTCAGCTTGAAACCCCACGAAAACCAAGATATCGCTGGTACTGCATATCAAACGAACTGTGGAGTGTTGAAAACCCCAGAAAACGAGTTTCTCGAATTAAATAGCTCGAAAAGAGCGCTCTCGATGTTTCAGCATACTTCGGACAGAAGTCCACCAAGATTATCGCAGAAAATGCATATCTCAGCTTGAAACCCCACGAAAACCAAGATATGTACTGTTCTGCATATCAAAGGCACTGTGGAGTGGTGAAAACACCAGATAACCTGTTTCTCGCACTAACTAGCTCGAAAAGAGCGATCTCGATGTTTCAGCATACTTCGGACAGAAGTCCACCAAGATTATCGCAGAATATGCATATCTCAGCTTGATACCCCACGAAAACCAAGATATCGCTGGTACTGCATATCAAACGCACTGTGGAGTGGTGAAAACACCAGATAACGTGTTTCTCGCATTAAATAGCTCGGAAAGAGCGTTCTCGAAGATTCTGCATACTTCTGACAGAAGTCTCACCAGGATTATCGTACAAAATGCATATCTCAGCATGAAACCCGACCGAAACCAAGATATCGCTGGTACTGCATATCAAACGCACTGTGGAGTGGTGAAAACACCAGAGAACGTGTTTCTCGCATTAAATAGCTCGAAAAGGACGATCCCGATGATTCTGCATACTTCTGACAGAAGTCTCATCAAGATTATCGTAGAAAATGCATATCTCAGCTTGAACGCCGACGAAATCAAAGATGTCGCCGGTTCTGCATTATCAAACGCACTGTGGAGTGGTGAAAACACCAGATAACGTGTTTCTCGCATAAAATAGCTCGAAAAGAGCGATCTAGATGATTCAGCATACTTCGGACAGAAGTCTCACCAAGATTATCGTACAAAATGCATATCTCAGCATGAAACCCGACCGAAACCAAGATATCTCCGGTTCTGCATATCCAACGAACTGTGGAGTGGTGAAAACCCCAGAAAATGTGTTTCTCGCATTAAATAGCTCGAAAAGAGCGCCCTCGATGTTTCAGCATACTTCGGACAGAAGTCCACCAAGATTATCGCAGAAAATGCATATCTCAGCTTGAAACCCCACGAAAACCAAGATATGTACTGTTCTGCATATCAAAGGCACTGTGGAGTGGTGAAAACACCAGATAACGTGTTTCTCGCACTAACTAGCTCGAAAAGAGCGATCTCGATGTTTCAGCATACTTCGGACAGAAGTCCACCAAGATTATCGCAGAATATGCATATCTCAGCTTGAAACCCCACGAAAACCAAGATATCGCTGGTACTGCATATCAAACGCACTGTGGAGTGGTGAAAACACCAGATAACGTGTTTCTCGCATTAAATAGCTCGAAAAGAGCGTTCTCGAAGATTCTGCATACTTCTAAGAGAAGTCTCACCAAGATTATCGTAGAAAATGCATATCTCAGCTGGAAACACCTCGAAAATCAAGATATCGCCTGTTCTGCATATCAAACGCACTGTGGAGTGGTGAAAACAACCAGAGAACGTGTTTCTCGCATTAAATAGCTCGAAAAGAGCGATCTCGATGATTCAGCATACTTCGGACAGAAGTCTCACCAAGATTATCGCAGGAAATGCATATCTCAGCTTGAAACCCCACGAAAACCAAGATATCTCCGGTTCTGCATATCCAACGAACTGTGGAGTGGTGAAAACCCCAGAAAACGTGTTTCTCGCATTAAATAGCTCGAAAATAGCGATCTCGATGATTCAGCATACTTCGGACAGAAGTCTCACAAAGATTATCGCAGGAAATGCATATCTTAGCTTGTAACCCCACGAAAACCAGGATATCGCCGGTTCTGCATATTAAACGCACTGTGGAGTGGTGAAAACACCAGATAACGTGTTTCTCGCATTAACTAGCTCGAAAAGAGCGATCTGGATGTTTCAGCATACTTCGGACAGAAGTCCACCTAGATTATCGCAGAAAATGCATATCTCAGCTTGAAACCCCACGAAAACCAAGATATCGCTGGTACTGCATATCAAACGCACTGTGGAGTGGTGAAAACACCAGATAACGTGTTTCTCGCATTAAATAGCTCGAAAAGAGCGCTCGCGACGTTTCTGCATACTTCGGACAGATGTTTCACCAAGCTTATCGTAGAAAATGCATATCTCAGCTTGAAACCCGACGAAAACCAAAATGTCTGCGGTTCTGCATATCCAACACACTGTGGAGTGGTGAAAACACCAGATAACGTGTTTCTCGCATTCAATAGCTCGAAAAGAGCGTTCTCCAAGATTCTGCATACTTCTGACAGAAGTCTCACCAGGATTATCGCAGGAAATGCATATCTCAGCTTGAAACCCGACCGAAACCAAGATATCGCTGGTACTGCATATCAAACGCACTGTGGAGTGGTGAAAACAACCAGAGAACGTGTTTCTCGCATTAAATAGCTCGAAAATAGCGATCTCGATGATTCAGCATACTTCGGACAGAAGTCTCACAAAGATTATCGCAGGAAATGCATATCTTAGCTTGTAACCCCACGAAAACCAGGATATCGCCGGTTCTGCATATTAAACGCACTGTGGAGTGGTGAAAACACCAGATAACGTGTTTCTCGCATTAACTAGCTCGAAAAGAGCGATCTGGATGTTTCAGCATACTTCGGACAGAAGTCCACCTAGATTATCGCAGAAAATGCATATCTCAGCTTGAAACCCCACGAAAACCAAGATATCGCTGGTACTGCATATCAAACGCACTGTGGAGTGGTGAAAACAACCAGAGAACGTGTTTCTCGCATTACATAGCTCGAAAAGAGCGATCTCGATGATTCAGCATACTTCGGACAGAAGTCTCACAAAGATTATCGCAGGAAATGCATATCTTAGCTTGAAACCCCACGAAAACCAGGATATCGCCGGTTCTGCATATTAAACGCACTGTGGAGTGGTGAAAACACCAGATAACGTGTTTCTCGCAATTAACTAGCTCGAAAAGAGCGATCTGGATGTTTCAGCATACTTCGGACAGAAGTCCACCAAGATTATCGCAGAAAATGCATATCTCAGCTTGAAACCCCACGAAAACCAAGATATCGCTGGTACTGCATATCAAACGCACTGTGGAGTGGTGAAAACACCAGATAACGTGTTTCTCGCATTAACTAGCTCGAAAAGAGCGATCTCGATGTTTCAGCATACTTCGTCCAGAAGTCCACCAAGAATATCGCAGAAAATGCATATCTCAGCTTGAAACCCGACGAAAACCAATATATCTCCGGTTCTGCATATCCAACGCACTGTGGAGTGGTGAAAACACCAGATAACGTGTTTCTCGCATTAAATAGCTCGAAACGAGCGATCTCGATGATTCTGCATACTTCGGACAGAAATCTCACAAAAATTATCGTAAAAAATGCATATCTCAGCTTGAAACCCGACCGAAACCAAGATATCTCCGGTTCTGCATGTCAAACACACTGTGGAGTGGTGAAAACACCAGATAACGTGTTTCTCGCTCTAACTAGCTCGAAAAGAGCGATCTAGATGATTCTGCATACTTCTGACTGAAGTCTCACCAATATTATCGTAGAAAATGCACATCTCAGCTTGAAACCCGACGAAAACCAAAATATCGCCGGTTCTGCATATCAAACCAACTGTGGAGTGGTGAAAACACCAGATAACGTGTTTCTCGCATTAAATAGCTCGAAACGAGCGATCTCGATGATTCTGCATACTTCGGACAGAAATCTCACCAAAATTATCGTAAAAAATGCATATCTCAGATTGAAACCCCACGAAAACCAAGATATCGCTCTGTTCAGCATATCAAACGCACTGTGGAATGGTGAAAACACCCTGAAAACGTGTTTCTCGCATTAAATAGCTCGAATAGAGCGATCTCGATGATTCTTCATACTTCGGACAGAAGTCTCACCAAGATTATCGTAAAAAATGCATATCTCAGCTTGAAACCCCACGAAAGCCAAGATATCGCTGGTTCTGCATATCTAACGCACTGTGGAATGGTGAAAACACCAGATAACGTGTTTCTCTCATTAAATAGCTCGAAAAGAGCGCTCTCGATGTTTCTGCATACTTCGGACAGAAGTCTCAACAAAATTATCGCAGAAAATGCATGTCTCAGCTTGAAACCCCACGAAAACCAAGATATCTACTGTTCTGCATATCATACGCACTGTGGAGTGGTAAAAACACCAGATAACGTGTTTCTCGCATTAAATAGCTCGAAACGAGCGATCTCGATGATTCTGCATACTTCGGACAGAAGTCTCAACAAGATTATCGCAGAAAATGCATATCTCAGCTTGAATCCCCACGAAAACCAAGATATATACTGTTCTGCATATCAAACGCACTGTGGAGTGGTGAAAACACCAGATAACGTGTTTCTCGCATTAAATAGCTCGAAACGAGCGATCTCGATGTTTCAGCATACTTCGGACAGAAGTCTCACCAAGATTATCGCAGAAAATGCAAATCTCAGCTTGAAACCCCACGAAAACCAAGATATCGCCGGTTCTGCATATCATACGCACTGTGGAGTGGTGAAAACACCAGATAACGTGTTTCTCTCATTAAACAGCTCGAAAAGAGCGATCTAGATGATTCAGCATACTTCGGACAGAAGTCTCACCAAGATTATCGCAGGAAATGCATATCTCAGCTTGAAACCCCACGAAAACCAAGATATCTCCGGTTCTGCATATCCAACGAACTGTGGAGTGTTGAAAACCCCAGAAAACGAGTTTCTCGCATTAAATAGCTCGAAAAGAGCGCTCTCGATGTTTCTGCATACTTCGGACAGATGTCTCACC
This sequence comes from Anthophora plumipes, assembly GCA_951804975.1. Lineage (NCBI taxonomy): Eukaryota > Metazoa > Arthropoda > Insecta > Hymenoptera > Apidae > Anthophora > Anthophora plumipes. The sequence goes on along the minus strand of CATORF010000936.1, from coordinate 1,656,590 downwards.
AAGATTATCGCAGAAAATGCATATCTCAGCTTGAAACCCCACGAAAACCAAGATATCTACTGTTCTGCATATCAAACGCACTGTGGAGTGGTGAAAACACCAGATAACGTGTTTCTCGCACTGACTAGCTCGAACAGAGCGATCTCGATGATTCAGCATACTTCGGACAGATGTCTCACCAAGATTATCGCAGAAAATGCATATCTCAGCTTGAAACCCCACGAAAACCAAGATATCGCCGGTTCTGCATATCAAACGCACTGTGGAGTGGTGAAAACACCAGATAACGTGTTTCTCGCATTAAATAGCTGGAAACGAGCGATCTCGATGATTCTGCATACTTCGGACAGAAGTCTCACCAAGATTATCGCAGAAAATGCATATCTCAGCTTGAAACCCCACGAAAACCAAGATATCGCTGGTTCTGCATATCAAACGCACTGTGGAGTGCAGAATACACCAGATAACGTGTTTGTCGCAGTAAGTAGCTCGTAAAGAGCGTTCTCGAAGATCCTGCATACTTCTGACAGAAGTCTCACCAAGATTATCATAGAAAATGCATATCTCAGCTTGAAACCCGACGAAAACCGAGTTATCCCCGGTTCTGCACATCAAACGTACCGTGGAGTGGTGAAAACACCAGAAAACGTGTTTCGCGCAATAAGTAGCTCGAAAACAGCGTTCTCGAAGATCCTGCATACTTCTGACAGAAGTCTCACCAAGATTATCGCAGGAAATGCGTATCTCAGCTTGAAATGCCACGAAAACCAAGATATCGCTGGTTCTGCATATCAAACGCACTGTGGTGTGGTGAAAACACCAGATAACGTGTTTCTCGCATTATGTAGCTCGAAACGAGCGTTTTCGATGATTCTGCATACTTCTGACAGAAGTCTCACCAGGATTATCGTAGAAAATGCATATCACAGTTTGAAACCCGACCGAAACCAAGATATCTCCGGTTCTGCATGTCAAACGCACTGTGGAGTGGTGAAAACACCAGACTACGTGTTTCGTGCATTAAGTAGCTCGAAAAGAGCGATCTAGATGATTCTGCATACTTCTGACTGAAGTCTCACCAATATTATCGCAGAAAATGCATATCTCAGCTTGAAACCCCACGAAAACAAAGATATCTACTGTTCTGCATATCAAACGCACTGTGGAGTGGTGAAAACACCAGATAACGTGTTTCTCGCACTAACTAGCTCGAACAGAGCGATCTCGATAATTAAGCATACTTCGGACAGAAGTCTCACCAAGATTATCGTAAAAAATGCATATCTCAGCTTGTATCCCCACGAAAACCAAGATATCGCTGGTTCTGCATATTAAACGCACTGTGGAGTGCAGAAAACACCAGATAACGTGTTTGTCGCAATAAGTAGCTCGTAAAGAGCGTTCTCGAAGATCCTGCATACTTCTGACAGAAGTCTCACAAAGATTATCATAGAAAATGCATATCTCAGCTTGAAACCCCACGAAAACCAAGATATCGCCGGTTCTGCATATCATACGCACTGTGGAGTGGTGAAAACACCAGACTACGTGTTTCGTGCATTAAGTAGCTCGAAAAGAGCGATCTAGATGATTCTGCATACTTCTGACTGAAGTCTCACCAATATTATCGCAGAAAATGCATATCTCAGCTTGAAACCCGACGAAAACCGAGTTATCTCCGGTTCTGCACATCAAACGTACCGTGGAGGGGTAAAAACACCAGAAAACGTGTTTCGCGCATTCAGTAGCTCGAAAAGAGCGATGTCGATGATTCTGCATACTTCGGACAGAAGTCTCAACACGATTATCGTAGAAAATGCATATCTCAGCTTGAAACCCGACGAAAACCAAAATATCTCCGGTTCTGCATATTCAACGCACTGTGGAGTGGTAAAAACACCAGATAACGTGTTTCTTGCATTAAATAGCTCGAAACGAGCGATCTCGATCATTCTGCATACTTCGGACAGAAGTCTCAACAAGATTATCGCAGAAAATGCATATCTCAGCTTGAAACCCCACGAAAACCAAGATATCTACTGTTCTGAATATCAAACGCACTGTGGAGTGGAGAAAACACCAGATAACGTGTTTCTCGCACTAACTAGCTCGAACAGAGCGATCTCGATGATTCAGCATACTTCGGACAGAAGTCTCACCAAGATTATCGCAGGAAATGCATATCTCAGCTTGAAACCCCACGAAAACCAAGATATCTACGGTTCTGCATATCCAACAAACTGTGGAGAAGTGAAAACACCAGATAACGTGTTTGTCGCAGTAAGTAGCTCGTAAAGAGCGTTCTCTAAGATCCTGCATACTTCTGACAGAAGTCTCACCAAGATTATCATAGAAAATGCATATCTCAGCTTGAAACCCGACGAAAACCGAGTTATCCCCGGTTCTGCACATCAAACGTACCGTGGAGTGGTGAAAACACCAGAAAACGTGTTTCGCGCAATAAGTAGCTCGAAAAGAGCGTTCTCGAAGATCCTGCATACTTCTGACAGAAGTCTCACCAAGATTATCGCAGGAAATGCGTATCTCAGCTTGAAATGCCACGAAAACCAAGATATCGCTGGTTCTGCATATCAAACGCACTGTGGTGTGGTGAAAACACCAGATAACGTGTTTCTCGCATTATGTAGCTCGAAACGAGCGTTTTCGATGATTCTGCATACTTCTGACAGAAGTCTCTACAGGATTATCGTAGAAAATGCATATCTCAGTTTGAAACCCGACCGAAACCAAGATATCTCCGGTTCTGCATGTCAAACGCACTGTGGAGTGGTGAAAACCCCAGACTACGTGTTTCGTGCATTAAGTAGCTCGAAAAGAGCGATCTAGATGATTCTGCATACTTCTGACTGAAGTCTCACCAATATTATCGCAGAAAATGCATATCTCAGCTTGAAACCCCACGAAAACAAAGATATCTACTGTTCTGCATATCAAACGCACTGTGGAGTGGTGAAAACACCAGATAACGTGTTTCTCGCACTAACTAGCTCGAACAGAGCGATCTCGATGTTTCAGCATACTTCGGGCAGATGTTTCGCCAAGCTTATCGAAGAAAATGCATATCTGAGCTTGAAACCCGACGAAAACCAAAATATCTGCGGTTCTGCATATCCAACGCACTGTGGAGTGGTGAAAACACCAGATAACGTGTTTCTCGCATTATGTAGCTCGAAACGAGCGTTCTCGATGATTCTGCACACTTCTGACAGAAGTCTCACCAGGATTATCGTAGAAAATGCATATCTCAGTTTGAAACCCGACCGAAACCAAGATATCTCCGGTTCTGCATGTCAAACGCACTGTGGAGTGGTGAAAACACCAGACTACGTGTTTCGTGCATTAAGTAGCTCGAAAAGAGCGATCTAGATGATTCTGCATACTTCTGACTGAAGTCTCACCAATATTATCGCAGAAAATGCATATCTCAGCTCGAAACCTCACGAAAATCAAGATGTTGCCGGTTCTGCATATCAAACGCACTGTGGAGTGGTGAAAACAACCAGAGAACGTGTTTCTCGCATTAAATAGCTCGAATAGAGCGATCTCGATGATTCTGCATACTTCGGACAGAAGTCTCAAGAAAATTATCGTAAAAAATGCATATCTGAGCTTGAAACCCCACGAAAACCAAGATATCGCTGGTACTGCATATCAAACGCACTGTGGAGTGGTGAAAACACCAGATAACGTGTTTCTCGCATTAAATAGCTCGGAGAGAGCGTTCTCGAAGATCCTGCATACTTCTGACAGAAGTCTCACCAAGATTATCGTAGAAAATGCATATCTCAGCTTGAAACCCGACGAAAACCAAAATATCTCCGGTTCTGCATATCCAACGCACTGTGGAGTGTTGAAAACCCCAGAAAACGAGTTTCTCGCATTAAATAGCTCGAAAAGAGCGCTCTCGATGTTTCTACATACTTCGGGCAGATGTTTCACCAAGATCATCGCAGGAAATGCGTATCTCAGCTTGAAACACCACGAAAACCAAGATATCTCCGGTTCTGCATATCCAACGAACTGTGGAGTGTTGAAAACCCCAGAAAACGAGTTTCTCGCATTAAATAGCTCGAAAAGAGCGCTCTCGATGTTTCTACATACTTCGGGCAGATGTTTCACCAAGATTATCGTAGAAAATGCATATCTCAGCATGAAACCCGACGAAAACCAAAATATCGCCGGTTCTGCATATCAAACCAACTGTGGAGTGGTGAAAACACCAGAAAACGTGTTTCGCGCATTAAGTAGCTCGAAAAGTGCGTTCTCGAAGATTCTGCATACTTCTGACAGAAGTCTCACCAGGATTATCGTAGAAAATGCATATCTCAGCTTGAAACCCGACGAAAACCAAAATATCGCCGGTTCTGCATATCAAACCAACTGTGGAGTGGTGAAAACACCCTGAAAACGTGTTTCTCGCATTAAATAGCTCGAATAGAGCGATCTCGATGATTCTTCATACTTCGGACAGAAGTCTCACCAAGATTATCGTAAAAAATGCATATCTCAGCTTGAAACCCCACGAAAGCCAAGATATCGCTGGTTCTGCATATCTAACGCACTGTGGAGTGGTGAAAACACCGGATAAGGTTTTTCTCGCATTAACTAGCTCGAAAAGAGCGATCTCGATGTTTCAGCATACTTCGGACAGAAGTCTCACCAAGATTATCGCAGAAAAAGCATATCTCAGCTTGAAACCCCACGAAAACCAAGATATCGCCGGTTCTGCATATCATACGCACTGTGGAGTGGTAAAAACACCAGATAACGTGTTTCTCGCATTGAATAGCTCGAAACGAGCGATCTCGATAATTAAGCATACTTCGGACAGAAGTCTCACCAGGATTATCGTAGAAAATGCATATCTCAGCTTGAAACCCGACGAAAACCAAAATATCGCCGGTTCTGCATATCAAAGCAACTGTGGAGTGGTGAAAACACCTGATAACGTGTTTCTCGCATTAAGTAGCTCGAAAAGTGCGATCTCGATGATTCTGCATACTTCTAACAGAAGTCTCACCAAGATTATCGCAGAAAATGCATATCTCTGCTTGAAACCCCACGAACACCAATATATCTACTGTTCTGCATATCCAACGAACTGTGGAGTGGTGAAAACCCCAGAAAACCTGTTTCTCGCATTAAATAGCTCGAAAAGAGCGCTCTCGACGTTTCTGCATACTTCGGACAGATGTTTCTCCAAGCTTATCGTATAAAATGCATATCTCAGCTTGAAACCCCACGAAAACCAAGATATTGCCGGTTCTGCATATCAAACGCACTGTGGAGTGCTGAAAACACCAGATAACGTGTTTGTCGCAATAAGTAGCTCGAAAAGAGCGTTCTCGAAGATCCTGCATACTTCTGACAGAAGTCTCACCAAGATTATCGTAGAAAATGCATGTCTCAGCTTGAAACCCCACGAAAACCAAGATATCTACTGTTCTGCATATCATACGCACTGTGGAGTGGTAAAAACACCAGATAACGTGTTTCTCGCACTAACTAGCTCGAAAAGAGCGATCTCGATGATTCAGCATACTTCGGACAGAAGTCTCAACAAGATTATCGCAGAAAATGCATATCTCAGCTTGAAACCCCACGAAAACCAAGATATTGCCGGTTCTGCATATCAAACGCACTGTGGAGTGCTGAAAACACCAGATAACGTGTTTGTCGCAATAAGTAGCTCGAAAAGAGCGTTCTCGAAGATTCTGCATACTTCTGACAGAAGTCTCACCAGGATTATCGTAGAAAATGCATATCTCAGCTTGAAACCCGACCGAAACCAAGATATCTCCGGTTCTGCATGTCAAACGTACTGTGGAGTGGTAAAAACACCAGATAACGTGTTTCTCGCATTAAATAGCTCGAAACGAGCGATCTCGATGATTCTGCATACTTCGGACAGAAGTCTCAACAAGATTATCGCAGAAAATGCATATCTCAGCTTGAAACCCCACGAAAGCCAAGATATCGCTGGTTCTGCATATCTAACGCACTGTGGAGTGGTGAAAACACCGGATAAGGTTTTTCTCGCATTAACTAGCTCGAAAAGAGCGATCTCGATGTTTCAGCATACTTCGGACAGAAGTCTCACCAAGATTATCGCAGAAAAAGCATATCTCAGCTTGAAACCCCACGAAAACCAAGATATCTCCGGTTCTGCATATCCAACGAACTGTGGAGTGGTGAAAACCCCAGAAAACCTGTTTCTCGCATTAAATAGCTCGAAAAGAGCGCTCTCGACGTTTCTGCATACTTCGGACAGATGTTTCTCCAAGCTTATCGTATAAAATGCATATCTCAGCTTGAAACCCGACGAAAACCAAAATATCTGCGGTTCTGCATATCCAACGCACTGTGGAGTGGTGAAAACATCAGATAACGTGTTTCTCGCATTAAATAGCTCGAAACGAGCGATCTCGATGCTTCTGCAAACTTCGGACAGAACTCTCACCAAAATTATCGTAAAAAATGCATATCTCAACTTGAAACCCGACGAAAACCAAAATATCTGCGGTTCTGCATATCCAACGCACTGTGGAGTGGTGAAAACACCAGATAACGTGTTTCTCGCATTATGTAGCTCGAAACGAGCGTTCTCGATGATTCTGCATACTTCTGACAGAAGTCACACCAGGATTATCGTAGAAAATGCATATCACAGTTTGAAACCCGACCGAAACCAAGATATCTCCGGTTCTGCATGTCAAACGCACTGTGGAGTGGTGAAAACACCAGACTACGTGTTTCGTGCATTAAGTAGCTCGAAAAGAGCGATCTAGATGATTCTGCATACTTCCGACTGAAGTCTCACCAATATTATCGCAGAAAATGCATATCTCAGCTCGAAACCTCACGAAAATCAAGATGTTGCCGGTTCTGCATATCAAACGCACTGTGGAGTGGTGGAAACAACCAGAGAACGTGTTTCTCGCATTAAATAGCTCGAATAGAGCGATCTCGATGAATCTGCATACTTCGGACAGAAGTCTCAAGAAGATTATCTGTAAAATGCATATCTGAGCTTGAAAACCCACGAAAACCAAGATATCGCTGGTACTGCATATCAAACGCACTGTGGAGTGGTGAATACACCAGATAACGTGTTTCTCGCATTAAATAGCTCGAAGAGAGCGTTCTCGAAGATTCTGCATACTTCTGACAGAAGTCTCACCAGGATTATCGTAGAAAATGCATATCTCAGCTTGAAACCCGACCGAAACCAAGATATCTCCGGTTCTGCATGTCAAACGTACTGTGGAGTGGTGAAAACACCAGAAAACGTGTTTCGTGCATTAAGTAGCTCGAAAAGAGCGATCTAGACGATTCTGCATACTTCTGACAAAGGACCCACCAAGCTTATCGCAGAAAATGCATATCTCAGCTTGAAACCCCACGAAAACCAAGATATGTACTGTTCTGCATATCAAACGCACTGTGGAGTGGTGAAAACATCAGATAACGTGTTTCTCGCACTAACTAGCTCGAAAAGAGCGATCTCGATGATTCAGCATACTTCTAACAGAAGTCTCGCCAAGATTATCGCAGAAAATGCATATCTCTGCTTGAAACCCCACGAAAACCACGATATCTACTGCTCTGCATATCCAACGAACTGTGGAGTGGTGGAAACCCCAGAAAACGTGTTTATCGCATTAAATAGCTCGAAAAGAGCGCTCTCGATGTTTCGGCATACTTCGGACAGATGTTTCACCAAGATTATCGTAGAAAATGCATATCTCAGCTTGAAACCCGACCAAAACCAAAATATCGCCGGTTCTGCATATCCAACCAACTGCGGAGTGGTGAAAACACCAGATAACGTGTTTCTCGCATTAAATAGCTCGAAACGAGCGATCTCGATGATTCTGCATACTTCTAACAGAAGTCTCGCCAAGATTATCGCAGAAAATGCATATCTCTGCTTGAAACCCCACGAAAACCACGATATCTACTGTTCTGCATATCCAACGAACTGTGGAGTGGTGAAAACCCCAGAAAACGTGTTTCTCGCATTAAATAGCTCGAAAAGAGCGCTCTCGACGTTTCTGCATACTTCGGGCAGATGTTTCACCAAGCTTATCGTAGAAAATGCATATCTCAGCTTGAAACCCGACCGAAACCAAGATATCTCCGGTTCTGCATGTCAAACGTACTGTGGAGTGGTAAAAACACCAGATAACGTGTTTCTCGCATTAAATAGCTCGAAACGAGCGATCTCGATGATTCTGCATACTTCGGACAGAAGTCTCAACAAGATTATCGCAGAAAATGCATATCTCAGCTTGAAACCCCACGACAGCCAAGATATCGCTGGTTCTGCATATCTAACGCACTGTGGAGTGGTGAAAACACCGGATAAGGTTTTTCTCGCATTAACTAGCTCGAAAAGAGCGATCTCGATGTTTCAGCATACTTCGGACAGAAGTCTCACCAAGATTATCGCAGAAAAAGCATATCTCAGCTTGAAACCCCACGAAAACCAAGATATCGCCGGTTCTGCATATCATACGCACTGTGGAGTGGTGAAAACACCAGATAACGTGTTTCTCGCATTGAATAGCTCGAAACGAGCGATCTCGATAATTAAGCATACTTCGGACAGAAGTCTCACCAGGATTATCGTAGAAAATGCATATCTCAGCTTGAAACCCGACGAAAACCAAAATATCGCCGGTTCTGCATATCAAACCAACTGTGGAGTGGTGAAAACACCTGATAACGTGTTTCTCGCATTAAGTAGCTCGAAAAGTGCGATCTCGATGATTCTGCATACTTCTAACAGAAGTCTCACCAAGATTATCGCAGAAAATGCATATCTCTGCTTGAAACCCCACGAACACCAATATATCTACTGTTCTGCATATCCAACGAACTGTGGAGTGGTGAAAACCCCAGAAAACGTGTTTATCGCATTAAATAGCTCGAAAAGAGCGCTCTCGATGTTTCGGCATACTTCGGACAGATGTTTCACCAAGATTATCGTAGAAAATGCATATCTCAGCTTGAAACCCGACGAAAACCAAAATATCGCCGGTTCTGCATATCCAACCAACTGCGGAGTGGTGAAAACACCAGATAACGTGTTTCTCGCATTAAATAGCTCGAAAAGTGCGATCTCGATGATTCTGCATACTTCTAACAGAAGTCTCGCCAAGATTATCGCAGAAAATGCATATCTCTGCTTGAAACACCACGAAAACCGAGTTATCTCCGGTTCTGCACATCAAACGTACCGTGGAGTGGTGAAAACACCAGAAAACGTGTTTCGCGCATTAAGTAGCTCGAAAAGAGCGTTCTCGAAGATTCTGCATACTTCTGACAGAAGTCTCACCAGGATTATCGTAGAAAATGCATATCTCAGCTTGAAACCCGACCGAAACCAAGATATCTCCGGTTCTGCATGTCAAACGTACTGAGGAGTGGTGAAAACACCAGAAAGCGTGTTTCGAGCATTAAGTAGCTCGAAAAGAGCGATCTAGATGATTCTGCATACTTCTGACAAAAGACCCACCAAGATTATCGCAGAAAATGCATATCTCAGCTGGAAACACCACGAAAACCAAGATATCTCCGGTTCTGCATATCCAACGAACTGTGGAGTGGTGAAAACCCCCGAAAACCTGTTTCTCGCATTAAATAGCTCGAAAAGAGCGCTCTCGACGTTTCTGCATACTTCGGACAGATGTTTCTCCAAGCTTATCGTATAAAATGCATATCTCAGCTTGAAACCCGACGAAAACCAAAATATCTGCGGTTCTGCATATCCAACGCACTGTGGAGTGGTGAAAACATCAGATAACGTGTTTCTCGCATTAAATAGCTCGAAACGAGCGATCTCGATGCTTCTGCAAACTTCGGACAGAACTCTCACCAAAATTATCGTAAAAAATGCATATCTCAACTTGAAACCCGACGAAAACCAAAATATCTGCGGTTCTGCATATCCAACGCACTGTGGAGTGGTGAATACACCAGTAAACGTGTTTCGCGCATTAAGTAGCTCGAAAAGAGCGTTCTCGAAGATTCTGCATACTTCTGACAGAAGTCTCACCAGGATTATCGTAGAAAATGCATATCTCAGCTTGAAACCCCACGAAAGCCAAGATATCGCTGGTTCTGCATATCTAACGCACTGTGGAGTGGTGAAAACACCGGATAAGGTTTTTCTCGCATTAACTAGCTCGAAAAGAGCGATCTCGATGTTTCAGCATACTTCGGACAGAAGTCTCACCAAGATTATCGCAGAAAAAGCATATCTCAGCTTGAAACCCCACGAAAACCAAGATATCGCCGGTTCTGCATATCATACGCACTGTGGAGTGGTGAAAACACCAGATAACGTGTTTCTCGCATTGAATAGCTCGAAACGAGCGATCTCGATAATTAAGCATACTTCGGACAGAAGTCTCACCAGGATTATCGTAGAAAATGCATATCTCAGCTTGAAACCCGACGAAAACCAAAATATCGCCGGTTCTGCATATCAAACCAACTGTGGAGTGGTGAAAACACCTGATAACGTGTTTCTCGCATTAAGTAGCTCGAAAAGTGCGATCTCGATGATTCTGCATACTTCTGACGAAAGACCCACCAAGATTATCGCAGAAAATGCATATCTCAGCTGGAAACACCACGAAAACCAAGATATCTCCGGTTCTGCATATCCAACGAACTGTGGAGTGGTGAAAACCCCAGAAAACCTGTTTCTCGCATTAAATAGCTCGAAAAGAGCGCTCTCGACGTTTCTGCATACTTCGGACAGATGTTTCTCCAAGCTTATCGTATAAAATGCATATCTCAGCTTGAAACCCGACGAAAACCAAAATATCTGCGGTTCTGCATATCCAACGCACTGTGGAGTGGTGAAAACATCAGATAACGTGTTTCTCGCATTAAATAGCTCGAAACGAGCGATCTCGATGCTTCTGCAAACTTCGGACAGAACTCTCACCAAAATTATCGTAAAAAATGCATATCTCAGCTTGAAACCCGACCGAAACCAAGATATCTCCGGTTCTGCATGTCAAACGTACTGTGGAGTGGTGAAAACACCAGAAAACGTGTTTCGTGCATTAAGTAGCTCGAAAAGAGCGATCTAGACGATTCTGCATACTTCTGACAAAGGACCCACCAAGCTTATCGCAGAAAATGCATATCTCAGCTTGAAACCCCACGAAAACCAAGATATGTACTGTTCTGCATATCAAACGCACTGTGGAGTGGTGAAAACATCAGATAACGTGTTTCTCGCACTAACTAGCTCGAAAAGAGCGATCTCGATGATTCAGCATACTTCTAACAGAAGTCTCGCCAAGATTATCGCAGAAAATGCATATCTCTGCTTGAAACCCCACGAAAACCACGATATCTACTGCTCTGCATATCCAACGAACTGTGGAGTGGTGGAAACCCCAGAAAACGTGTTTATCGCATTAAATAGCTCGAAAAGAGCGCTCTCGATGTTTCGGCATACTTCGGACAGATGTTTCACCAAGATTATCGTAGAAAATGCATATCTCAGCTTGAAACCCGACCAAAACCAAAATATCGCCGGTTCTGCATATCCAACCAACTGCGGAGTGGTGAAAACACCAGATAACGTGTTTCTCGCATTAAATAGCTCGAAACGTGCGATCTCGATGATTCTGCATACTTCTAACAGAAGTCTCGCCAAGATTATCGCAGAAAATGCATATCTCTGCTTGAAACCCCACGAAAACCACGATATCTACTGTTCTGCATATCCAACGAACTGTGGAGTGGTGAAAACCCCAGAAAACGTGTTTCTCGCATTAAATAGCTCGAAAAGAGCGCTCTCGACGTTTCTGCATACTTCGGGCAGATGTTTCACCAAGCTTATCGTAGAAAATGCATATCTCAGCTTGAAACCCGACCGAAACCAAGATATCTCCGGTTCTGCATGTCAAACGTACTGTGGAGTGGTAAAAACACCAGATAACGTGTTTCTCGCATTAAATAGCTCGAAACGAGCGATCTCGATGATTCTGCATACTTCGGACAGAAGTCTCAACAAGATTATCGCAGAAAATGCATATCTCAGCTTGAAACCCCACGACAGCCAAGATATCGCTGGTTCTGCATATCTAACGCACTGTGGAGTGGTGAAAACACCGGATAAGGTTTTTCTCGCATTAACTAGCTCGAAAAGAGCGATCTCGATGTTTCAGCATACTTCGGACAGAAGTCTCACCAAGATTATCGCAGAAAAAGCATATCTCAGCTTGAAACCCCACGAAAACCAAGATATCGCCGGTTCTGCATATCATACGCACTGTGGAGTGGTGAAAACACCAGATAACGTGTTTCTCGCATTGAATAGCTCGAAACGAGCGATCTCGATAATTAAGCATACTTCGGACAGAAGTCTCACCAGGATTATCGTAGAAAATGCATATCTCAGCTTGAAACCCGACGAAAACCAAAATATCGCCGGTTCTGCATATCAAACCAACTGTGGAGTGGTGAAAACACCTGATAACGTGTTTCTCGCATTAAGTAGCTCGAAAAGTGCGATCTCGATGATTCTGCATACTTCTAACAGAAGTCTCACCAAGATTATCGCAGAAAATGCATATCTCTGCTTGAAACCCCACGAACACCAATATATCTACTGTTCTGCATATCCAACGAACTGTGGAGTGGTGAAAACCCCAGAAAACGTGTTTATCGCATTAAATAGCTCGAAAAGAGCGCTCTCGATGTTTCGGCATACTTCGGACAGATGTTTCACCAAGATTATCGTAGAAAATGCATATCTCAGCTTGAAACCCGACGAAAACCAAAATATCGCCGGTTCTGCATATCCAACCAACTGCGGAGTGGTGAAAACACCAGATAACGTGTTTCTCGCATTAAATAGCTCGAAAAGTGCGATCTCGATGATTCTGCATACTTCTAACAGAAGTCTCGCCAAGATTATCGCAGAAAATGCATATCTCTGCTTGAAACACCACGAAAACCGAGTTATCTCCGGTTCTGCACATCAAACGTACCGTGGAGTGGTGAAAACACCAGAAAACGTGTTTCGCGCATTAAGTAGCTCGAAAAGAGCGTTCTCGAAGATTCTGCATACTTCTGACAGAAGTCTCACCAGGATTATCGTAGAAAATGCATATCTCAGCTTGAAACCCGACCGAAACCAAGATATCTCCGGTTCTGCATGTCAAACGTACTGAGGAGTGGTGAAAACACCAGAAAGCGTGTTTCGAGCATTAAGTAGCTCGAAAAGAGCGATCTAGATGATTCTGCATACTTCTGACAAAAGACCCACCAAGATTATCGCAGAAAATGCATATCTCAGCTGGAAACACCACGAAAACCAAGATATCTCCGGTTCTGCATATCCAACGAACTGTGGAGTGGTGAAAACCCCCGAAAACCTGTTTCTCGCATTAAATAGCTCGAAAAGAGCGCTCTCGACGTTTCTGCATACTTCGGACAGATGTTTCTCCAAGCTTATCGTATAAAATGCATATCTCAGCTTGAAACCCGACGAAAACCAAAATATCTGCGGTTCTGCATATCCAACGCACTGTGGAGTGGTGAAAACATCAGATAACGTGTTTCTCGCATTAAATAGCTCGAAACGAGCGATCTCGATGCTTCTGCAAACTTCGGACAGAACTCTCACCAAAATTATCGTAAAAAATGCATATCTCAACTTGAAACCCGACGAAAACCAAAATATCTGCGGTTCTGCATATCCAACGCACTGTGGAGTGGTGAATACACCAGTAAACGTGTTTCGCGCATTAAGTAGCTCGAAAAGAGCGTTCTCGAAGATTCTGCATACTTCTGACAGAAGTCTCACCAGGATTATCGTAGAAAATGCATATCTCAGCTTGAAACCCCACGAAAGCCAAGATATCGCTGGTTCTGCATATCTAACGCACTGTGGAGTGGTGAAAACACCGGATAAGGTTTTTCTCGCATTAACTAGCTCGAAAAGAGCGATCTCGATGTTTCAGCATACTTCGGACAGAAGTCTCACCAAGATTATCGCAGAAAAAGCATATCTCAGCTTGAAACCCCACGAAAACCAAGATATCGCCGGTTCTGCATATCATACGCACTGTGGAGTGGTGAAAACACCAGATAACGTGTTTCTCGCATTGAATAGCTCGAAACGAGCGATCTCGATAATTAAGCATACTTCGGACAGAAGTCTCACCAGGATTATCGTAGAAAATGCATATCTCAGCTTGAAACCCGACGAAAACCAAAATATCGCCGGTTCTGCATATCAAACCAACTGTGGAGTGGTGAAAACACCTGATAACGTGTTTCTCGCATTAAGTAGCTCGAAAAGTGCGATCTCGATGATTCTGCATACTTCTGACGAAAGACCCACCAAGATTATCGCAGAAAATGCATATCTCAGCTGGAAACACCACGAAAACCAAGATATCTCCGGTTCTGCATATCCAACGAACTGTGGAGTGGTGAAAACCCCAGAAAACCTGTTTCTCGCATTAAATAGCTCGAAAAGAGCGCTCTCGACGTTTCTGCATACTTCGGACAGATGTTTCTCCAAGCTTATCGTATAAAATGCATATCTCAGCTTGAAACCCGACGAAAACCAAAATATCTGCGGTTCTGCATATCCAACGCACTGTGGAGTGGTGAAAACATCAGATAACGTGTTTCTCGCATTAAATAGCTCGAAACGAGCGATCTCGATGCTTCTGCAAACTTCGGACAGAACTCTCACCAAAATTATCGTAAAAAATGCATATCTCAACTTGAAACCCGACGAAAACCAAAATATCTGCGGTTCTGCATATCCAACGCACTGTGGAGTGGTGAAAACACCAGATAACGTGTTTCTCGCACTAACTAGCTCGAAAAGAGCGATCTCGATGATTCAGCATACTTCGGACAGAAGTATCACCAAGATTATCGCAGAAAATGCATATCTCAGCTTGAAACCCCACGAAAACCAAGATATTGCCGGTTCTGCATATCAAACGCACTGTGGAGTGCTGAAAACACCAGATAACGTGTTTGTCGCAATAAGTAGCTCGAAAAGAGCGTTCTCGAAGATCCTGCATACTTCTGACAGAAGTCTCGCCAAGATTATCGCAGAAAATGCATATCTCTGCTTGAAACCCCACGAAAACCACGATATCTACTGTTCTGCATATCCAACGAACTGTGGAGTGGTGGAAACATCCGATAACGTGTTTCTCGCACTAACTAGCTCGAAAAGAGCGATCTCGATGATTCAGCATACTTCTAACAGAAGTCTCGCCAAGATTATCGCAGAAAATGCATATCTCTGCTTGAAACCCCACGAAAACCACGATATCTACTGTTCTGCATATCCAACGAACTGTGGAGTGGTGGAAACCCCAGAAAACGTGTTTATCGCATTAAATAGCTCGAAAAGAGCGCTCTCGATGTTTCGGCATACTTCGGACAGATGTTTCACCAAGATTATCGTAGAAAATGCATATCTCAGCTTGAAACCCGACGAAAACCAAAATATCGCCGGTTCTGCATATCCAACCAACTGCGGAGTGGTGAAAACACCAGATAACGTGTTTCTCGCATTAAATAGCTCGAAACGTGCGATCTCGATGATTCTGCATACTTCTAACAGAAGTCTCGCCAAGATTATCGCAGAAAATGCATATCTCTGCTTGAAACCCCACGAAAACCACGATATCTACTGTTCTGCATATCCAACGAACTGTGGAGTGGTGAAAACCCCAGATAACGTGTTTCTCGCACTAACTAGCTCGAAAAGAGCGATCTCGATGATTCAGCATACTTCGGACAGAAGTATCACCAAGATTATCGCAGAAAATGCATATCTCAGCTTGAAACCCCACGAAAACCAAGATATTGCCGGTTCTGCATATCAAACGCACTGTGGAGTGCTGAAAACACCAGATAACGTGTTTGTCGCAATAAGTAGCTCGAAAAGAGCGTTCTCGAAGATCCTGCATACTTCTGACAGAAGTCTCACCAAGATTATCGTAGAAAATGCATATCTCAGCTTGAAACCCGACGAAAACCGAGTTATCTCCGGTTCTGCACATCAAACGTACCGTGGAGTGGTGAAAACACCAGTAAACGTGTTTCGCGCATTAAGTAGCTCGAAAAGAGCGTTCTCGAAGATTCTGCATACTTCTGACAGAAGTCTCACCAGGATTATCGTAGAAAATGCATATCTCAGCTTGAAACCCGACCGAAACCAAGATATCTCCGGATCTGCATGTCAAACGTACTGTGGAGTGGTAAAAACACCAGATAACGTGTTTCTCGCATTAAATAGCTCGAAACGAGCGATCTCGATGATTCTGCATACTTCGGACAGAAGTCTCAACAAGATTATCGCAGAAAATGCATATCTCAGCTTGAAACCCCACGAAAACCAAGATATCTACTGTTCTGCATATCAAACGCACTGTGGAGTGGTGAAAACACCAGATAACGTGTTTCTCGCACTAACTAGCTCGAAAAGAGCGATCTCGATGATTCAGCATACTTCGGACAGAAGTATCACCAAGATTATCGCAGAAAATGCATATCTCAGCTTGAAACCCCACGAAAACCAAGATATTGCCGGTTCTGCATATCAAACGCACTGTGGAGTGCTGAAAACACCAGATAACGTGTTTGTCGCAATAAGTAGCTCGAAAAGAGCGTTCTCGAAGATCCTGCATACTTCTGACAGAAGTCTCGCCAAGATTATCGCAGAAAATGCATATCTCTGCTTGAAACCCCACGAAAACCACGATATCTACTGTTCTGCATATCCAACGAACTGTGGAGTGGTGGAAACATCAGATAACGTGTTTCTCGCACTAACTAGCTCGAAAAGAGCGATCTCGATGATTCAGCATACTTCTAACAGAAGTCTCGCCAAGATTATCGCAGAAAATGCATATCTCTGCTTGAAACCCCACGAAAACCACGATATCTACTGTTCTGCATATCCAACGAACTGTGGAGTGGTGGAAACCCCAGAAAACGTGTTTATCGCATTAAATAGCTCGAAAAGAGCGCTCTCGATGTTTCGGCATACTTCGGACAGATGTTTCACCAAGATTATCGTAGAAAATGCATATCTCAGCTTGAAACCCGACGAAAACCAAAATATCGCCGGTTCTGCATATCCAACCAACTGCGGAGTGGTGAAAACACCAGATAACGTGTTTCTCGCATTAAATAGCTCCAAACGTGCGATCTCGATGATTCTGCATACTTCTAACAGAAGTCTCGCCAAGATTATCGCAGAAAATGCATATCTCTGCTTGAAACCCCACGAAAACCACGATATCTACTGTTCTGCATATCCAACGAACTGTGGAGTGGTGAAAACCCCAGAAAACGTGTTTCTCGCATTAAATAGCTCGAAAAGAGCGCTCTCGACGTTTCTGCATACTTCGGGCAGATGTTTCACCAAGCTTATCGTAGAAAATGCATATCTCAGCTTCAAACCCGACGAAAACCAAAATATCTCCGGTTCTGCATATCCAACGCACTGTGGAGTGGTAAAAACAACAGATAACGTGTTTCTCGCATTAAATAGCTCAAAACGAGCGATCTCGATGATTCTGCATACTTCGGACAGAAGTCTCAACAAGATTATCGCAGAAAATGCATATCTCAGCTTGAAACCCCACGAAAACCAAGATATCTACTGTTCTGCATATCAAACGCACTGTGGAGTGGTGAAAACACCAGATAACGTGTTTCGTGAATTAAGTAGCTCGAAAAGAGCGATCTAGACGATTCTGCATACTTCTAACAGAAGTCTCGCCAAGATTATCGCAGAAAATGCATATCTCTGCTTGAAACCCCACGAAAACCACGATATCTACTGTTCTGCATATCCAACGAACTGTGGAGTGGTGAAAACCCCAGAAAACGTGTTTCTCGCATTAAATAGCTCGAATAGAGCGATCTCGATGATTCTGCATACTTCGGACAGAAGTCTCAAGAAGATTATCTGTAAAATGCATATCTGAGCTTGAAACCCCACGAAAACCAAGATATCGCTGGTACTGCATATCAAACGCACTGTGGAGTGGTGAAAACACCAGATAACGTGTTTCTCGCATTAAATAGCTCGAAGAGAGCGTTCTCGAAGATTCTGCATACTTCTGACAGAAGTCTCAAAAGGATTATCGTAGAAAATGCATATCTCAGCTTGAAACCCGACCGAAACCAAGATATCTCCGGTTCTGCATGTCAAACGTACTGTGGAGTGGTGAAAACACCAGAAAACGTGTTTCGTGAATTAAGTAGCTCGAAAAGAGCGATCTAGACGATTCTGCATACTTCTGACAAAAGACCCACCAAGATTATCGCAGAAAATGCATATCTCAGCTTGAAACCCCACGAAAACCAAGATATGTACTGTTCTGCATATCAAACGCACTGTGGAGTGGTGAAAACATCAGATAACGTGTTTCTCGCACTAACTAGCTCGGAAAGAGCGATCTCGATGATTCAGCATACTTCTAACAGAAGTCTCGCCAAGATTATCGCAGAAAATGCATATCTCTGCTTGAAACCCCACGAAAACCACGATATCTACTGTTCTGCATATCCAACGAACTGTGGAGTGGTGAAAACCCCAGAAAACGTGTTTATCGCATTAAATAGCTCGAAAAGAGCGCTCTCGATGTTTCGGCATACTTCGGACAGATGTTTCACCAAGATTATCGTAGAAAATGCATATCTCAGCTTGAAACCCGACGAAAACCAAAATATCGCCGGTTCTGCATATCCAACCAACTGCGGAGTGGTGAAAACACCAGATAACGTGTTTCTCGCATTAAATAGCTCGAAAAGTGCGATCTCGATGATTCTGCATACTTCTAACAGAAGTCTCGCCAAGATTATCGCAGAAAATGCATATCTCTGCTTGAAACCCCACGAAAACCACGATATCTACTGTTCTGCATATCCAACGAACTGTGGAGTGGTGAAAACACAACATAACGAGTTTCTCGCATTAAATAGCTCGAAAAGAGCGCTCTCGATGTTTCTACATACTTCGGGCAGATGTTTCACCAAGATTATCGTAGAAAATGCATATCTCAGCATGAAACCCGACGAAAACCAAAATATCGCCGGTTCTGCATATCAAACCAACTGTGGAGTGGTGAAAACACCAGAAAACGTGTTACGCGCATTAAATAGCTCGAAAAGAGCGCTCTCGATGTTTCTACATACTTCGAGCAGATGTTTCACCAAGATTATCGTAGAAAATGCATATCTCAGCTTGAAACCCGACGAAAACCAAAATATCGCCGGTTCTGCATATCAAACCACCTGTGGAGTGGTGAAAACACCCTGAAAACGTGTTTCTCGCATTAAATAGCTCGAATAGAGCGATCTCGATGATTCTTCATACTTCGGACAGAAGTCTCACCAAGATTATCGTAAAAAATGCATATCTCAGCTTGAAACCCCACGAAAGCCAAGATATCGCTGGTTCTGCATATCTAACGCACTGTGGAGTGGTGAAAACACCGGATAACGTGTTTCTCGCATTGAATAGCTCGAAACGAGCGATATCGATAATTAAGCATACTTCGGACAGAAGTCTCACCAGGATTATCGTCGAAAATGCATATCTCAGCTTGAAACCCGACGAAAACCAAAATTTCGCCGGTTCTGCATATCATACCAACTGTGGAGTGGTGAAAACACCAGATAACGTGTTTCTCGCATTAAGTAGCTCGAAAAGTGCGATCTCGATGATTCTGCATACTTCTAACAGAAGTCTCACCAAGATTATCGCAGAAAATGCATATCTCTGCTTGAAACCCCACGAAAACCAAGATATCTACTGTTCTGCATATCCAACGAACTGTGGAGTGGTGAAAACCCCAGAAAACGTGTTTCTCGCATTAAATAGCTCGAAAAGAGCGCTCTCGACGTTTCTGCATACTTCGGACAGATGTTTCACCAAGCTTATCGTAGAAAATGCATATCTCAGCTTCAAACCCGACGAAAACCAAAATATCTCCGGTTCTGCATATCCAACGCACTGTGGAGTGGTAAAAACACCAGATAACGTGTTTCTCGCATTAAATAGCTCGAAACGTGCGATCTCGATGATTCTGCATACTTCGGACAGAAGTCTCAACAAGATTATCGCAGAAAATGCATATCTCAGCTTGAAACGCCACGAAAACCAAGATATCTACTGTTCTGCATATCAAACGCACTGTGGAGTGGTGAAAACACCAGATAACGTGTTTCTCGCACTAACTAGCTCGAACAGAACGATCTCGATGATTCAGCATACTTCGGGCAGAAGTATCACCAAGATTATCGCAGAAAATGCATATCTCAGCTTGAAACCCCACGAAAACCAAGATATTGCCGGTTCTGCATATCAAACGCACTGTGGAGTGCTGAAAACACCAGATAACGTGTTTGTCGCAATAAGTAGCTCGAAAAGAGCGTTCTCGAAGATCCTGCATACTTCTGACAGAAGACCCACCAAGATTATCGCAGAAAATGCATATCTCAGCTGGAAACACCACGAAAACCAAGATATCTCCGGTTCTGCATATCCAACGAACTCTGGAGTGGTGAAAACCCCAGAAAACCTGTTTCTCGCAATAAATAGCTCGAATAGAGCGATCTCGATGTTTCTTCATACTTCGGACAGAAGTCTCACCAAGATTACAGTAAAAAATGCATATCTCAGCTTGAAACCCCACGAAAGCCAAGATATCGCTGGTTCTGCATATCAAACGCACTGTGGAGTGGTGAAAACACCGGATAAGGTTTTTCTCGCATTAACTAGCTCGAAAAGAGCCATCTCGATGTTTCAGCATACTTCGGACAGAAGTCTCACCAAGATTATCGCAGAAAATGCATATCTCAGCTTGAAACCCCACGAAAACCAAGATATCGCCGGTTCTGCATATCATACGCACTGTGGAGTGGTGAAAACACCAGATAACGTGTTTGTCGCAATAAGTAGCTCGAAAAGAGCGTCCTCGAAGATCCTGCATACTTCTGACAGAAGTCTCACCAAGATTATCGTAGAAAATGCATATCTCAGCTTGAAACCCGACCGAAACCAAGATATCTCCGGTACTGCATGTCAAACGTACTGTGGAGTGGTGAAAACACCAGAAAGGGTGTTTCGAGCATTAAGTAGCTCGAAAAGAGCGATCTAGATGATTCTGCATACTTCTGACAAAAGACCCACCAAGATTATCGCAGAAAATGCATATCTCAGCTGGAAACACCACGAAAACCAAGATATCTCCGGTTCTGCATATCCAACGAACTGTGGAGTGGTGAAAACCCCAGAAAACCTGTTTCTCGCATTAAATAGCTCGAAAAGAGCGCTCTCGACGTTTCTGCATACTTCGGACAGATGTTTCACCAAGCTTATCGTAGAAAATGCATATCTCAGCTTGAAACCCGACGAAAACAAAAATATCTGCGGTTCTGCATATCCAACGCACTGTGGAGTGGTGAAAACATCAGATAACGTGTTTCTTGCATTAAATAGCTCGAAACGAGCGATCTCGATGCTTCTGCAAACTTCGGACAGAACTCTCACCAAAGTTATCGTAAAAAATGCATATCTCAGCTTGGAACCCCACGAATACCAAGATATCGCTGTGTTCAGCATATCAAACGCACTGTGGAGTGGTGAAAACCCCAGAAAACGTGTTTCTCGCATTAAATAGCTCGAATAGAGCGATCTCGATGATTCTTCATACTTCGGACAGAAGTCTCAACAAGATTATCGTAAAAAATGCATATCTCAGCTTGAAACCCCACGAACGCCAAGATATCGCTGGTACTGCATATCAAACGCACTGTGGAGTGGTGAAAACACCGGATAACGTTTTTCTCGCATGAAGTAGCTCGAAAAGAGCGATCTAGATGATTCTGCATACTTCTGACTGAAGTCTCACCAATATTATCGCAGAAAATGCATATCTCAGCTCGAAACCTCACGAAAATCAAGATGTTGCCGGTTCTGCATATCAAACGCACTGTGGAGTGGTGAAAACAACCAGAGAACGTGTTTCTCGCATTAAATAGCTCGAATAGTGCGATCTCGATGATTCTGCATACTTCGGACAGAAGTCTCACCAAGATTATCGTAAGGAATGCATATCTCAGCTTGAAACCCCCCGAAAACGAAGATATCGCTGGTACTGCATATCAAACGCACTGTGGAGTGGTGAAAACAGCAGATATCGTGTTTCTCGCATTAAATAGCTCGAAACGAGCGATCTCGATGCTTCTGCAAACTTCGGACAGAACTCTCACCAAAATTATCGTAAAAAATGCATATCTCAACTTGAAACCCGACGAAAACCGAGTTATCTCCGGTTCTGCCCAACAAACGTACCGTGGAGTGGTGAAAACACCAGAAAACGTGTTTCGTGCATTAAGTAGCTCGAAAAGAGCGATCTAGGTGATTCTGCATACTTCTGAAAAAAGACCCACCAAGATTATCGCAGAAAATGCATATCTCAGCTTGACACCCCACGAAAACCAAGATATGTACTGTTCTGCATATCAAACGCACTGTGGAGTGGTGAAAACATCAGATAACGTGTCTCGCACTAACTAGCTCGAAAAGAGCGATCTCGATGATTCAGCATACTTCTAACAGAAGTCTCGCCAAGATTATCGCAGAAAATGCATACCTCTGCTTGAAACCCCACGAAAACCACGATATCTACTGTTCTGCATATCCAACGAACTGTGGAGTGGTGAAAACCCCAGAAAACGTGTTTATCGCATTAAATAGCTCGAACAGAGCGCTCTCGATGTTTCGGCATACTTCGGACAGATGTTTCACCAAGATTATCGTAGAAAATGCATATCTCAGCTTGAAACCCCCCGAAAACGAAGATATCGCTGGTACTGCATATCAAACGCACTGTGGAGTGGTGAAAACAGCAGATATCGTGTTTCTCGCATTAAATAGCTCGAAACGAGCGATCTCGATGCTTCTGCAAACTTCGGACAGAACTCTCACCAAAATTATCGTAAAAAATGCATATCTCAACTTGAAACCCGACGAAAACCGAGTTATCTCCGGTTCTGCCCAACAAACGTACCGTGGAGTGGTGAAAACACCAGAAAACGTGTTTCGTGCATTAAGTAGCTCGAACAGAGCGATCTAGGTGATTCTGCATACTTCTGAAAAAAGACCCACCAAGATTATCGCAGAAAATGCATATCTCAGCTGGAAACACCACGAAAACCAAGATATCTCCGGTTCTGCATATCCAACGAACTGTGGAGTGGTGAAAACCCCAGAAAACGAGTTTGTCGCATTAAATAGCTCGAAAAGAGCGCTCTCGATGTTTCTGCATACTTCGGACAGATGTTTCACCAAGCTTATCGTATAAAATGCATATCTCAACTTGAAACCCGACGAAAACCAAAATATCTGCGGTCTGCATATCCAACGCACTGTGGAGTGGTGAAAACACCAGATAACGTGTTTCTCGCATTATGTAGCTCGAAACGAGCGTGCTCGATGATTCTGCATACTTCTGACAGAAGTCACACCAGGATTATCGTAGAAAATGCATATCTCAGCTTGAAACCCCACGAACGCCAAGATATCGCTGGTTCTGCATATCAAACGCACTGTGGAGTGGTGAAAACACCGGATAACGTTTTTCTCGCATGAAGTAGCTCGAAAAGAGCGATCTAGATGATTCTGCATACTTCTGACTGAAGTCTCACCAATATTACCGCAGAAAATGCATATCTCAGCTCGAAACCTCACGAAAATCAAGATGTTGCCGGTTCTGCATATCAAACGCACTGTGGAGTGGTGAAAACAACCAGAGAACGTGTTTCTCGCATTAAATAGCTCGATTAGTGCGATCTCGATGATTCTGCATACTTTGGACAGAAGTCTCACCAAGATTATCGTAAGGAATGCATATCTCAGCTTGAAACCCCCCGAAAACGAAGATATCGCTGGTACTGCATATCAAACGCACTGTGGAGTGGTGAAAACAGCAGATATCGTGTTTCTCGCATTAAATAGCTCGAAAAGAGCGTTCTCGAAGATCCTGCATACTTCTGACGGAAGTCTCACCAAGATTATCGCAGAAAATGCATATCTCAGCTGGAAACACCACGAAAATGAAGATATCGCCTGTTCTACATATCAAACGCACTGTGGAGTGGTGAAAACAGCAGATATCGTGTTTCTCGCATTAAATAGCTCGAAACGAGCGATCTCGATGCTTCTGCAAACTTCGGACAGAACTCTCACCAAAATTATCGTAAAAAATGCATATCTCAACTTGAAACCCGACGAAAACCGAGTTATCTCCGGTTCTGCCCAACAAACGTACCGTGGAGTGGTGAAAACACCAGAAAACGTGTTTCGTGCATTAAGTAGCTCGAAAAGAGCGATCTAGGTGATTCTGCATACTTCGGACAGAAGTCTCACCAAGAATACCGTAAAAAATGCATATCTCAGCTTGAAACCTCACGAAAGCCAAGATATCGCTGGTTCTGCATATCAAACGCACTGTGGAGTGGTGAAAACAGCAGATATCGTGTTTCTCGCATTAAATAGCTCGAAACGAGCGATCTCGATGCTTCTGCAAACTTCGGACAGAACTCTCACCAAAATTATCGTAAAAAATGCATATCTCAACTTGAAACCCGACGAAAACCGAGTTATCTCCGGTTCTGCCCAACAAACGTACCGTGGAGTGGTGAAAACACCAGAAAACGTGTTTCGTGCATTAAGTAGCTCGAAAAGAGCGATCTAGGTGATTCTGCATACTTCTGAAAAAAGACCCACCAAGATTATCGCAGAAAATGCATATCTCAGCTTGACACCCCACGAAAACCAAGATATGTACTGTTCTGCATATCAAACGCACTGTGGAGTGGTGAAAACATCAGATAACGTGTCTCGCACTAACTAGCTCGAAAAGAGCGATCTCGATGATTCAGCATACTTCTAACAGAAGTCTCGCCAAGATTATCGCAGAAAATGCATACCTCTGCTTGAAACCCCACGAAAACCACGATATCTACTGTTCTGCATATCCAACGAACTGTGGAGTGGTGAAAACCCCAGAAAACGTGTTTATCGCATTAAATAGCTCGAACAGAGCGCTCTCGATGTTTCGGCATACTTCGGACAGATGTTTCACCAAGATTATCGTAGAAAATGCATATCTCAGCTTGAAACACGACGAAAACCAAAATATCGCCGGTTCTGCATATCCAACCAACTGCGGAGTGGTGAAAACACCAGATAACGTGTTTCTCGCATTAAATAGCTCGAAAAGTGCGATCTCGATGATTCTGCATACTTCTAACAGAAGTCTCGCCAAGATTATCGCAGAAAATGCATATCTCTGCTTGAAACACCACGAAAACCACGATATCTACTGTTCTGCATATCCAACGAACTGTGGAGTGGTGAAAACACAACATAACGAGTTTCTCGCATTAAATAGCTCGAAAAGAGCGCTCTCGATGTTTCTACATACTTCGGGCAGATGTTTCACCAAGATTATCGTAGAAAATGCATATCTCAGCATGAAACCCGACGAAAACCAAAATATCGCCGGTTCTGCATATCAAACCAACTGTGGAGTGGTGAAAACACCAGAAAACGTGTTTCGCGCATTAAGTAGCTCGAAAAGAGCGTTCTCGAAGATTCTGCATACTTCTGACAGAAGTCTCACCAGGATTATCGTAGAAAATGCATATCTCAGCTTGAAACCCGACGAAAACCAAAATATCGCCGGTTCTGCGTATCAAACCAACTGTGGAGTGGTGAAAACACCCTGAAAACGTGTTTCTCGCATTAAATAGCTCGAATAGAGCGATCTCGATGATTCTTCATACTTCGGACAGAAGTCTCACCAGGATTATCGTCGAAAATGCATATCTCTGCTTGAAACCCCACGAAAACCAAGATATCTACCGTTCTGCATATCCAACGAACTGTGGAGTGGTGAAAACCCCAGAAAACGTGTTTATCGCATTAAATAGCTCGAAAAGAGCGCTCTCGATGTTTCGGCATACTTCGGACAGATGTTTCACCAAGATTATCGTAGAAAATACATATCTCAGCTTGAAACCCGACGAAAACCAAAATATCGCCGGTTCTGCATATCCAACCAACTGCGGAGTGGTGAAAACACCAGATAACGTGTTTCTCGCATTAAATAGCTCGAAAAGTGCGATCTCGATGATTCTGCATACCTCTAACAGAAGTCTCGCCAAGATTATCGCCGAAAATGCATATCTCTGCTTGAAACCCCACGAAAACCACGATATGTACTGTTCTGCATATCCAACGAACTGTGGAGTGGTGAAAACCCCAGGAAACGTGTTTCTCGCATTAAATAGCTCGAAAAGAGCGCTCTCGACGTTTCTGCATACTTCGGACAGATGTTTCACCAAGCTTATCGTAGAAAATGCATATCTCAGCTTCAAACCCGACGAAAACCAAAATATCTCCGGTTCTGCATATCCAACGCACTGTGGAGTGGTAAAAACACCAGATAACGTGTTTCTCGCATTAAATAGCTCGAAACGTGCGATCTCGATGATTCTGCATACTTCGGACAGAAGTCTCAACAAGATTACCGTAAAAAATGCATATCTCAGCTTGAAACCCCACGAAAGCCAAGATATCGCTGGTTCTGCATATCAAACGCACTGTGGAGTGGTGAAAACCCCAGAAAACCTGTTTCTCGCATTAAATAGCTCGAAAAGAGCGCTCTCGACGTTTCTGCATACTTCGGACAGAAGTCTCAACAAGATTATCGTAAAAAATGCATATCTCAGCTTGAAACCCCACGAACGCCAAGATATCGCTGGTTCTGCATATCAAACGCACTGTGGAGTGGTGAAAACACCGGATAACGTTTTTCTCGCATGAAGTAGCTCGAAAAGAGCGATCTAGATGATTCTGCATACTCCTGACTGAAGTCTCACCAATATTATCGCAGAAAATGCATATCTCAGATCGAAACCTCACGAAAATCAAGATGTTGCCGGTTCTGCATATCAAACGCACTGTGGAGTGGTGAAAACAACCAGAGAACGTGTTTCTCGCATTAAATAGCTCGAATAGTGCGATCTCGATGATTCTGCATACTTCGGACAGAAGTCTCACCAAGATTATCGTAAGGAATGCATATCTCAGCTTGAAACCCCCCGAAAACGAAGATATCGCTGGTACTGCATACCAAACGCACTGTGGAGTGGTGAAAACAGCAGATATCGTGTTTCTCGCATTAAATAGCTCGAAAAGAGCGTTCTCGAAGATCCTGCATACTTCTGACAGAAGTCTCACCAAGATTATCGTAGAAAATGCATATCTCAGCTTGAAACCCGACGAAAACCGAGTTATCTCCGGTTCTGCCCAACAAACGTACCGTGGAGTGGTGAAAACACCAGAAAACGTGTTTCGTGCATTAAGTAGCTCGAAAAGAGCGATCTAGGTGATTCTGCATACTTCTGAAAAAAGACCCACCAAGATTATCGCAGAAAATGCATATCTCAGCTGGAAACACCACGAAAATCAAGATATCGCCTGTTCTGCATATCAAACGCACTGTGGAGTGGTTAAAACAACCAGAGAACGTGTTTCTCGCATTAAATATCTCGAATAGAGCGATCCCGATGATTCAGCATACTTCGGACAGAAGTCTCACCAACATTATCGCAGGAAATGAATATCTCAGCTTGAAACCCCACGAAAACCAAGATATCTCCGGTTCTGCATATCCAACGAACTGTGGAGTGGTGAAAACCCCAGAAAACGAGTTTGTCGCATTAAATAGCTCGAAAAGAGCTCTCTCGATGTTTCTGCATACTTCGGACAGATGATTTACCAAGATTATCGTAGAAAATGCATATCTCAGCTTAAAACCCGACGACAACCAAAATATCTCCGGTTCTGCATATCCAACGCACTGCGGAGTGGTGAAAACACCAGATAACGTGTTTCTCGCATTAAATTGCTCAAAACGAGCGATCTCGATTATTCTGCATACTTCGGACAGAAGTTTCAACATGATTATCGCAGAAAATGCATATCTCAGCTTGAATCCCCACGAAAACCAAGATATGTACTGTTCTGCATATCAATCGCACTGTGGAGTGGTGAAAACACCAGATAACGTGTTCCTCGCACTAACTAGCTCGAAAAGAGCGATCTCGATGATTCAGCATACTTCGGACAGATGTCTCACCAAGATTATCGTAGAAAATGCATATCTCAGCTTGAAACCCGCCGAAAACCGAGTTATCTCCGGTTCTGCCCAACAAACGTATCGTGGAGTGGTGAAAACACCAGAAAACGTGTTCCTCGCACTAACTAGCTCGAAAAGAGCGATCTCGATGATTCAGCATACTGCGGACAGAAGTCTCACCAATATTATCGTAGAAAATGTATATCTCAGCTTGAAACCCGACGAAAACCAAAATATCGCCGGTTCTGCATATCAAACAAACTGTGGAGTGGGGAAAACACCAGATAACGTGTTTCTCGCATTAAGTAGCTCGAAAAGTGCGATCTCGATGATTCTGCATACTTCTAACAGAAGTCTCGCCAAGATTATCGCAGAAAATGCATATCTCTGCTTGAAACCCCACGAAAACCACGATATCTACTGTTCTGCATATCCAACGAACTGTGGAGTGGTGAAAACACAACATAACGAGTTTCTCGCATTAAATAGCTCGAAAAGAGCGCTCTCGATGTTTCTACATACTTCGGGCAGATGTTTCACCAAGATTATCGTAGAAAATGCATATCTCAGCATGAAACCCGACGAAAACCAAAATATCGCCGGTTCTGCATATCAAACCAACTGTGGAGTGGTGAAAACACCAGAAAACGTGTTTCGCCCATTAAGTAGCTCGAAAAGAGCGTTCTCGAAGATTCTGCATACTTCTGACAGAAGTCTCACCAGGATTATCGCAGAAAATGCATATCTCAGCTTGAAACCCGACGAAAACCAAAATATCGCCGGTTCTGCATATCAAACCAACTGTGGAGTGGTGAAAACACCCTGAAAACGTGTTTCTCGCATTAAATAGCTCGAATAGAGCGATCTCGATGATTCTTCATACTTCGGACAGAAGTCTCACCAAGATTATCGTAAAAAATGCATATCTCAGCTTGAAACCCCACGAAAGCCAAGATATCGCTGGTTCTGCATATCTAACGCACTGTGGAGTGGTGAAAACACCGGATAAGGTTTTTCTCGCATTAACTAGCTCGAAAAGAGCGATCTCGATGTTTCAGCATACTTCGGACAGAAGTCTCACCAAGATTATAGCAGAAAAAGCATATCTCAGCTTGAAACCCCACGAAAACCAAGATATCGCCGGTTCTGCATATCATACGCACTGTGGAGTGGTGAAAACACCAGATAACGTGTTTCTCGCATTGAATAGCTCGAAACGAGCGATATCGATAATTAAGCATACTTCGGCCAGAAGTCTCACCAGGATTATCGTCGAAAATGCATATCTCAGCTTGAAACCCGACGAAAACCAAAATATCGCCGGTTCTGCATATCAAACCAACTGTGGAGTGGTGAAAACACCAGATAACGTGTTTCTCGCATTAAGTAGCTCGAAAAGTGCGATCTCGATGATTCTGCATACTTCTAACAGAAGTCTCACCAAGATTATCGCAGAAAATGCATATCTCTGCTTGAAACCCCACGAAAACCAAGATATCTACTGTTCTGCATATCCAACGAACTGTGGAGTGGTGAAAACCCCAGAAAACGTGTTTATCGCATTAAATAGCTCGAAAAGAGCGCTCTCGATGTTTCGGCATACTTCGGACAGATGTTTCACCAAGATTATCGTAGAAAATGCATATCTCAGCTTGAAACCCGACGAAAACCAAAATATCGCCGGTTCTGCATATCCAACCAACTGCGGAGTGGTGAAAACACCAGATAACGTGTTTCTCGCATTAAATAGCTCGAAAAGTGCGATCTCGATGATTCTGCATACCTCTAACAGAAGTCTCGCCAAGATTATCGCCGAAAATGCATATCTCTGCTTGAAACCCCACGAAAACCACGATATCTACTGTTCTGCATATCCAACGAACTGTGGAGTGGTGAAAACCCCAGAAAACGTGTTTGTCGCATTAAATAGCTCGAAAAGTACGATCTCGATGACTCTGCATACTTCGGACAGAAGTCTCACCAAGATTATCGCAGAAAATGCATATCTGAGCTTGAAACCCCACGAAAACCAAGATATCGTCGGTTCTGCATATCATACGCACTGTGGAGTGGTGAAAACACCAGATAACGTGTTTCTCGCATTAAATATCTCGAATAGAGCGATCTCGATGATTAAGCATACTTCGGACAGAAGTCTCACCAAGATTATCGCAGAAAATGCATATCTGAGCTTGAAACCCCACGAAAACCAAGATATCGTCGGTTCTGCATATCATACGCACTGTGGAGTGGTGAAAACACCAGATAACGTGTTTCTCGCATTAAATATCTCGAATAGAGCGATCTCGATGATTAAGCATACTTCGGACAGAAGTCTCACCAAGATTATCGTAAAAAATGCATATCTCAGCTTGAAACCCCACGAAAACCAAGATTTCGCTGGTTCTGCATATCAAACGCACTGTGGAGTGGTGAAAACCCCAGAAAACGTGTTTCTCGCATTAAATAGCTTGAAAAGAGCGATCTCGATGATTCTGCATACTTCGGACAGAAGTCTCACCAAGATTATCGTAAGAAATGCATATCTCAGCTTGAAACCCCACGAGAACCCAGATATCGCTGGTTCTGCATATCAAACGCACTGTGGAGTGCTGAAAACACCAGATAACGTGTTTGTCGCATTAAATAGCTCGAAAAGTGCGATCTCGATGATTCTGCATACTTCGGACAGAAGTCTCACCAAGATTATCGCAGAAAATGCATATCTCTGCTAGAAACCCCACGAAAACCAAGATATCTCCTGTTCTGCATATCCAACGAACTGTGGAGTGGTGAAAACCCCAGAAAACGTTTTTCTCGCATAGAATAGCTCGAAAAGTACGATCTCGATGACTCTGCATACTTCGGACAGAAGTCTCACCAAGATTATCGCAGAAAATGCATATCTGAGCTTGAAACCCGACGAAAACCAAAATATCGCCGGTTCTGCATATCCAACCAACTGCGGAGTGGTGAAAACACCAGATAACGTGTTTCTCGCATTAAATAGCTCGAAAAGTGCGATCTCGATGATTCTGCATACCTCTAACAGAAGTCTCGCCAAGATTATCGCCGAAAATGCATATCTCTGCTTGAAACCCCACGAAAACCACGATATCTACTGTTCTGCATATCCAACGAACTGTGGAGTGGTGAAAACCCCAGAAAACGTGTTTGTCGCATTAAATAGCTCGAAAAGTACGATCTCGATGACTCTGCATACTTCGGACAGAAGTCTCACCAAGATTATCGCAGAAAATGCATATCTGAGCTTGAAACCCCACGAAAACCAAGATATCGTCGGTTCTGCATATCATACGCACTGTGGAGTGGTGAAAACACCAGATAACGTGTTTCTCGCATTAAATATCTCGAATAGAGCGATCTCGATGATTAAGCATACTTCGGACAGAAGTCTCACCAAGATTATCGTAAAAAAATTCATATCTCAGCTTGAAACCCCACGAAAACCAAGATTTCGCTGGTTCTGCATTTCAAACGCACTGTGGAGTGCTGAAAACACCAGATAACGTGATGTCGCATTAAATAGCTCGAAAAGTGCGATCTCGATGATTCTGCATACTTCGGACAGAAGTCTCACCAAG
This sequence comes from Anthophora plumipes, assembly GCA_951804975.1. NCBI lineage: Eukaryota > Metazoa > Arthropoda > Insecta > Hymenoptera > Apidae > Anthophora > Anthophora plumipes. The sequence goes on along the minus strand of CATORF010000936.1, from coordinate 1,624,723 downwards.
ATTATCGTAAAAAATGCATATCTCAGCTTGAAACCCCACGAAAACCCAGATATCGATGGTTCTGCATATCAAACGCACTGTGGAGTGCTGAAAACACCGGATAACGTGTTTGTCGCATTAAATAGCTCGAAAAGTGCGATCTCGATGATTCTGCATACTTCGGACAGAAGTCTCACCATGATTATCGTAAAAAATGCATATCTCAGCTTGAAACCCAACGAAAACCAAGATTTCGCTGGTTCTGCATATCAAACGCACTGTGGAGTGGTGATAACACCAGATAACGTGTTTCTCGCATTAAATAGGTCGAAAAGAGCGATCTCGATGTTTCTGCATACTTCGGACAGAGGTCTCACCAAGATTATCTCAGAAAATGCATATCTCTGCTAGAAACCCCACGAAAACCAAGATATCTCCTGTTCTGCATATCCAACGAACTGTGGAGTGGTGAAAACCCCAGAAAACGTGTTTGTCGCATTAAATAGCTCGAAAAGTACGATCTCGATGACTCTGCATACTTCGGACAGAAGTCTCACCAAGATTATCGCAGAAAATGCATATCTGAGCTTGAAACCCCACGAAAACCAAGATATCGTCGGTTCTGCATATCATACGCACTGTGGAGTGGTAAAAACACCAGATAACGTGTTTCTCGCATTAAATATCTCGAATAGAGCGATCTCGATGATTAAGCATACTTCGGACAGAAGTCTCACCAAGATTATCGTAAAAAATGCATATCTCAGCTTGAAACCCCACGAAAACCAAGATTTCGCTGGTTCTGCATATCAAACGCACTGTGGAGTGGTGAAAACCCCAGAAAACGTGTTTCTCGCATTAAATAGCTTGAAAAGAGCGATCTCGATGATTCTGCATACTTCGGACAGAAGTCTCACCAAGATTATCGTAAGAAATGCATATCTCAGCTTGAAACCCCACGAGAACCCAGATATCGCTGGTTCTGCATATCAAACGCACTGTGGAGTGCTGAAAACACCAGATAACGTGTTTGTCGCATTAAATAGCTCGAAAAGTGCGATCTCGATGATTCTGCATACTTCGGACAGAAGTCTCACCAAGATTATCGCAGAAAATGCATATCTCTGCTAGAAACCCCACGAAAACCAAGATATCTCCTGTTCTGCATATCCAACGAACTGTGGAGTGGTGAAAACCCCAGAAAACGTTTTTCTCGCATAGAATAGCTCGAAAAGTACGATCTCGATGACTCTGCATACTTCGGACAGAAGTCTCACCAAGATTATCGCAGAAAATGCATATCTGAGCTTGAAACCCCACGAAAACCAAGATATCGTCGGTTCTGCGTATCAAACGCACTGTGGAGTGGTGAAAACCCCAGAAAACGTGTTTCTCGCATTAAATAGCTTGAAAAGAGCGATCTCGATGATTCTGCATACTTCGGACAGAAGTCTCACCAAGATTATCGCAGAAAATGCATATCTCTGCTAGAAACCCCACGAAAACCAAGATATCTCCTGTTCTGCATATCCAACGAACTGTGGAGTGGTGAAAACCCCAGAAAACGTTTTTCTCGCATAGAATAGCTCGAAAAGTACGATCTCGATGACTCTGCATACTTCGGACAGAAGTCTCACCAAGATTATCGCAGAAAATGCATATCTGAGCTTGAAACCCCACGAAAACCAAGATATCGTCGGTTCTGCGTATCATACGCACTGTGGAGCGGTGAAAACACCAGATAACATGTTTCTCGCATTAAATAGCTCGAAAAGTACGATCTCGATGACTTTGCATACTTCGGACTGAAGTCTCACCAAGATAATCGTAAAAAATGCATATCTCAGCTTGAAACCCCACGAAAACCAAGGTTTCGCTGGTTCTGCATATCAAACGCACTGTGGAATGGTGAAAACACCAGATAACGTGTTTCTCGCATTAAATAGCTCGAATAGAGCGATCTCGGTGATTAAGCATACTTCGGACAGAAGTCTCACCAAGATTATCGCAGAAATTGCATATCTCAGCTTGAAACCCCACGAAAACCAAGATATCGTCGGTTCTGCATATCATTCGCACTGTGGAGTGGTGAAAACTCCAGATAACATGTTTCTCGCATTAAATAGCTCGAAACGAGCGATCTCGATGGTTAAGCATACTTCGGACAGAAGTCTCACCAAGATTATCGTAAAAAATGCATATCTCAGCTTGAAACCCCACGAAAACCAAGGTTTCGCTGGTTCTGCATATCAAACGCACTGTGGAGTGCTGAAAACACCAGATAACGTGTTTCTCGCATTAAATAGCTCGAATAGAGCGATCTCGGTGATTAAGCATACTTCGGACAGAAGTCTCACCAAGATTATCGCAGAAATTGCATATCTCAGCTTGAAACCCCACGAAAACCAAGATATCGTCGGTTCTGCATATCATTCGCACTGTGGAGTGGTGAAAACTCCAGATAACATGTTTCTCGCATTAAATAGCTCGAAACGAGCGATCTCGATGGTTAAGCATACTTCGGACAGAAGTCTCACCAAGATTATCGCAGAAAATGCATATCTCTGCTAGAAACCCCACGAAAACCAAGATATCTCCTGTTCTGCATATCCAACGAATTGTGGAGTGGTGAAAACCCCAGAAAACGTGTTTGTCGCATTAAATAGCTCGAAAAGTACGATCTCGATGACTCTGCATACTTCGGACAGAAGTCTCACCAAGATTATCGCAGAAAATGCATATCTGAGCTTGAAACCTCACGAAAACCAAGATATCGTCGGTTCTGCATATCAAACGCACTGCGGAGTGGTGAAAACACCAGATAACTTGTTTCTCGCATTAAATAGCTCGAAAAGAGCGATCTCGATGATTAAGCATACTTCGGACAGAAGTCTCACCTAGATTATCGCAGAAATTGCATATCTCAGCTTGAATCCCCACCAAAACCAAGATATCGCTGGTTCTGCATATCAAACGCACTGTGGAGTGCTGAAAACACCAGATAACGTGTTCCTAGCATTAAATAGCTCGAAAAGAGCGCTCTTGATGTTTCTGCATACTTCGGACAGACGTTTCACCAAGATTATCGCAGAAAATGCATATCTGAGCTTGAAACCCCACGAAAACCAAGATATCGTCGGTTCTGCATATCAAACGCACTGCGGAGTGGTGAAAACACCAGATAACTTGTTTCTCGCATTAAATAGCTCGAAAAGAGCGATCTCGATGTCTCTGCATACTTCGGACAGAAGTCTCACCAATATTATCGCAGAAAATGCATATCTGAGCTTGAAACCCCACGAAAACCAAGATATCGTCGGTTCTGCATATCAAACGCACTGCGGAGTGGTGAAAACACCAGATAACGTGTTTCTCGCATTAAATAGGTCGAAAAGAGCGACCTCGATGTTTCTGCATACTTCGGACAGAGGTCTCACCAAGATTATCGCAGAAAATGCATATCTCTGCTAGAAACCCCACGAAAACCAAGATATCTCCTGTTCTGCATATCCAACGAACTGTGGAGTGGTGAAAACCCCAGAAAACGTGTTTGTCGCATTATATAGCTCGAAAAGTACGATCTCGATGACTCTGCATACTTCGGACAGAAGTCTCACCAAGATTATCGCAGAAAATGCATATCTGAGCTTGAAACCCCACGAAAACCAAGATATCGTCGGTTCTGCATATCATACGCACTGTGGAGTGGTGAAAACACCAGATAACGTGTTTCTCGCATTAAATATCTCGAATAGAGCGATCTCGATGATTAAGCATACTTCGGACAGAAGTCTCACCAAGATTATCGTAAAAAAATTCATATCTCAGCTTGAAACCCCACGAAAACCGAGATTTCGCAGGTTCTGCATATCAAACGCACTGAGGAGTGCTGAAAACACCACATAACGTGTTTGTCGCATTAAATATATCGAAAAGTGCGATCTCGATGATTCTGCATACTTCGGACAGAAGTCTCACCAAGATTATCGTAAAAAATGCATATCTCAGCTTGAAACCCCACGAAAACCCAGATATCGCTGGTTCTGCATATCAAACGCACTGTGGAGTGCTGAAAACACCGGATAACGTGTTTGTCGCATTAAATAGCTCGAAAAGTGCGATCTCGATGATTCTGCATACTTCGGACAGAAGTCTCACCATGATTATCGTAAAAAATGCATATCTCAGCTTCAAACCCAACGAAAACCAAGATTTCGCTGGTTCTGCATATCAAACGCACTGTGGAGTGGTGATAACACCAGATAACGTGTTTCTCGCATTAAATAGGTCGAAAAGAGCGATCTCGATGTTTCTGCATACTTCGGACAGAGGTCTCACCAAGATTATCGCAGAAAATGCATATCTCTGCTAGAAACCCCACGAAAACCAAGATATCTCCTGTTCTGCATATCCAACGAACTGTGGAGTGGTGAAAACCCCAGAAAACGTGTTTGTCGCATTAAATAGCTCGAAAAGTACGATCTCGATGACTCTGCATACTTCGGACAGAAGTCTCACCAAGATTATCGCAGAAAATGCATATCTGAGCTTGAAACCCCACGAAAACCAAGATATCGTCGGTTCTGCAAATCATACGCACTGTGGAGTGGTGAAAACACCAGATAACGTGTTTCTCGCATTAAATATCTCGAATAGAGCGATCTCGATGATTAAGCATACTTCGGACAGAAGTCTCACCAAGATTATCGTAAAAAATGCATATCTCAGCTTGAAACCCCACGAAAACCAAGATATCGTCGGTTCTGCATATCATTCGCACTGTGGAGTGGTGAAAACTCCAGATAACATGTTTCTCGCATTAAATAGCTCGAAACGAGCGATCTCGATGGTTAAGCATACTTCGGACAGAAGTCTCACCAAGATTATCGCAGAAAATGCATATCTCTGCTAGAAACCCCACGAAAACCAAGATATCTCCTGTTCTGCATATCCAACGAACTGTGGAGTGGTGAAAACCCCAGAAAACGTGTTTGTCGCATTAAATAGCTCGAAAAGTACGATCTCGATGACTCTGCATACTTCGGACAGAAGTCTCACCAAGATTATCGCAGAAAATGCATATCTGAGCTTGAAACCCCACGAAAACCAAGATATCGTCGGTTCTGCATATCAAACGCACTGCGGAGTGGTGAAAACACCAGATAACTTGTTTCTCGCATTAAATAGCTCGAAAAGAGCGATCTCGATGATTAAGCATACTTCGGACAGACGTTTCACCAAGATTATCGCAGAAAATGCATATCTGAGCTTGAAACCCCACGAAAACCAAGATATCGTCGGTTCTGCATATCAAACGCACTGCGGAGTGGTGAAAACACCAGATAACTTGTTTCTCGCATTAAATAGCTCGAAAAGAGCGATCTCGATGTCTCTGCATACTTCGGACAGAAGTCTCACCAATATTATCGCAGAAAATGCATATCTGAGCTTGAAACCCCACGAAAACCAAGATATCGTCGGTTCTGCATATCAAACGCACTGCGGAGTGGTGAAAACACCAGATAACGTGTTTCTCGCATTAAATAGGTCGAAAAGAGCGACCTCGATGTTTCTGCATACTTCGGACAGAGGTCTCACCAAGATTATCGCAGAAAATGCATATCTCTGCTAGAAACCCCACGAAAACCAAGATATCTCCTGTTCTGCATATCCAACGAACTGTGGAGTGGTGAAAACCCCAGAAAACGTGTTTGTCGCATTAAATAGCTCGAAAAGTACGATCTCGATGACTCTGCATACTTCGGACAGAAGTCTCACCAAGATTATCGCAGAAAATGCATATCTGAGCTTGAAACCCAACGAAAACCAAGATATCGTCGGTTCTGCATATCATACGCACTGTGGAGTGGTGAAAACACCAGATAACGTGTTTCTCGCATTAAATATCTCGAATAGAGCGATCTCGATGATTAAGCATACTTCGGACAGAAGTCTCACCAAGATTATCGTAAAAAAATTCATATCTCAGCTTGAAACCCCACGAAAACCAAGATTTCGCAGGTTCTGCATATCAAACGCACTGAGGAGTGCTGAAAACACCACATAACGTGTTTGTCGCATTAAATAGATCGAAAAGTGCGATCTCGATGATTCTGCATACTTCGGACAGAAGTCTCACCAAGCTTATCGTAAAAAATGCATATCTCAGCTTGAAACCCCACGAAAACCCAGATATCGCTGGTTCTGCATATCAAACGCACTGTGGAGTGCTGAAAACACCGGATAACGTGTTTGTCGCATTAAATAGCTCGAAAAGTGCGATCTCGATGATTCTGCATACTTCGGACAGAAGTCTCACCATGATTATCGTAAAAAATGCATATCTCAGCTTCAAACCCAACGAAAACCAAGATTTCGCTGGTTCTGCATATCAAACGCACTGTGGAGTGGTGATAACACCAGATAACGTGTTTCTCGCATTAAATAGGTCGAAAAGAGCGATCTCGATGTTTCTGCATACTTCGGACAGAGGTCTCACCAAGATTATCGCAGAAAATGCATATCTCTGCTAGAAACCCCACGAAAACCAAGATATCTCCTGTTCTGCATATCCAACGAACTGTGGAGTGGTGAAAACCCCAGAAAACGTGTTTGTCGCATTAAATAGCTCGAAAAGTACGATCTCGATGACTCTGCATACTTCGGACAGAAGTCTCACCAAGATTATCGCAGAAAATGCATATCTCAGCTTGAAACCCCACGAAAACCAAGATTTCGCTGGTTCTGCATATCAAACGCACTGTGGAGTGGTGAAAACCCCAGAAAACGTGTTTCTCGCATTAAATATCTCGAATAGAGCGATCTCGATGATTAAGCATACTTCGGACAGAAGTCTCACCAAGATTATCGTAAAAAATGCATATCTCAGCTTGAAACCCCACGAAAACCAAGATTACGCTGGTTCTGCATATGAAACGCACTGTGGAGTGGTGAAAACCCCAGAAAACGTGTTTCTCGCATTAAATAGCTTGAAAAGAGCGATCTCGATGATTCTGCATACTTCGGACAGAAGTCTCACCAAGATTATCGTAAGAAATGCATATCTCAGCTTGAAACCCCACGAAAACCCAGATATCGCTGGTTCTGCATATCAAACGCACTGTGGAGTGCTGAAAACACCAGATAACGTGTTTGTCGCATTAAATAGCTCGAAAAGTGCGATCTCGATGATTCTGCATACTTCGGACAGAAGTCTCACCAAGATTATCGCAGAAAATGCATATCTCTGCTAGAAACCCCACGAAAACCAAGATATCTCCTGTTCTGCATATCCAACGAACTGTGGAGTGGTGAAAACCCCAGAAAACGTTTTTCTCGCATAGAATAGCTCGAAAAGTACGATCTCGATGACTCTGCATACTTCGGACAGAAGTCTCACCAAGATTATCGCAGAAAATGCATATCTGAGCTTGAAACCCCACGAAAACCAAGATATCGCTGGTTCTGCATATCAAACGCACTGTGGAGTGGTGAAAACCCGAGAAAACGTGTTTCTCGCATTAAATATCTCGAATAGAGCGATCTCGATGATTAAGCATACTTCGAACAGAAGTCTCACCAAGATTATCGTAAAAAATGCATATCTCAGCTTGAAACCCCACGAAAACCAAGATTTCGCTGGTTCTGCATATCAAACGCACTGTGGAGTGGTGAAAACCCCAGAAAACGTGTTTCTCGCATTAAATAGCTTGAAAAGAGCGATCTCGATGATTCTACATACTTCGGACAGAAGTCTCACCAAGATTATCGTAAGAAATGCATATCTCAGCTTGAAACCCCACGAAAACCCAGATATCGCTGGTTCTGCATATCAAACGCACTGTGGAGTGCTGAAAACACCAGATAACGTGTTTGTCGCATTAAATAGCTCGAAAAGTGCGATCTCGATGATTCTGCATACTTCGGACAGAAGTCTCACCAAGATTATCGCAGAAAATGCATATCTCTGCTAGAAACCCCACGAAAACCAAGATATCTCCTGTTCTGCATATCCAACGAACTGTGGAGTGGTGAAAACACCAGGAAACGTTTTTCTCGCATAGAATAGCTCGAAAAGTACGATCTCGATGACTCTGCATACATCGGACAGAAGTCTCACCAAGATTATCGCAGAAAATGCATATCTGAGCTTGAAACCCCACGAAAACCAAGATATCGCTGGTTCTGCATATCAAACGCACTGTGGAGTGGTGAAAACCCGAGAAAACGTGTTTCTCGCATTGAATAGCTCGAAAAGTACGATCTCGATGACTCTGCATACTTCGGACAGAAGTCTCACCAAGATTATCGCAGAAAATGCATATCTGAGCTTGAAACCCCACGAAAACCAAGATATCGTCGGTTCTGCATATCATACGCACTGTGGAGTAGAGAAAACACCAGATAACGTGTTTCTCGCATTAAATATCTCGAATTGAGCGATCTCGATGATTAAGCATACTTCAGACAGAAGTCTCACCAAGATTATCGTAAAAAATGCATATCTCAGCTTGAAACCCCACGAAAACCAAGATTTCGCTGGTTCTGCATATCAAACGCACTGTGGAGTGCTGAAAACACCAGATAACGTGTTTGTCGCATTAAGTAGCTCGAAATGTGCGATCTCGATGATTCTGCATACTTCGGACAGAGGTCTCACCAAGATTATCGCAGAAAATGCATATCTCTGCTAGAAACCCCACGAAAACCAAGATATCTCCTGTTCTGCATATCCAACGAACTGTGGAGTGGTGAAAACTCCAGATAACATGTTTCTCGCATTAAATAGCTCGAAACGAGCGATCTCGATGGTTAAGCATACTTCGGACAGAAGTCTCACCAAGATTATCGCAGAAAATGCATATCTCTGCTAGAAACCCCACGAAAACCAAGATATCTCCTGTTCTGCATATCCAACGAACTGTGGAGTGGTGAAAACCCCAGAAAACGTGTTTGTCGCATTAAATAGCTCGAAAAGAGCGATCTCGATGATTAAGCATACTTCGGACAGACGTTTCACCAAGATTATCGCAGAAAATGCATATCTGAGCTTGAAACCCCACGAAAACCAAGATATCGTCGGTTCTGCATATCAAACGCACTGCGGAGTGGTGAAAACACCAGATAACTTGTTTCTCGCATTAAATAGCTCGAAAAGAGCGATCTCGATGTCTCTGCATACTTCGGACAGAAGTCTCACCAATATTATCGCAGAAAATGCATATCTGAGCTTGAAACCCCACGAAAACCAAGATATCGTCGGTTCTGCATATCAAACGCACTGCGGAGTGGTGAAAACACCAGATAACGTGTTTCTCGCATTAAATAGGTCGAAAAGAGCGACCTCGATGTTTCTGCATACTTCGGACAGAGGTCTCACCAAGATTATCGCAGAAAATGCATATCTCTGCTAGAAACCCCACGAAAACCAAGATATCTCCTGTTCTGCATATCCAACGAACTGTGGAGTGGTGAAAACCCCAGAAAACGTGTTTGTCGCATTAAATAGCTCGAAAAGTACGATCTCGATGACTCTGCATACTTCGGACAGAAGTCTCACCAAGATTATCGCAGAAAATGCATATCTGAGCTTGAAACCCCACGAAAACCAAGATATCGTCGGTTCTGCATATCATACGCACTGTGGAGTGGTGAAAACACCAGATAACGTGTTTCTCGCATTAAATATCTCGAATAGAGCGATCTCGATGATTAAGCATACTTCGGACAGAAGTCTCACCAAGATTATCGTAAAAAAATTCATATCTCAGCTTGAAACCCCACGAAAACCAAGATTTCGCAGGTTCTGCATATCAAACGCACTGAGGAGTGCTGAAAACACCACATAACGTGTTTGTCGCATTAAATAGATCGAAAAGTGCGATCTCGATGATTCTGCATACTTCGGACAGAAGTCTCACCAAGATTATCGTAAAAAATGCATATCTCAGCTTGAAACCCCACGAAAACCCAGATATCGCTGGTTCTGCATATCAAACGCACTGTGGAGTGCTGAAAACACCGGATAACGTGTTTGTCGCATTAAATAGCTCGAAAAGTGCGATCTCGATGATTCTGCATACTTCGGACAGAAGTCTCACCATGATTATCGTAAAAAATGCATATCTCAGCTTCAAACCCAACGAAAACCAAGATTTCGCTGGTTCTGCATATCAAACGCACTGTGGAGTGGTGATAACACCAGATAACGTGTTTCTCGCATTAAATAGGTCGAAAAGAGCGATCTCGATGTTTCTGCATACTTCGGACAGAGGTCTCACCAAGATTATCGCAGAAAATGCATATCTCTGCTAGAAACCCCACGAAAACCAAGATATCTCCTGTTCTGCATATCCAACGAACTGTGGAGTGGTGAAAACCCCAGAAAACGTGTTTGTCGCATTAAATAGCTCGAAAAGTACGATCTCGATGACTCTGCATACTTCGGACAGAAGTCTCACCAAGATTATCGCAGAAAATGCATATCTCAGCTTGAAACCCCACGAAAACCAAGATTTCGCTGGTTCTGCATATCAAACGCACTGTGGAGTGGTGAAAACCCCAGAAAACGTGTTTCTCGCATTAAATATCTCGAATAGAGCGATCTCGATGATTAAGCATACTTCGGACAGAAGTCTCACCAAGATTATCGTAAAAAATGCATATCTCAGCTTGAAACCCCACGAAAACCAAGATTACGCTGGTTCTGCATATGAAACGCACTGTGGAGTGGTGAAAACCCCAGAAAACGTGTTTCTCGCATTAAATAGCTTGAAAAGAGCGATCTCGATGATTCTGCATACTTCGGACAGAAGTCTCACCAAGATTATCGTAAGAAATGCATATCTCAGCTTGAAACCCCACGAAAACCCAGATATCGCTGGTTCTGCATATCAAACGCACTGTGGAGTGCTGAAAACACCAGATAACGTGTTTGTCGCATTAAATAGCTCGAAAAGTGCGATCTCGATGATTCTGCATACTTCGGACAGAAGTCTCACCAAGATTATCGCAGAAAATGCATATCTCTGCTAGAAACCCCACGAAAACCAAGATATCTCCTGTTCTGCATATCCAACGAACTGTGGAGTGGTGAAAACCCCAGAAAACGTTTTTCTCGCATAGAATAGCTCGAAAAGTACGATCTCGATGACTCTGCATACTTCGGACAGAAGTCTCACCAAGATTATCGCAGAAAATGCATATCTGAGCTTGAAACCCCACGAAAACCAAGATATCGCTGGTTCTGCATATCAAACGCACTGTGGAGTGGTGAAAACCCCAGAAAACGTGTTTCTCGCATTAAATAGCTTGAAAAGAGCGATCTCGATGATTCTACATACTTCGGACAGAAGTCTCACCAAGATTATCGTAAGAAATGCATATCTCAGCTTGAAACCCCACGAAAACCCAGATATCGCTGGTTCTGCATATCAAACGCACTGTGGAGTAGTGAAAACACCAGATAACGTGTTTCTCGCATTAAATATCTCGAATTGAGCGATCTCGATGATTAAGCATACTTCAGACAGAAGTCTCACCAAGATTATCGTAAAAAATGCATATCTCAGCTTGAAACCCCACGAAAACCAAGATATCTCCTGTTCTGCATATCCAACGAACTGTGGAGTGGTGAAAACACCAGAAAACGTTTTTCTCGCATAGAATAGCTCGAAAAGTACGATCTCGATGACTCTGCATACATCGGACAGAAGTCTCACCAAGATTATCGCAGAAAATGCATATCTGAGCTTGAAACCCCACGAAAACCAAGATATCGCTGGTTCTGCATATCAAACGCACTGTGGAGTGGTGAAAACCCGAGAAAACGTGTTTCTCGCATTGAATAGCTCGAAAAGTACGATCTCGATGACTCTGCATACTTCGGACAGAAGTCTCACCAAGATTATCGCAGAAAATGCATATCTGAGCTTGAAACCCCACGAAAACCAAGATATCGTCGGTTCTGCATATCATACGCACTGTGGAGTAGTGAAAACACCAGATAACGTGTTTCTCGCATTAAATATCTCGAATTGAGCGATCTCGATGATTAAGCATACTTCAGACAGAAGTCTCACCAAGATTATCGTAAAAAATGCATATCTCAGCTTGAAACCCCACGAAAACCAAGATTTCGCTGGTTCTGCATATCAAACGCACTGTGGAGTGCTGAAAACACCAGATAACGTGTTTGTCGCATTAAGTAGCTCGAAAAGTGCGATCTCGATGATTCTGCATACTTCGGACAGAGGTCTCACCAAGATTATCGCAGAAAATGCATATCTCTGCTAGAAACCCCACGAAAACCAAGATATCTCCTGTTCTGCATATCCAACGAACTGTGGAGTGGTGAAAACCCCAGAAAACGTGTTTGTCGCATTAAATAGCTCGAAAAGTACGATCTCGATGACTCTGCATACTTCGGACAGAAGTCTCACCAAGATTATCGCAGAAAATGCATATCTGAGCTTGAAACCCCACGAAAACCAAGATATCGTCGGTTCTGCATATCATACGCACTGTGGAGTGGTGAAAACACCAGATAACGTGTTTCTCGCATTAAATATCTCGAATAGAGCGATCTCGATGATTAAGCATACTTCGGACAGAAGTCTCACCAAGATTATCGTAAAAAATGCATATCTCAGCTTGAAACCCCACGAAAACCAAGATTACGCTGGTTCTGCATATCAAACGCACTGTGGAGTGGTGAAAACCCCAGAAAACGTGTTTCTCGCATTAAATAGCTTGAAAAGAGCGATCTCGATGATTCTGCATACTTCGGACAGAAGTCTCACCAAGATTATCGTAAGAAATGCATATCTCAGCTTGAAACCCCACGAAAACCCAGATATCGCTGGTTCTGCATATCAAACGCACTGTGGAGTGCTGAAAACACCAGATAACGTGTTTGTCGCATTAAATAGCTCGAAAAGTGCGATCTCGATGATTCTGCATACTTCGGACAGAAGTCTCACCAAGATTATCGCAGAAAATGCATATCTCTGCTAGAAACCCCACGAAAACCAAGATATCTCCTGTTCTGCATATCCAACGAACTGTGGAGTGGTGAAAACCCCAGAAAACGTTTTTCTCGCATAGAATAGCTCGAAAAGTACGATCTCGATGACTCTGCATACTTCGGACAGAAGTCTCACCAAGATTATCGCAGAAAATGCATATCTGAGCTTGAAACCCCACGAAAACCAAGATATCGCTGGTTCTGCATATCAAACGCACTGTGGAGTGGTGAAAACCCGAGAAAACGTGTTTCTCGCATTGAATAGCTCGAAAAGTACGATCTCGATGACTCTGCATACTTCGGACAGAAGTCTCACCAAGATTATCGCAGAAAATGCATATCTGAGCTTGAAACCCCACGAAAACCAAGATATCGTCGGTTCTGCATATCATACGCACTGTGGAGTAGTAAAAACACCAGATAACGTGTTTCTCGCATTAAATATCTCGAATTGAGCGATCTCGATGATTAAGCATACTTCAGACAGAAGTCTCACCAAGATTGTCGTAAAAAATGCATATCTCAGCTTGAAACCCCACGAAAACCAAGATTTCGCTGGTTCTGCATATCAAACGCACTGTGGAGTGGTGAAAACCCCAGAAAACGTGTTTCTCGCATTAAATAGCTTGAAAAGAGCGATCTCGATGATTCTGCATACTTCGGACAGAAGTCTCACCAAGATTATCGTAAGAAATGCATATCTCAGCTTGAAACCCCACGAAAACCCAGATATCGCTGGTTCTGCATATCAAACGCAGTGTGGAGTGCTGAAAACACCAGATAACGTGTTTGTCGCATTAAATAGCTCGAAAAGTGCGATCTCGATGATTCTGCATACTTCGGACAGAAGTCTCACCAAGATTATCGCAGAAAATGCATATCTCTGCTAGAAACCCCACGAAAACCAAGATATCTCCTGTTCTGCATATCCAACGAACTGTGGAGTGGTGAAAACCCCAGAAAACGTTTTTCTCGCATTGACTAGCTCGAAAAGTACGATCTCGATGACTCTGCATACTTCGGACAGAAGTCTCACCAAGATTATCGCAGAAAATGCATATCTGAGCTTGAAACCCCACGAAAACCAAGATATCGCTGGTTCTGCATATCAAACGCACTGCGGAGTGGTGAAAATACCAGATAACTTGTTTCTCGCATTAAATAGCTCGAAAAGAGCGATCTCGATGACTCTGCATACTTCGGACAGAAGTCTCACCAAGATTATCGCTGAAAATGCATATCTCAGCTAGAAACCCCACGAAAACCAAGATATCTCCTGTTCTGCATATCCAACGAACTGTGGAGTGGTGAAAACCCCAGAAAACGTGTTTGTCGCATTAAATAGCTCGAAAAGTACGATCTCGATGACTCTGCATACTTCGGACAGAAGTCTCACCAAGATTATCGCAGAAAATGCATATCTGAGCTTGAAACCCCACGAAAACCAAGATATCGCTGGTTCTGCATATCAAACGCACTGTGGAGTGGTGAAAACCCCAGAAAACGTGTTTCTCGCATTAAATAGGTCGAAAAGAGCGATCTCGATGTTTCTGCATACTTCGGACACAGGTCTCACCAAGATTATCGCAGAAAATGCATATCTCTGCTAGAAACCCCACGAAAACCAAGATATCTCCTGTTCTGCATATCCAACGAACTGTGGAGTGGTGAAAACCCCAGAAAACGTGTTTGTCGCATTAAATAGCTCGAAAAGTACGATCTCGATGACTCTGCATACTTCGGACAGAAGTCTCACCAAGATTATCGCAGAAAATGCATATCTGAGCTTGAAACCCCACGAAAACCAAGATATCGCTGGTTCTGCATATCAAACGCACTGTGGAGTGGTGAAAACCCCAGAAAACGTGTTTCTCGCATTAAATAGCTTGAAAAGAGCGATCTCGATGATTCTGCATACTTCGGACAGAAGTCTCACCAAGATTATCGTAAGAAATGCATATCTCAGCTTGAAACCCCACGAAAACCCAGATTTCGTTGGTTCTGCATATCAAACGCACTGTGGAGTGCTGAAAACACCAGATAACGTGTTTGTCGCATTAAATAGCTCGAAAAGTGCGATCTCGATGATTCTGCATACTTCGGACAGAAGTCTCACCATGATTATCGTAAAAAATGCATATCTCAGCTTGAAACCCAACGAAAACCAAGATTTCGCTGGTTCTGCATATCAAACGCACTGTGGAGTGGTGAAAACACCAGATAACGTGTTTCTCGCATTAAATAGGTCGAAAAGAGCGATCTCGATGTTTCTGCATACTTCGGACACAGGTCTCACCAAGATTATCGCAGAAAATGCATATCTCTGCTAGAAACCCCACGAAAACCAAGATATCTCCTGTTCTGCATATCCAACGAACTGTGGAGTGGTGAAAACCCCAGAAAACGTGTTTGTCGCATTAAATAGCTCGAAAAGTACGATCTCGATGACTCTGCATACTTCGGACAGAAGTCTCACCAAGATTATCGCAGAAAATGCATATCTGAGCTTGAAACCCCACGAAAACCAAGATATCGTCGGTTCTGCATATCATGCGCACTGTGGAGTGGTGAAAACACCAGATAACGTGTTTCTCGCATTAAATATCTCCAATAGAGCGATCTCGATGATTAAACATACTTCGGACAGAAGTCTCACCAAGATTATCGTAAAAAATGCATATCTCAGCATGAAACCCCACGAAAACCAAGATTTCGCTGGTTCTGCATATCAAACGCACTGTGGAGTGGTGAAAACCCCAGAAAACGTGTTTCTCGCATTAAATAGCTTGATAAGAGCGATCTCGATGATTCTGCATACTTCGGACAGAAGTCTCACCAAGATTATCGTAAGAAATGCATATCTCAGCTTGAAACCCCACGAAAACCCAGATATCGCTGGTTCTGCATATCAAACGCACTGTGGAGTGCTGAAAACACCAGATAACGTGTTTGTCGCATTAAATAGCTCGAAAAGTGCGATCTCGATGATTCTGCATACTTCGGACAGAAGTCTCACCAAGATTATCGCAGAAAATGCATATCTCAGCTTGAAACCCCACGAAAACCAAGATTTCGCTGGTTCTGCATATCAAACGCACTGTGGAGTGCTGAAAACACCAGATAACGTGTTTGTCGCATTAAATAGCTCGAAAAGTGCGATCTCGATGATTCTGCATACTTCGGACAGAAGTCTCACCATGATTATCGTAAAAAATGCATATCTCAGCTTGAAACCCAACGAAAACCAAGATATCTCCTGTTCTGCATATCCAACGAACTGTGGAGTGGTGAAAACCCCAGAAAACGTGTTTGTCGCATTAAATAGCTCAAAAAGTACGATCTCGATGTTTCTGCATACTTTGGACACAGGTCTCACCAAGATTATCGCAGAAAATGCATATCTCTGCTAGAAACCCCACGAAAACCAAGATATCTCCTGTTCTGCATATCCAACGAACTGTGGAGTGGTGAAAACCCCAGAAAACGTGTTTGTCGCATTAAATAGCTCAAAAAGTACGATCTCGATGACTCTGCATACTTCGGACAGAAGTCTCACCAAGATTATCGCAGAAAATGCATATCTGAGCTTGAAACCCCACGGAAACCACGATATCGTCGGTTCTGCATATCATACGCACTGTGGAGTGGTGAAAACACCAGATAACGTGTTTCTCGCATTAAATATCTCGAATAGGGCGATCTCGATGATTAAGCATACTTCGGACAGAAGTCTCACCAAGATTTTCGTAAAAAAATGCATATCTCAGCTTGAAACCCCACGAAAACCAAGATTTCGCTGGTTCTGCATATCAAACGCACTGTGGAGTGCTGAAAACACCAGATAACGTGTTTGTCGCATTAAATAGCTCGAAAAGTGCGATCTCGATGATTCTGCATACTTCGGACAGAAGTCTCACCAAGATTATCGTAAAAAATGCATATCTCAGCTTGAAACCCCACGAAAACCCAGATATCGCTGGTTCTGCATATCGAACGCACTGTGGAGTTGTGAAAACCCCAGAAAACGTGTTTCTCGCATTGAATAGCTCGAAAAGTACGATCTCGATGACTCTGCATACTTCGGACAGAAGTCTCACCAAGATTATCGCAGAAAATGCATATCTGAGCTTGAAACCCCACGAAAACCAAGATATCGCTGGTTCTGCATATCAAACGCACTGCGAAGTGGTGAAAACACCAGATAACTTGTTTCTCGCATTAAATAGCTCGAAAAGAGCGATCTCGATGACTCTGCATACTTCGGACAGAAGTCTCACCAAGATTATCGCAGAAAATGCATATCTGAGCTTGAAACCCCACGAAAACCAAGATATCGTCGGTTCTGCATATCATACGCACTGTGGAGTGGTGAAAACACCAGATAACGTGTTTCTCGCATTAAATAGCTCGAATAGAGCGATCTCGATGATTAAGCATAATTCGGACAGAAGTCTCACCAAGATTATCGTAAAAAATGCATATCTCAGATTGAAACCCCACGAAAACCAAGATTTCGCTGGTTCTGCATATCAAACGCACTGTGGTGTGCTGAAAACACCAGATAACGTGTTTGTCGCATTAAATAGCTCTAAAAGTGCAATCTCGATGATTCTGCATACTTCGGACAGAAGTCTCACCAAGATTATCGCAGAAAATGCATATCTGAGCTTGAAACCACACGAAAACCAAGATATCGCTGGTTCTGCATATCAAACGCACTGCGGAGTGGTGAAAACACCAGATAACGTGTTTCTCGCATTAAATAGGTCGAAAAGAGCGATCTCGATGACTCTGCATACTTCGGACAGAAGTCTCACCAAGATTATCGCAGAAAATGCATATCTGAGCTTGAAACCCCACGAAAACCAAGATATCGCTGGTTCTGCATATCAAACGCACTGCGGAGTGGTGAAAACACCAGATAACGTGTTTCTCGCATTAAATATCTCGAATAGAGCGATCTCGATGATTAAGCATACTTCGGACAGAAGTCTCACCAAGATTATCGTAAAAAAATGCATATCTCAGCTTGAAACCCCACGAAAACCAAGATTTCGCTGGTTCTGCATATCAAACGCACTGTGGAGTGCTGAAAACACCAGATAACGTGTTTGTCGCATTAAATAGCTCGAAAAGTGCGATCTCGATTATTCTGCATACTTCGGACAGAAGTCTCACCAAGATTATCGTAAAAAATGCATATCTCAGCTTGAAACCCCACGTAAACCCAGATATCGCTGGTTCTGCATATCGAACGCACTGTGGAGTGCTGAAAACACCAGATAACGTGTTTGTCGCATTAAATAGCTCGAAAAGTGCGATCTCGATGATTCTGCATACTTCGGACAGAAGTCTCACCATGATTATCGTAAAAAATGCATATCTCAGCTTGAAACCCCACGAAAACCAAGATATCGCTGTTTCTGCATATCAAACGCACTGTGGAGTGGTGAAAACACCAGATAACTTGTTTCTCGCATTAAATAGCTCGAAACGAGCGATCTCGATAATTAAGCATTCTTCGGACTGAAGTCTCACCATGATTATCGCAGAAAATGCATATCTCTGCTAGAAACCCCACGAAAACCAAGATATCTCCTGTTCTGCATATCCAACGAACTGTGGAGTGGTGAAAACCCCAGAAAACCTGTTTGTCGCATTAAATAGCTCGAAAAGTACGATCTCGATGACTCTGCATACTTCGGACAGAAGTCTACACCAAGATTATCGCAGAAAATGCATATCTGAGCTTGAAACCCCACGAAAACCAAGATATCGCTGGTTCTGCATATCAAACGCACTGCGGAGTGGTGAAAACACCAGATAACTTGTTTCTCGCATTAAATAGCTCGAAAAGAGCGATCTCGAAGACTCTGCATACTTCGGACAGAAGTCTCACCATGATTATCGCAGAAAATGCATATCTGAGCTTGAAACCCCACGAAAACCAAGATATCGTCGGTTCTGTATATCATACGCACTGTGGAGTGGTGAAAACACCAGATAACGTGTTTCTCGCATTAAATAGCTCGAATAGAGCGATCTCGATGATTAAGCATACTTCGGACAGAAGTCTCACCAAGATTATCGTAAAAAATGCATATCTCAGCTTGAAACCCCACGAAAACCAAGATTTCGCTGGTTCTGCATATCAAACGCACTGTGGTGTGCTGAAAACACCAGATAACGTGTTTGTCGCATTAAATAGCTCGAAAAGTGCGATCTCGATGATTCTGCATACTTCGGACAGAAGTCTCACCATGATTATCGTAAAAAATGCATATCTCAGCTTGAAACCCAACGAAAACCAAGATTTCGCTGGTTCTGCATATCAAACGCACTGTGGAGTGGTGAAAACACCAGATAACGTGTTTCTCGCATTCAATAGGTCGAAAACAGCGATCTCCATGTTTCTTCATACTTCGGACAGAAGTCTCACCAAGATTATCGCAGAAAATGCATATCTGAGCTTGAAACCCCACGAACACCAAGATATCGTCGGTTCTGCATATCATACGCACTGTGGAGTGGTGAAAACACCAGATAACGTGTTTTTCGCATTAAATAGCTCGAATAGTACGATCTCGATGACTCTGCATACTTCGGACAGAAGTCTCACCATGATTATCGCAGAAAATGCATATCTGAGCTTGAAACCCCACGAAAACCAAGATATCGTCGGTTCTGTACATCATACGCACTGTGGAGTGGTGAAAACACCAGATAACGTGTTTCTCGCATTAAATAGCTCGAATAGAGCGATCTCGATGATTAAGCATACTTCGGACAGAAGTCTCACCAAGATTATCGTAAAAAATGCATATCTCAGCTTGAAACCCCACGAAAACCAAGATTTCGCTGGTTCTGCATATCAAACGCACTGTGGTGTGCTGAAAACACCAGATAACGTGTTTGTCGCATTAAATAGCTCGAAACGAGCGATCTCGATGATTAAGCATACTTCGGACAGAAGTCTCACCTAGATTATCGCAGAAAATGCATATCTCTGCTAGAAACCCCACGAAAACCAAGATATCTCCTGTTCTGCATATCCAACGAACTGTGGAGTGGTGAAAACCCCAGAAAACGTGTTTCTCGCATTGAATAGCTCGAAAAGTACGATCTCGATGACTCTGCATACTTCGGACAGAAGTCTCACCAAGATTATCGCAGAAAATGCATATCTGAGCTTGAAACCCCACGAAAACCAAGATATCGCTGGTTCTGCATATCATACGCACTGTGGAGTGGTGAAAACACCAGATAACGTGTTTCTCGCATTAAATAGCTCGAATAGAGCGATCTCGATGATTAAGCATACTTCGGACAGAAGTCTCACCAAGATTATCGTAAAAAATGCATATCTCAGCTTGAAACCCCACGAAAACCAAGATTTCGCTGGTTCTGCATATCAAACGCACTGTGGTGTGCTGAAAACACCAGATAACGTGTTTGTCGCATTAAATAGCTCGAAACGAGCGATCTCGATGATTAAGCATACTTCGGACAGAAGTCTCACCTAGATTATCGCAGAAAATGCATATCTCTGCTAGAAACCCCACGAAAACCAAGATATCTCCTGTTCTGCATATCCAACGAACTGTGGGGTGGTGAAAACCCCAGAAAACGTGTTTCTCGCATTGAATAGCTCGAAAAGTACGATCTCGATGACTCTGCATACTTCGGACAGAAGTCTCACCAAGATTATCGCAGAAAATGCATATCTGAGCTTGAAACCCCACGAAAACCAAGATATCGCTGGTTCTGCATATCAAACGGACTGCGGAGTGGTGAAAACACCAGATAACTTGTTTCTCGCATTAAATAGCTCGAAAAGAGCGATCTCGATGACTCTGCATACTTCGGACAGTAGTCTCACCAAGATTATCGCAGAAAATGCATATCTGAGCTTGAAACCCCACGAAAACCAAGATATCGTCGGTTCTGCATATCATACGCACTGTGGAGTGGTGAAAACACCAGATAACGTGTTTCTCGCATTAAATAGCTCGAATAGAGCGATCTCGATGATTAAGCATACTTCGGACAGAAGTCTCACCAAGATTATCGTAAAAAATGCATATCTCAGCTTGAAACCCCACGAAAACCAAGATTTCGCTGGTTCTGCATATCATACGCACTGTGGTGTGCTGAAAACACCAGATAACGTGTTTGTCGCATTAAATAGCTCGAAAAGTGCGATCTCGATGATTCTGCATACTTCGGACAGAAGTCTCACCATGATTATCGTAAAAAATGCATATCTCAGCTTGAAACCCAACGAAAACCAAGATTTCGCTGGTTCTGCATATCAAACGCACTGTGGAGTGGTGAAAACACCAGATAACGTGTTTCTCGCATTCAATAGGTCGAAAAGAGCGATCTCCATGTTTCTGCATACTTCGGACAGAGGTCTCACCATGATTATCGCAGAAAATGCATCTCTCTGCTAGAAACCCCACGAAAACCAAGATATCTCCTGTTCTGCATATCCAACGAACTGTGGAGTGGTGAAAACCCCAGAAAACGTGTTTGTCGCATTAAATAGCTCGAAAAGTACGATCTCGATGACTCTGCATACTTCGGACAGAAGTCTCACCAAGATTATCGCAGAAAATGCATATCTGAGCTTGAAACCCCACGAAAACCAAGCTATCGTCGGTTCTGCATATCATACGCACTGTGGAGTGGTGAAAACACCAGATAACGTGTTTCTCGCATTAAATAGCTCGAAAAGTACGATCTCGATGACTCTGCATACTTCGGACAGAAGTCTCACCAAGATTATCGCAGAAAATGCATATCTGAGCTTGAAACCCCGCGAAAACTAAGATATCGTCGGTTCTGCATATCATACGCACTGTGGAGTGGTGAAAACACCAGATAACGTGTTTCTCGCATTAAATAGCTCGAAAAGTGCGATCTCGATGATTCTGCATACTTCGGACAGAAGTCTCACCATGAATATCGCAGAAAATGCATATCTGAGCTTGAAGCCACACGAAAACCAAGATTTCGCTGGTTATGCATATCAACCGCACTGTGGAGTGGTGAAAACACCCGATAACGTGTTTCTCGCATTAAAAATTTCGAAAAGAGCGATCTCGATGTTTCTGCATACTTCGGACAGAGGTCTCACCATGATGATCGTAAAAAATGCATATCTGAGCTTGAAACCCCACGAAAACCAAGATATCGTCGGTTCTGCATATCATACGCACTGTGGAGTGGTGAAAACACCAGATAACGTGTTTCTCGCATTAAATAGCTCGAAAAGTACGATCTCGATGACTCTGCATACTTCGGACAGAAGTCTCACCAAGATTATCGCAGAAAATGCATATCTGAGCTTGAAACCGCACGAAAACCAAGATATCGTCGGTTCTGCATATCATACGCACTGTGGGGTGGTGAATACACCAGAAAACGTGTTTCTCGATTTAAATAGCTCGAAAAGAGCGATCTAGATGATTCTGCATACTTCTCATAGATGAAACACAAAGATTATCGCAGAAAATGCATATTTCAGCTGGAAGCCCCACGAAAACCAAGTTATCGGCGGCTCTACATATCAAACGCACTGTGGAGTGGTCAAAACACCAGAAAACATGTTTTTTCGCATTAAATAGCTCGAAACGAGCGATCTAGATGATTCTGCATAGTTCTGACTAAAGTCTCACCAAGATTATCGCAGAAAATGCATATCTCAGCTGGGAACCCCACGAAAACCAAGATATCGCCGGTTCTGCATATCAGACGCACTATGGAGTGGTGAAAACACCAGAAAACGTGTATCTCGCATTAACTAGCTCGACAAGAGCGTTCTCGATGATTCTGCATACTTCTGACAGAAGTCTCACCAAGATTATCGCAGAAAATGCATATCTCAGCTTGAAACCTCACGAAAATCAAGATGTCGCCGGTTCTGCATATCAAACGCACTGTGGAGTGGTGAAAACAACCAGATAACGTGTTTCTCGCATTAAATAGCTCGAAACGAGCGATCTAGGTGATTCTGCATACTTCTGACTGAAGTCTCACCAATATGATCGCAGAAAATGCATATCTCAGCTTGAAACCCGACGAAAACCACGATGTCGCCGGTTCTGCATATCAAACGCACCGTGGAGTGGTGTAAACACCAGAAAACGTGTTTCTCGCATCAAATAGCTCGAAAAGAGCGATCTAGATGATTCTGCATACTTCTGACAGAAGACTCACCAAGATTATCGCAGAAAATGCATATCTCAGCTTGAAACCTCACTAAAATCAAGATGTCGCCGGTTCTGCATATCAAACGCACTGTGGAGTGGTGAAAACAACCAGATAACGTGTTTCTCGCATTAAATAACTCGAAACGAGCGATCTAGATGATTCTGCATACTTCTGACTGAAGTCTCACCAATATTATCGCAGAAAATGCATATTTCAGCTGGAATCCCCGCGAAAACCAAGTTATCGGCGGTTCTACATATCAAACGCACTGTGGAGTGGTCAAAGCACCAGAAAACGTGTTTCTCGCATTAAGTAGCTCGAAAAGAGCGATCTAGATGATACTGCATACTTCTGACAGAATTCTTACCAAGATTATCGTTGAAAATGCATATCTCAGCTTGAACCCCGACGAAATCCAAGATGTCGCCGGTTCTGCAAGTTAAACGCACTGTGGAGTGGTGAAAACACCAGATAACATGTTTCTCGCATTAAGTAGCTCGAAACGAGCGATCTAGATGATTCTGCATACTTCTGACAGAAGACTCACCAAGATTATCGCAGAAAATGCATATCTCAGCTTGAAACCCGACCGAAACCAAGATATCTCCGTTTCTGCATATCAAACGCACTGTGGAGTGGTGAAAACAACCAGATAACGTGTTTCTCGCATTAAATAGCTCGAATAGAGCGATCTCGATGATTCTGCATACTTCTGACAGAAGACTCACCAAGATTATCGCAGAAAATGCATATCTCAGCTGGAAACCCCACGAAAACCAAGATATCGCCGGTTCTGCATATCAAACGCACTGTGGAGTGGTGAAAACAACCAGATAACGTGTTTCTCGCATTAAATAGC
The DNA here is from genome assembly GCA_951804975.1 of Anthophora plumipes. Lineage (NCBI taxonomy): Eukaryota > Metazoa > Arthropoda > Insecta > Hymenoptera > Apidae > Anthophora > Anthophora plumipes. Next base: position 1,600,646 of record CATORF010000936.1, on the reverse strand, counting down.
TCGAATAGAGCGATCTCGATGATTCTGCATACTTCTGACAGAAGACTCACCAAGATTATCGCAGAAAATGCATATCTCAGCTGGAAACCCCACGAAAACCAAGATATCGCCGGTTCTGCATATCAAACGCACTGCGGAGTGGGGAAAACAACCAGATAACGTGTTTCTCGCTTTAAATAGCTCGAAACGAGCGATCTAGATGATTCTGCATACTTCTGACTGAAGTCTCACCAATATTATCGCAGAAAATGCTATATCTCAGCTTGAAACCCGACGAAAACCACGATGTCGCCGGTTCTGCATATCAAACGCACTGTGGCGTGGTGAAAACACCAGAAAACGTGTTTCTCGCATTAAATAGCTCGAAAAGAGCGATCTAGATGATTCTGCATACTTCTGACAGAAGACTCACCAAGATTATCACAGAAATTGCATATCTCAGCTGGAAACCCCACGAAAACCAAGATATCGCCGGTTCTGCATATCAGACGCACTATGGAGTGGTGAAAACATCAGAAAACGTGTATCTCGCATTAACTAGCTCGAAAAGAGCGTTCTCGATGATTCTGCATACTTCTCATAGATGAAACACCAAGATTATCGCAGAAAATGCATATTTCAGCTGGAAACCCCACGAAAACCAAGTTATCGGCGGCTCTACATATCAAACGCACTGTGGAGTGGTCAAAACAACCAGATAAAGTGTTTCTCGCTTTAAATAGCTCGAAACGCGGGATCTAGATGATTCTGCATACTTCTGACTGAAGTCTCACCAATATGATCGCAGAAAATGCATATCTCAGCTTGAAACCCGACGAAAACCACGATGTCGCCGGTTCTGCATATCAAACGCACTGTGGCGTGGTGAAAACACCAGAAAACGTGTTTCTCGCATCAGATAGCTCGAAAAGAGCGATCTAGATGATTCTGCATACTTCTGACAGAAGACTCACCAAGATTATCGCAGAAAATGCATATCTCAGCTGGAAACCCCACGAAAACCAAGATATCGCCGGTTCTGCATATCAAACGCACTGTGGAGTGCTGAAAACACCAGATAACGTGTTTCTCGCATTAACCAGCTCGAAAAGAGCGTTCTCGATGATTAAGCATACTTCGGACAGAAGACTCACCAAGATTATCGCAGGAATTGCAAATCTCAGCTTGAACCCCGACGAAATCCAAGATGTCGCCGGATCTGCATATCAAACGCACTGTGGAGTGGTGAAAACAACCAGATAACGTGTTTCTCGCATTAAATAGCTCGAATAGAGCGATCTCGATGATTCTGCATACTTCTGACTGAAGTCTCACCAATATGATGGCAGAAAATGCATATCTCAGCTTGAAACCCGACGAAAACCACGATGTCGCCGGTTCTGCATATCAAACGCACTGTGGAGTCGTGAAACCAACCAGACAACGTGTTTCTCGCATTAAATAGCTCGAAAAGAGCGATCCCGATGATTCTGCATACTTCTGACAGAAGTCTCACCAAGATTATCGTTGTAAATGCATATCTCAGCTTGATACCCGACCTAAACCAAGATATCTCCTGTTCTGCATGTCAAACGTACTGTGGAGTGGTGAATACACCAGAAAACGTGTTTCTCGCATTAAATAGCTCGAAAAGAGCGATCCCGATGATTCTGCATACTTCTGACAGAAGTCTCACCAAGATTATCGTAGAAAATGCATATCTCAGCTTGAAACCCGACCGAAACCAAGATATATCCGGTTCTGCATGTCAAACGTACTGTGGGGTGGTGAATACAACAGAAAACGTGTTTCTCACATTAAATAGCTCGAAGAGAGCGATCTAGATGTTTCTGCATACTTCTGACAGAAGACTCACCATGGTTATCGTAGAAAATGCATATCGCAGCTTGAAATCTCACGAAAATTAAGATGTCGCCTGTTCTGCATATCAAACGCACTGTGGAGTGGTGAAAACACCAGATAACGTGTCTCTCGCATTAAATAGCTCGAAAAGAGGGGTCTCGATGATTCTGCATAGTACTGACAGAAGACTCACCAAGATTATCGACGAAAATGCATATCTCAGGTTGAAATCTCACGAAAATCAAGATGTCGCCGGTTCTGCATATCAAACGCACTGTGGAGTGGTGAAAACACCAGATAACGTGTTTCTCGCATTAAAGAGCTCGAAAAGAGGGATCTCGATGATTCTGCATACTTCTGACAGAAGACTCACCAAGATTATCACAGAAATTGCATATCTCAGCTGGAAACCCCACGAAAACCAAGATATCGCCGGTTCTGCATATCAGACGCACTATGAAGTGGTGAAAACATCAGAAAACGTGTATCTCGCATTAACTAGCTCGAAAAGAGCGTTCTCGATGATTCTGCATACTTCTCATAGATGAAACAACAAGATTGTCGCAGAAAATGCATATTTCAGCTGGAAACCCCACGAAAACCAAGTTATCGGCGGCTCTACATATCAAACGCACTGTGGAGTGGTCAAAACAACCAGATAACGTGTTTCTCGCTTTAAATAGCTCGAAACGAGCGATCTAGATGATTCTGCTTACTTCTGACTGAAGTCTCACCAATATGATCGCAGAAAATGCATATCTCAGCTTGAAACCCGACGAAAACCACGATGTCGCCGGTTCTGCATATCAAACGCACTGTGGCGTGGTGAAAACACCAGAAAACGTGTTTCTCGCATCAAATAGCTCGAAAAGAGCGATCTAGATGATTCTGCATACTTCTGACAGAAGTCTCACCAAGATTATCGTTGAAAATGCATATCTCAGCTTGATACCCGACCTAAACCAAGATATCTCCTGTTCTGCATGTCAAACGTACTGTGGAGTGGTGAATACACCAGAAAACGTGTTTCTCGCATTAAATAGCTCGAAAAGAGCGATCTAGATGATTCTACATACTTCTGACAGAAGACTCACCAAGATTATCGCAGAAAATGCATATCTCAGCTGGAAACACCACGAAAATCAAGATATCGCCGGTTCTGCATATAAAACGCGCTGTGGAATGTTGACAACACCAGAAAACTTGTTTTTTCGCATTAAATAGCTCGAAACGAGCGATCTCGATGATTCTGCATACTTCTGACTGAAGTCTCACCAAGAGTATCGCAGAGAATGCATATCTCAGCTGGAAACACCACGAAAATCTAGATATCGCCGGTTATGCATATCAAACGCACTGTGGAGTGGTGAATACACCAGATAACGTGTTTCTTGCACTAACTAGCTCGAAAAGAGCGATCTCGATGATTCAGCATACTTCGGACAGAAGTCTCACCAAGATTATCGTAAAAAATGCATATCTCAGCTTGAAACCCGACCGAAACCAAGATATATCCGGTTCTGCATGTCAAACGTACTGTGGGGTGGTGAATACACCAGAAAACGTGTTTCTCACATTAAATAGCTCGAAGAGAGCGATCTAGATGATTCTGCATACTTCTGACAGAAGACTCACCATGGTTATCGTAGAAAATGCATATCGCAGCTTGAAATCTCACGAAAATTAAGATGTCGCCGGTTCTGCATATCAAACGCACTGTGGCGTGGTGAAATCACCAGAAAACGAGTTTCTCGCATCAAATAGCTCGAAAAGAGCGATCTTGATGATTCTGCATCCTACTGACAGAAGACTCACCAATATTATAGCAGAAAATGCATATCTCAGCTTGATACCCGACCTAAACCAAGATATCTCCTGTTCTGCATGTCAAACGTACTGTGGAGTGGTGAAAACACCAGAAAACGTGTTTCTCGCATTAAAGAGCTCGAAAAGAGGGATCTCGATGATTCTGCATACTTCTGACAGAAGACTCACCAAGATTATCACAGAAATTGCATATCTCAGCTGGAAACCACACGAAAACCAAGATATCGCCGGTTCTGCATATCAGACGCACTATGGAGTGGTGAAAACATCAGAAAACGTGTATCTCGCATTAACTAGCTCGAAAAGAGCGTTCTCGATGATTCTGCATACTTCTCATAGATGAAACACCAAGATTATCGCAGAAAATGCATATTTCAGCTGGAAACCCCACGAAAACCAAGTTATCGGCGGCTCTACATATCAAACGCACTGTGGAGTGGTCAAAACAACCAGATAACGTGTTTCTCGCTTTAAATAGCTCGAAACGAGCGATCTAGATGATTCTGCATACTTCTGACTGAAGTCTCACCAATATGATCGCAGAAAATGCATATCTCAGCTTGAAACCCGACGAAAACCACGATGTCGCCGGTTCTGCATATCAAACGCACTGTGGCGTGGTGAAAACACCAGAAAACGTGTTTCTCGCATCAAATAGCTCGAAAAGAGCGATCTAGATGATTCTGCATACTTCTGACAGAAGACTCACCAAGATTATCGCAGAAAATGCATATCTCAGCTGGAAACCCCACAAAAACCAAGATATCGCCGGTTCTGCATATCAAACGCACTGTGGAGTGCTGAAAACACCAGATAACGTGTTTCTCGAATTAAAGAGCTCGAAAAGAGGGATCTCGATGATTAAGCATACTTCGGACAGAAGTCTCACCAAGATTATCGCAGGAATTGCAAATCTCAGCTTGAACCCCGACGAAATCCAAGATGTCGCCGGATCTGCATATCAAACGCACTGTGGAGTGGTGAAAACACCAGTTAACGTGTTTCTCGCATAAAATAGCTCGAAAAGTGCGATCTTGATGATTCTGCATACTTCTGTCTGAAGTCTCTCCAATATTATCGCACAAAATGCATATCTGAGCTTGAAACCCCACGAAAACCAGGATATCGTCGGTTCTGCACATCATACGCACTGTGGAGTGGTCAAAACACCAGATAACGTGTTTCTCGCATTATATAGCTCTAAAAGAGCGATCTCGATGATTCTCCATACTTCTAAATGAATTCTCACCAAGGTTATCGCAGAAAATGCATATCTCAGGTTGATACCCGACGAAAGCCAAGACGTCGCCGGTTCTGCATATCAAACGCACTGTGGCGTGGTGAAAACACCAGAAAACGTGTTTCTCGCATCAAATAGCTCGAAAAGAGCGATCTAGATGATTCTGCATACTTCTGACAGAAGTCTCACCAAGATTATCGTAAAAAATGCATATCTCAGCTTGAAACCCCACGAAAACCAAGATATCGCTGGTTCTGCATATCAAACGCACTGTGGAGTGGTGAAAACAACCATATAACGTGTTTCTCGCATTAAATAGCTCGAAAAGAGCGATCTAGATGATTCTGCATACTCCTGACAGAAGACTCACCATGGTTATCGTAGAAAATGCATACCTCAGCTTGAAATCTCACGAAAATCAAAATGTCGCCTGTTCTGCATATCAAACGCACTGTGGAGTGGTGAAAACACCAGATAACGTGTTTCTCGCATTAAATAGCTCGAAAAGAGGGGTCTCGATGATTATGCATCCTACTGACAGAAGACTCACCAATATTATAGCAGAAAATGCATATCTCAGCTGGAAACACCACGAAAATCAAGATATCGCCGGTTCTGCATATAAAACGCACTGTGGAATGTTGACAACACCAGAAAACTTGTTTTTTCGCATTAAATAGCTCGAAACGAGCGATCTCGATGATTCTGCATACTTCTGACTGAAGTCTCACCAAGAGTATCGCAGAGAATGCATATCTCAGCTGGAAACACCACGAAAATCTAGATATCGCCGGTTATGCATATCAAACGCACTGTGGAGTGGTGAAAACAACCATATAATGTGTTTCTCGCATTAAATAGCTCGAAAAGAGCGATCCCGATGATTCTGCATACTTCTGACAGAAGTCTCACCAAGATTATCGTAGAAAATGCATATCTCAGCTTGAAACCCGACCGAAACCAAGATATATCCGGTTCTGCATGTCAAACGTACTGTGGGGTGGTGAATACACCAGAAAACGTGTTTCTCACATTAAATAGCTCGAAGAGAGCGATCTAGATGATTCTGCATACTTCTGACAGAAGACTCACCATGGTTATCGTAGAAAATGCATATCGCAGCTTGATATCTCACAAAAATTAAGATGTCGCCTGTTCTGCATATCAAACGCACTGTGGAGTGGTGAAAACACCAGATAACGTGTCTCTCGCATTAAATAGCTCGAAAAGAGGGGTCTCGATGATTCTGCATAGTACTGACAGAAGACTCACCAAGATTATCGCCGAAAATGCATATCTCAGGTTGAAATCTCACGAAAATGAAGATGTCGCCGGTTCTGCATATCAAACGCACTGTGGAGCGGTGAAAACACCAGATAACGTGTTTCTCGCATTAAAGAGCTCGAAAAGAGGGATCTCGATGATTCTGCTTACTTCTGATAGAAGTCTCACCAAGATTATCGCAGAAAACGCATATCTCAGCTTGAAACCCCACGAAAACCAAGATATCACCGGTTCTGCATATCAAACCTACTGTGGAGTGGTGAAAACTCCAGATATCGTGTTTCTCGCATTAAATAGCTCGAAACGAGCGATCTCGATGATTAAGCATACTTCGGACAGAAGTCTCGCCAAGATTATCGTAAAAAATGCATATCTCAGCTTGAAACCCCACGAAAGCCAACATATCGCTGGTTCTGCATATCAAACGCACTGTGGAGTGGTGAAAACACAGGATAAGGTTTTTCTCGCATTAACTAGCTCGAAAAGAGCGATCTCGATGATTCTGCATACTTCTGACTGAAGTCTCACCAAGATTATCGCAGAAAATGCATATCTCAGGTTGATACCCGACGAAAGCCAAGATGTCGCCGGTTCTGCGTATCAAACGCACTGTGGAGAGGTGAAAACACCAGATAACGTGCTTCTCGCATTAAAGAGCTCGAAAAGAGGGATCTCGATGTTTCCGCTTACTTCTGATAGAATTCTCACCAAGATTATCGCAGAAAACGCATATCTCAGCTTGAAACCCCACGAAAACCAAGATATCGCCGGTTCTGCATATCAAACCAACTGTGGAGTGGTGAAAACCCCAGATAACGTGTTTCTCGCATTAAATAGCTCGAAAAGTGCGATCTCGATGATTCTGCATACTTCGAACGGAAGTCTCAACAAGATTATCGCAGAAAATGCATATTTCAGCTTGAAACCCCACGAAAACCAAGATATCTACTGTTCTGCATATCAAACGCACTGTGGTGTGGTGAAAACACCAGATAACGTGTTTCTCGCACTAACTAGCTCGAAAAGAGCGATCTCGATGATTCAGCATACTTCGGACAGAAGTCTCACCAAGATTATCGTAAAAAATGCATATCTCAGCTTGAAACCCCACGAAAGCCAAGATATCGCTGGTTCTGCATATCAAACGAACTGTGGAGTGGTGAAAACACCGGATAAGGTTTTTCTCGCATTAACTAGCTCGAAAAGAGCGATCTCGATGTTTCAGCATACTTCGGACAGAAGTCTCACCAAGATTATCGCAGAAAATGTATATCTCAGCTTGAAACCCCACGAAAACCAAGATATCGCCGGTTCTGCATATCATACGCACTGTGGAGTGCTGAAAACACCAGATAACGTGTTTCTCGCATTAAATAGCTCGAAACGAGCGATCTCGATGATTAAGCATACTTCGAACAGAAGTCTCACCAAGATTATCGTAAAAAATGCATATCTCAGCTTGAAACCCCACGAAAACCAAGATATCGCTGGTTCTGCATGTCAAACGCACTATCGAGTGGTGAAAACACCAGATAACGTTTTTCTCGCATTAAATAGCTCGAAAAGAAGGATCTCGATGATTCTGCATACTTCTGACTGAAGTCTCACCAAGATTATCGCAGAAAATGCATATCTCAGGTTGATACCCGACGAAAGCCAAGATGTCGCCGGTTCTGCATATCAAACGCACTGTGGAGAGGTGAAAACACCAGATAACGTGTTTCTCGCATTAAAGAGCTCGAAAAGAGGGATCTCGATGATTCTGCTTACTTCTGATAGAAGTCTCACCAAGATTATCGTAGAAAACGCATATCTCAGCTTGAAACCCCACGAAAACCAAGATATCGCCGGATCTGCATATCAAACCAACTGTGGAGTGGTGAAAATTACAGATATCGTGTTTCTCGCACTAACTAGCTCGAAAAGAGCGATCTCGATGATTCAGCATACTTCGGACAGAAGTCTCACCAAGATTATCGCAGAAAATGCATATCTCAGCTTGAAACCCTACGAAAACCAAGATTTCGCCGGTTCTGCATATCATACGCACTGTGGAGTGGTGAAAACTCCAGATATCGTGTTTCTCGCATTAAATAGCTCGAAACGAGCGATCTCGATGATTAAGCATACTTCGGACAGAAGTCTCTCCAAGATTATCGTAAAAAATGCATATCTCAGCTTGAAACCCCACGAAAACCCAGATATCGCCGGTTCTGCATATCAATGCAACTGTGGAGTTGTGAAAACACCAGACAACGTGTTTCTCGCATTAAATAGCTCGAAAAGAGCGATCTAGATGATTCTGCATACTTCGGACAGAAGTCTCACCAAGATTATCGCAGAAAATGCATATCTCACCTTGAAACCTCACGAAAATCAAGATGACGCCGGTTCTGCATATCAAACGCACTGTGGAGTGGTGAAAACAACCAGATAACGAGTTTCTCGCATTAAATAGCTCGAAAAGAGCGATCCCGATGATTCTGCATACTTCTGACAGAAGTCTCACCAAGATTATCGTAGAAAATGCATATCCCAGCTTGATACCCGACGAAAGCCAAGATGTCGCCGGTTCTGCATATCAAACGCACTGTGGAGTGGTGAAAACACCAGATAACGTGTTTGTCGCATTAAACAGCTCGAAAAGAGCGATCTAGATGATTCTGCATAATTCGGACAGAAGTCTCACCGAGATTATCGCAGAAAATGCATATCTCACCTTGAAACCCCACGAAAACCAAGATATCGCTGGTTCTGCATATCAAACGCACTGTGGAGTGCTGAAAGCACCAGATAACGTGTTTCTCCATTAAATAGCTCGAAAAGAGCGATCTCGATGATTCTGCAAACTTCTGACTGATGTGTCACCAAGATTATCGCAGAAAATGCATATCTCAGCTTGATGCCCGACGACAGCCATGATGTCGCCGGTTCTGCATATCAAACGCACTGTGGAGTGGTGAAAACACCAGATAACGTGTTTCTCGCATTAAATAGCTAGAAACGAGCGATCACGATGATTAAGCATACTTCGGGCAGAAGTCTCACCAAGATTATCGTAAAAAATGCATATCTCAGCTTGAAACCCCACGAAAACCAAGATATCGCTGGTTCTGCATATCAAACGCACTGTGGAATGCTGAAAGCACCAGATAACGTGTTTGCCGCATTAATTAGCACGAAACGAGCGATCTAGATGATTCTGCATACTTCTGACTGAAGTCTCACCAATATTATCGCAAGAAATGCATATCTCAGTTTGAACCCCGACTAAAGCCAAGATGTCGCCGGTTCTGCATATCAAACGCACTGTGGAGTGGTGAAAACACCATCTTACGTGTTTCTCGCGTTAAATAGCTCGACAACAGCGATCTAGAAGATTCTGCATACTTCTGACTGAAGTCTCACCAAGATTATCGCAGAAAATGCATATCTCAGCTTGAAACCCGACCGAAACCAAGATATCTTCGGTTCTGCATGTCAAACGTACTGTGGAGTGGTGAATACACCAGAAAACGTGTTTCTCGAATTAAGTAGCTCGAAAAGAGCGTTCTCGAAGATTCTGCATACTTCTGACTGATGTCTCACCACTATTATCGCAGAAAATGCATATCTCAGCTGGAAACACCACGAATATCAAGATATTGCCGGTTCTGCATATCAAACGCTCTGTGGAGTGGTGAATACAACAGAAAACGTGTTTCTCGCATTAAATGGCTCGAAAAGTGCAATCTAGATGATTCTGCATCCTTCTGACAGAAGACTCACCAAGATTATCGCAGAAAATGCATATCTCAGCTGGAAACACCACGAAAATCAAGATATCGCCAGTTCTGCATATCAAACGCACTGTGGAATGTTGAAAACACCGGGAAACTTGTTTTTTTGCATTAAATAGCTCGACAAGAGCGATCTAGATGATTCTGCATACTTCTGAGTGAAGTCTCACCACGATTATCGCAGAAAATGCATATCTCAGCTGGAAACCCCACGAAAACCAAGATATCGCCGGTTCTGCATATCAGACGCACTTTGGAGTGGTGAAAACACCAGAAAACGTGTTACTCGCATTAACTAGCTCGAAAAGTGCATTCTGGATGGTTCTGCATACTTCTCATTGATGAAACACAAAGATTATCGCAGAAAATGCATATCTCAGCTTGATGCCCGACGACAGCCATGATGTCGCCGGTTCTGCATATCAAACGCACTGTGGAGTGGTGAAAACACCAGATATCGTGTTTCTCGCATTAAATAGCTCGAAAAGAGCGTTCTGGATGATTCTGCATACTTCTCATTGATGAAACACAAAGATTATCGCAGAAAATGCATATTTCAGTTGGAAACCCCACGAAAACCAAGTTATCGGCGGCTCTACATATCAAACGCACTGTGGAGTGGTCAAAACACCAGAAAACTTGTTTTTTCGCATTAAATAGCTCGAAACGAACGATCTAGATGATTCTGCATACTTCTGACTGAAGTCTCACCAATATTATCGCAGAAAATGCATATCTCAGCTAGAAACGTCACGAAAATCAAGATGTCGCCGGTTCTGCATATCAAACGCACTGTGGAGTGGTGAAAACAACCAGATAACGTGTTTCTCGCATTAAATAGCTCGAATAGAGCGATCTCGATGATTCTGCATACTGCTGACAGAAGACTCACCAAGATTATCGCAGAAAATGCATATCTCAGCTGGAAACACCACGAAAATCAAGATGACGCTGGTTCTGCATATCAAACGCACAGTGGAGTGGTGAAAACAACCAGACAACGTGTTTCTCGCATTAAATAGCTCGAAACGAGCGATCTAGATGATCCTGCATACTTCTGACTGAACTTTCACCAATATTATCGCAGAAAATGCATATCTCAGCTTGAAACCTCACGAAAATCAAGATGGCGCCGGTTCCGCATATCAAACGCACTGTGGAGTGGTCAATACACCAGATAACGTGTTTCTCCATTAAATAGCTCGAAAAGAGCGATATCGATGATTCTGCAAACTTCTGACTGATGTCTCACCAAGATTATCGCAGAAAATGCATATCTCAGCTTGATGCCCGACGACAGCCATGATGTCGCCGGTTCTGCATATCAAACGCACTGTGGAGTGGTGAAAACACCAGATAACGTGTTTCTCGCATTAAATAGCTAGAAACGAGCGATCACGATGATTAAGCATACTTCGGGCAGAAGTCTCACCAAGATTATCGTAAAAAATGCATATCTCAGCTTGAAACCCCACGAAATCCAAGATATCGCTGGTTCTTCATATCAAACGCACTGTGGAGTGCTGAAACCACCAGATAACGTGTTTGCCGCATTAATTAGCACGAAACGAGCGATCTAGATGATTCTGCATACTTCTGACCGAAGTCTCACCAATATTATCGCAAAAAATGCATATCTCAGTTTGAACCCCGACTAAAGCCAAGATGTCGCCGGTTCTGCATATCAAACGCACTGTGGAGTGGTGAAAACACCATATAACGTGTTTCTCGCGTTAAATAGCTCGACAAGAGCGATCTAGACGATTCTGCATACTTCTGACTGAAGTCTCACCAAGATTATCGCAGAAAATGCATATCTCAGCTTGAATCCCGAACGTAACCAAGATATCTGCGGTTCTGCATGTCAAACGCACTGTGGAGTGGCGAAAACACCAGATAACGTGTTTCTCGAATTAAGTAGCTCGAAAAGAGCGATCTCGATGATTCTGCATACTTCTGACAGAAGTCTCACCAAGATAATCGCAGAAAATGCATATCTCACCTTGAAACCTCACGAAATCCAAGATATCGCTGGTTCTGCATATCAAACGCACTGTGGAGTGCTGAAAGCACCAGATAACGTGTTTCTCGAATTAAGTAGCTCGAAAAGAGCGATCTCGATGATTCTGCATACTTCTGACAGAAGTCTCACCAAGATAATCGCAGAAAATGCATATCTCACCTTGAAACCTCACGAAAATCAAGTTGACGCCGGTTCTGCATATCAGACGCACTGTGGAGTGGTGAAAACACCAGAAAACGTGTTACTCGCATTAACTAGCTCGAAAAGTGCGTTCTGGATGGTTCTGCATACTTCTCATTGATGAAACAAAAAGATTATCGCAGAAAATGCATGTCTCAGCTTGAAACCCGACCGAAACCAAGATATCTTCGGTTCTGCATGTCAAACGTACTGTGGAGTGGTGAATACACCAGAAAACGTGTTTCTCGCATTAAGTAGCTCGAAAACAGCGTTCTCGAAGATTCTGCATACTTCTGACTGATGTCTCACCACTATTATCGCAGAAAATGCATATCTCAGCTGGAAACACCACGAATATCAAGATATCGCCGGTTCTGCATATCAAACGCTCTGTGGAGTGGTGAATACACCAGAAAACGTGTTTCTCGCATTAAATGGCTCGAAAAGTGCAATCTAGATGATTCTGCATACTTCTAACAGAAGACTCACTAAGATTATCGCAGATAATGCATATCTCAGCTGGAAACACCACGAAAACCAAGATATCGCCGGTTCTGCATATCAGACGCACTGTGGAGTGGTGAAAACACCAGAAAACGTGTTACTCGCATTAACTAGCTCGAAAAGTGCGTTCTGGATGGTTCTGCATACTTCTCATTGATGAAACAAAAAGATTATCGCAGAAAATGCATATCTCAGCTTGATGCCCGACGACAGCCATGATGTCGCCGGTTCTGCATATCAAACGCACTGTGGAGTGGTGAAAACACCAGATAACGTGTTTCTCGCATTAAATAGCTCGAAAAGAGCGTTCTGGATGATTCTGCATACTTCTCATTGATGAAACACAAAGATTATCGCAGAAAATGCATATTTCAGTTGGAAACCCCACGAAAACCAAGATATCGTCGGTTCTGCATATCAGACGCACTGTGGAGTGGTGAAAACACCAGAAAACGTGTTACTCGCATTAACTAGCCTCGAAAAGAGCGTTCTGGATGATTCTGCATACTTCTCATTGATGAAACACAAAGATTATCGCAGAAAATGCATATTTCAGCTGGAAACCCCACGAAAACCAAGTTATCGGCGGCTCTACATATCAAACGCACTGTGGAGTGGCCAAACACCAGAAAACTTGTTTTTTCGCATTAAATAGCTCGAAACGAACGATCTAGATGATTCTGCATACTTCTGACTGAAGTCTCACCAATATTATCGCAGAAAATGCATATCTCAGCTAGAAACGTCACGAAAATCAAGATGTCGCCGGTTCTGCATATCAAACGCACCGTGGAGTGGTGAAAACAACCAGACAACGTGTTTCTCGCATTAAATAGCTCGAAACGAGCGATCTAGATGATCCTGCATACTTCTGACTGAACTCTCACCAATATTATCGCAGAAAATGCATATCCCAGGTAGAAACCTCACGAAAATCAAGATGGCGCCGGTTCCGCATATCAAACGCACTGTGGAGTGGTCAATACACCAGATAACGTGTTTCTCCATTAAATAGCTCGAAAAGAGCGATATCGATGATTCTGCAAACTTCTGACTGATGTCTCACCAAGATTATCGCAGAAAATGCATATCTCAGCTTGATGCCCGACGACAGCCATGATGTCGCCGGTTCTGTATATCAAACGCACTGTGGAGTGGTGAAAACACCAGATAACGTGTTTCTCGCATTAAATAGCTAGAAACGAGCGATCACGATGATTAAGCATACTTCGGGCAGAAGTCTCACCAAGATTATCGTAAAAAATGCATATCTCAGCTTGAAACCCCACGAAATCCAAGATATCGCTGGTTCTTCATATCAAACGCACTGTGGAGTGCTGAAAGCACCAGATAACGTGTTTGCCGCATTAATTAGCACGAAACGAGCGATCTAGATGATTCTGCATACTTCTGACTGAAGTCTCACCAATATTATCGCAAAAAATGCATATCTCAGCTTGAATCCCGAACGTAACCAAGATATCTGCGGTTCTGCATGTCAAACGCACTGTGGAGTGGCGAAAACACCAGATAACGTGTTTCTCGAATTAAGTAGCTCGACAAGAGCGATCTAGACAATTCTGCATACTTCTGACTGAAGTCTCACCAAGATTATCGCAGAAAATGCATATCTCAGCTTGAATCCCGAACGTAACCAAGATATCTGCGGTTCTGCATGTCAAACGCACTGTGGAGTGGCGAAAACACCAGATAACGTGTTTCTCGAATTAAGTAGCTCGAAAAGAGCGATCTCGATGATTCTGCATACTTCTGACAGAAGTCTCACCAAGATAATCGCAGAAACTGCATATCTCACCTTGAAACCTCACGAAAATCAAGATGTCGCCGGTTCCGCATATCAAACGCACTGTGGAGTGGTCAATACACCAGATAACGTGTTTCTCCATTAAATAGCTCGAAAAGAGCGATCTCGATGATTCTGCATACTTCTGACTGATGTCTCACCAAGATTATCGCAGAAAATGCATATCTCATATTGAAACCCCACGAAAACCAAGATATCGCCGGTTCTGCATATCATACGCACTGTGGAGTGGTGAAAACACCAGATAACGTGTTTCTCGCATTAAATAGCTCGAAACGAGCGATCTCGATGATTAAGCATACTTCGGACAGGAGTCTCACCAAGATTATCGCAGAAAATGCATATCTCAGCTTGAATCCTGAACGTAACCAAGATATCTGCGGTTCTGCATGTCAAACGCACTGTGGAGTGGCGAAAACACCAGATAACGTGTTTCTCGAATTAAGTAGCTCGAAAAGAGCGATCTCGATGATTCTGCATACTTCTGACAGAAGTCTCACCAAGATAATCGCAGAAAATGCATATCTCACCTTGAAACCTCACGAAAATCAAGTTGACGCCGGTTCTGCATATCAAACGCACTGTGGAGTGGTGAAAACAACCAGATAACGAGTTTCTCGCATTAAATAGCTCGAAAAGAGCGTTCCCGATGATTCTGCATACTTCTGACAGAAGTCTCACCAAGATTATCGTAGAAAATGCATATCCCAGCTTGATACCCGACGAAAGCCAAGATGTCGCCGGTTCTGCATATCAAACGCACTGTGGAGTGGTGAAAACACCAGATAACGTGTTTCTCGCATTAAACAGCTCGAAAAGAGCGTACTCGATGCTTCTGCATACTTCTGACAGAAGAATCACCAAGATTATCGCAGAAAATGCATGTCTCAGCTTGAAACCCGACCGAAACCAAGATATCTTCGGTTCTGCATGTCAAACGTACTGTGGAGTGGTGAATACACCAGAAAACGTGTTTCTCGCTTTAAGTAGCTCGAAAAGAGCGTTCTCGAAGATTCTGCATACTTCTGACTGATGTCTCACCACTATTATCGCAGAAAATGCATATCTCAGCTGGAAACACCACGAATATCAAGATATCGCCGGTTCTGCATATCAAACGCTCTGTGGAGTGGTGAATACACCAGAAAACGTGTTTCTCCATTAAATAGCTCGAAAAGAGCGATCTCGATGATTCTGCATACTTCTGACTGATGTCTCACCAAGATTATCGCAGAAAATGCATATCTCAGCTTGATGCCCGACGACAGCCATGATGTCGCCGGTTCTGCATATCAAACGCACTGTGGAGTGGTGAAAACACCAGATAACGTGTTTCTCGCATTATATAGCTAGAAACGAGCGATCACGATGATTAAGCATACTTCGGGCAGAAGTCTCACCAAGATTATCGTAAAAAATGCATATCTCAGCTTGAAACCCCACGAAAACCAAGATATCGCTGGTTCTGCATATCATACGCACTGTGGAGTGCTGAAAGCACCAGATAACGTGTTTGCCGCATTAAATAGCTCGAAAAGAGCGATCCCGATGATTCTGCATACTTCTGACTGATGTCTCACCACTATTATCGCAGAAAATGCATATCTCAGCTGGAAACACCACGAATATCAAGATATCGCCGGTTCTGCATATCAAACGCTCTGTGGAGTGGTGAATACACCAGAAAACGTGTTTCTCGCATTAAATGGCTCGAAAAGTGCAATCTAGATGATTCTGCATACTTCTGACAGAAGACTCACCAAGATTATCGCAGAAAATGCAAATCTCAGCTGGAAACACCACAAAAATCAAGATATCGCCAGTTCTGCATATCAAACGCACTGTGGAATGTTGAAAACACCGGGAAACTTGTATTTTTGCAT
Source organism: Anthophora plumipes (assembly GCA_951804975.1). Classification (NCBI taxonomy): domain Eukaryota; kingdom Metazoa; phylum Arthropoda; class Insecta; order Hymenoptera; family Apidae; genus Anthophora; species Anthophora plumipes. Next base: position 1,584,259 of record CATORF010000936.1, on the reverse strand, counting down.
TAAATAGCTCGACAAGAGCGATCTAGATGATTCTGCATACTTCTGAATGAAGTCTCACCAATATTATCGCAGAAAATGCATATCTCAGCTAGAAACGTCACGAAAATCAAGATGTCGCCGGTTCTGCATATCAAACGCACTGTGGAGTGGTGAAAACAACCAGATAACGTGTTTCTCGCATTAAGTAGCTCGAAAAAAGCGTTCTCGAAGATTCTGCATACTTCTGACAGAAGTCTCACCAAGATTATCGTAGAAAAGCATATCTCAGCTTGAAACCCGACCGAAACCAGGATATCTCCGGTTCTGCATGTCAAACGTACTGTGGAGTGGTGAATACACCAGAAAACGTGTTTCTCGCATTAAGTAGCTCGAAAAGAGCGATCTCGATGATTCTGCTTACTTCGGACAGAAGTCTCACCAAGATTATCGTAGAAAATGCATATCTCAGCTTGAAACCCGACGAAAACCAAACATCGCCGGTTCTGCATGTCAAACGTACTGTGGAGTGGTGAAAACACCAGAAAACGTGTTTCTCGCATTAAATATCTCGAAACGAGCGATCTAGATGATCCTGCATACTTCTGACTGAACTCTCACCAATATTATCGCAGAAAATGCATATCTCAGCTTGAAACCTCACGAAAATCAAGATGGCGCCGGTTCCGCATATCAAAGGCACTGTGGAGTGGTCAATACACCAGATAACGTGTTTCTCGCATTAAATAGCTCGAATAGAGCGATCTCGATGATTCTGCATATTGCTGACAGAAGACTCACCAAGATTATCGAAGAAAATGCATATCTCAGCTGGAAACACCACGAAAATCAAGATATCGCCGGTTCTGCATATCAAACGCACCGTGGAGTGGTGAAAACAACCAGACAACGTGTTTCTCGCATTAAATAGCTCGAACCATGCGATCTAGATGATCCTGCATACTTCTGACTGAACTCTCACCAATATTATCGCAGAAAATGCATATCTCAGCTTGAAACCTCACGAAAATCAAGATGGCGCCGGTTCCGCGTATCAAACGCACTGTGGAGTGGTCAATACACCAGATAACGTGTTTCTCCATTAAATAGCTCGAAAAGAGCGATCTCGATGATTCTGCATACTTCTGACTGATGTCTCATCAAGATTACCGCAGAAAATGCATATCTCAGCTTGATGCCCGACGACAGCCATGATGTCGCCGGTTCTGCATATCAAACGCACTGTGGAGTGGTGAAAACACCAGATAACGTGTTTCTCGAATTAAATAGCTCGAAACGAGCGATCTAGATGATCCTGCATACTTCTGACTGAACTCTCACCAATATTATCGCAGAAAATGCATTTCTCAGCTTGAAACCTCACGAAAATCAAGCTGGCGCCGGTTCCGCATATCAAACGCACTGTGGAGTGGTCAATACACCAGATAACGTGTTTCTCCATTAAATAGCTCGAAAAGAGCGATCTCGATGATTCTGCATACTTCTGACTGATGTCTCACCAAGATTATCGCAGAAAATGCATATCTCAGCTTGATGCCCGACGACAGCCATGATGTCGCCGGTTCTGCATATCAAACGCACTGAGGAGCGGTGAAAAAACCAGAAAACGTGTTTCTCGCATTAAGCAGCTCGAAACGAGCGATCTAGATGATTCTGCATACTTCTGACTGATGTCTCACCAAGATTAATGCAGAAAATGCATATCTCAGCTTGAAACCCGACGAAAGCCAAGATGTCGCCGGTTCTGCATATCAAACGCACTGTGGAGTGGTGAAAACACCAGGTAACGTGTTTGTCGCATTAAATAGCTCGAAAAGTGCAATCTAGATGATTCTGCATACTTCTGACAGAAGTCTCACCAAGATTATCGCAGAAAATGCATATCTCAGCTGGAAACACCACGAATATCAAGATATCGCCGGTTCTGCATATCAAACGCTCTGTGGAGTGATGAATACACCAGAAAACGTGTTTCTCGCATTAAATAGCTCGAAAAGAGCGATCTCGATGATTCTGCATACTTCGGACAGCAGTCTCACCACGATTATCGCAGAAAATGCATATCTCAGCTGGAAACACCACGAAAATCAAGATATCGCCGGTTCTGCATATTAAACGCACTGTGGAGTGGTGAAAACACCAGATAACGTGTTTCTCGCATTAAATAGCTAGAAACGAGCGATCTAGATGATTCTGCATACTGCTGACAGAAGACTCACCATGATAATCGCAGAAAATGCATATCTCAGCTGGAAACACCACGAATATCAAGATATCGCCAGTTCTGCATATCAGACGCTCTGTGGAGTGGTGAATACACCAGAAAATGTGTTTCTCGCATTAAATAACTCGAAAAGTGCAATCTAGATGATTCTGCATACTTCTGACAGAAGACTCACCAATATTATCGCAGAAAATGCATTTCTCAGCTCGAACCCCGACGAAACCCAAGATGTCGCCGGTTCTGCATATCAAACGCACCGTGGAGTGGTGAAAACAACCAGACAACGTGTTTCTCGCATTAAATAGCTCGAAACGAGCGATCTAGATGATCCTGCATACTTCTGACTGAACTCTCACCAATATTATCGCAGAAAATGCATATCTCAGCTTGAAACCTCACGAAAATCAAGATGGCGCCGGTTCCGCATATCAAACGCACTGTGGAGTGGTCAATACACCAGATAACGTGTTTCTCCATTATATAGCTCGAAAAGAGCGATCTCGATGATTCTGCATACTTCTGACTGATGTCTCACCAAGATTATCGCAGAAAATGCATATCTCAGCTTGATGCCCGACGACAGCCATGATGTCGCCGGTTCTGCATATCAAACGCACTGTGGAGTGGTGAAAACACCAGATAACGTGTTTCTCGCATTAAATAGCTAGAAACGAGCGATCACGATGATTAAGCATACTTCGGGCAGAAGTCTCACCAAGATTATCGTAAAAAATGCATATCTCAGCTTGAAACCCCACGAAAACCAAGATATCGCTGGTTCTGCATATCATACGCACTGTGGAGTGCTGAAAGCACCAGATAACGTGTTTGCCGCATTAAATAGCTCGAATAGAGCGATCTCGATGATTCTGCATACTTCGGACAGAAGTCTCACCAAGATAATCGCAGAAAATGCATATCTCACCTTGAAACCTCACGAAAATCAAGATGACGCCGGTTCTGCATATCAAACGCACTGTGGAGTGGTGAAAACAACCAGATAACGAGTTTCTCGCATTAAATAGCTCGAAAAGAGCGATCCCGATGATTCTGCATACTTCTGACTGATGTCTCACCACTATTATCGCAGAAAATGCATATCTCAGCTGGAAACACCACGAATATCAAGATATCGCCGGTTCTGCATATCAAACGCTCTGTGGAGTGGTGAATACACCAGAAAACGTGTTTCTCGCATTAAATGGCTCGAAAAGTGCAATCTAGATGATTCTGCATACTTCTGACAGAAGACTCACCAAGATTATCGCAGAAAATGCATATCTCAGCTGGAAACACCACGAATATCAAGATATCGCCGGTTCTGCATATCAAACGCTCTGTGGAGTGATGAATACACCAGAAAACGTGTTTCTCGCATTAAATAGCTCGAAAAGAGCGATCTCGATGATTCTGCATACTTCGGACAGCAGTCTCACCACGATTATCGCAGAAAATGCATATCTCAGCTGGAAACACCACGAAAATCAAGATATCGCCGGTTCTGCATATTAAACGCACTGTGGAGTGGTGAAAACACCAGATAACGTGTTTCTCGCATTAAATAGCTAGAAACGAGCGATCTAGATGATTCTGCATACTGCTGACAGAAGACTCACCATGATAATCGCAGAAAATGCATATCTCAGCTGGAAACACCACGAATATCAAGATATCGCCAGTTCTGCATATCAGACGCTCTGTGGAGTGGTGAATACACCAGAAAATGTGTTTCTCGCATTAAATAACTCGAAAAGTGCAATCTAGATGATTCTGCATACTTCTGACAGAAGACTCACCAATATTATCGCAGAAAATGCATTTCTCAGCTCGAACCCCGACGAAACCCAAGATGTCGCCGGTTCTGCATATCAAACGCACCGTGGAGTGGTGAAAACAACCAGACAACGTGTTTCTCGCATTAAATAGCTCGAAACGAGCGATCTAGATGATCCTGCATACTTCTGACTGAACTCTCACCAATATTATCGCAGAAAATGCATATCTCAGCTTGAAACCTCACGAAAATCAAGATGGCGCCGGTTCCGCATATCAAACGCACTGTGGAGTGGTCAATACACCAGATAACGTGTTTCTCCATTATATAGCTCGAAAAGAGCGATCTCGATGATTCTGCATACTTCTGACTGATGTCTCACCAAGATTATCGCAGAAAATGCATATCTCAGCTTGATGCCCGACGACAGCCATGATGTCGCCGGTTCTGCATATCAAACGCACTGTGGAGTGGTGAAAACACCAGATAACGTGTTTCTCGCATTAAATAGCTAGAAACGAGCGATCACGATGATTAAGCATACTTCGGGCAGAAGTCTCACCAAGATTATCGTAAAAAATGCATATCTCAGCTTGAAACCCCACGAAAACCAAGATATCGCTGGTTCTGCATATCATACGCACTGTGGAGTGCTGAAAGCACCAGATAACGTGTTTGCCGCATTAAATAGCTCGAATAGAGCGATCTCGATGATTCTGCATACTTCGGACAGAAGTCTCACCAAGATAATCGCAGAAAATGCATATCTCACCTTGAAACCTCACGAAAATCAAGATGACGCCGGTTCTGCATATCAAACGCACTGTGGAGTGGTGAAAACAACCAGATAACGAGTTTCTCGCATTAAATAGCTCGAAAAGAGCGATCCCGATGATTCTGCATACTTCTGACTGATGTCTCACCACTATTATCGCAGAAAATGCATATCTCAGCTGGAAACACCACGAATATCAAGATATCGCCGGTTCTGCATATCAAACGCTCTGTGGAGTGGTGAATACACCAGAAAACGTGTTTCTCGCATTAAATGGCTCGAAAAGTGCAATCTAGATGATTCTGCATACTTCTGACAGAAGACTCACCAAGATTATCGCAGAAAATGCATATCTCAGCTGGAAACACCACGAATATCAAGATATCGCCGGTTCTGCATATCAAACGCTCTGTGGAGTGATGAATACACCAGAAAACGTGTTTCTCGCATTAAATAGCTAGAAACGAGCGATCTAGATGATTCTGCATACTGCTGACAGAAGACTCACCATGATAATCGCAGAAAATGCATATCTCAGCTGGAAACACCACGAATATCAAGATATCGCCAGTTCTGCATATCAGACGCTCTGTGGAGTGGTGAATACACCAGAAAATGTGTTTCTCGCATTAAATAACTCGAAAAGTGCAATCTAGATGATTCTGCATACTTCTGACCGAAGACTCACCTATATTATCGCAGAAAATGCATTTCTCAGCTCGAACCCCGACGAAACCCAAGATGTCGCCGGTTCTGCATATCAAACGCACCGTGGAGTGGTGAAAACAACCAGACAACGTGTTTCTCGCATTAAATAGCTCGAAACGAGCGATCTAGATGATCCTGCATACTTCTGACTGAACTCTCACCAATATTATCGCAGAAAATGCATATCTCAGCTTGAAACCTCACGAAAATCAAGATGGCGCCGGTTCCGCATATCAAACGCACTGTGGAGTGGTCAATACACCAGATAACGTGTTTCTCCATTAAATAGCTCGAAAAGAGCGATCTCGATGATTCTGCATACTTCTGACTGATGTCTCACCAAGATTATCGCAGAAAATGCATATCTCAGCTTGATGCCCGACGACAGCCATGATGTCGCCGGTTCTGCATATCAAACGCACTGTGGAGTGGTGAAAACACCAGATAACGTGTTTCTCGCATTAAATAGCTAGAAACGAGCGATCACGATGATTAAGCATACTTCGGGCAGAAGTCTCACCAAGATTATCGTAAAAAATGCATATCTCAGCTTGAAACCCCACGAAAACCAAGATATCGCTGGTTCTGCATATCATACGCACTGTGGAGTGCTGAAAGCACCAGATAACGTGTTTGCCGCATTAAATAGCTCGAATAGAGCGATCTCGATGATTCTGCATACTTCGGACAGAAGTCTCACCAAGATAATCGCAGAAAATGCATATCTCACCTTGAAACCTCACGAAAATCAAGATGACGCCGGTTCTGCATATCAAACGCACTGTGGAGTGGTGAAAACAACCAGATAACGAGTTTCTCGCATTAAATAGCTCGAAAAGAGCGATCCCGATGATTCTGCATACTTCTGACTGATGTCTCACCACTATTATCGCAGAAAATGCATATCTCAGCTGGAAACACCACGAATATCAAGATATCGCCGGTTCTGCATATCAAACGCTCTGTGGAGTGGTGAATACACCAGAAAACGTGTTTCTCGCATTAAATGGCTCGAAAAGTGCAATCTAGATGATTCTGCATACTTCTGACAGAAGACTCACCAAGATTATCGCAGAAAATGCAAATCTCAGCTGGAAACACCACGAAAATCAAGATATCGCCAGTTCTGCATATCAAACGCACTGTGGAATGTTGAAAACACCGGGAAACTTGTTTTTTTTTATTAAATAGCTCAACAAGAGCGATCTAGATGATTCTGCATACTTCTGAATGAAGTCTCACCAATATTATCGCAGAAAATGCATATCTCAGCTAGAAACGTCACGAAAATCAAGATGTCGCCGGTTCTGCATATCAAACGCACTGTGGAGTGGTGAAAACAACCAGATAACGTGTTTCTCGCATTAAGTAGCTCGAAAAAAGCGTTCTCGAAGATTCTGCATACTACTGACAGAAGTCTCACCAAGATTATCGTAGAAAAGCATATCTCAGCTTGAAACCCGACCGAAACCAGGATATCTCCGGTTCTGCATGTCAAACGTACTGTGGAGTGGTGAATACACCAGAAAACGTGTTTCTCGCATTAAGTAGCTCGAAAAGAGCGATCTCGATGATTCTGCTTACTTCGGACAGAAGTCTCACCAAGATTATCGTAGAAAATGCATATCTCACCTTGAAACCTCACGAAAATCAAGATGGCGCCGGTTCCGCATATCAAACGCACTGTGGAGTGGTCAATACACCAGATAACGTGTTTCTCCATTAAATAGCTCGAAAAGAGCGATCTCGATGATTCTGCATACTTCTGACTGATGTCTCACCAAGATTGTCGCAGAAAATGCATATCTCAGATTGAAACCCCACGAAAACCAAGATATCGCCGGTTCTGCATATCATACGCACTGTGGAGTGGTGAAAACACCAGATAACGTGTTTCTCGCATTAAATAGCTCGAAACGAGCGATCTCGATGATTAAGCATACTTCGGACAGGAGTCTCACCAAGATTATCGTAAAAAATGCATATCTCAGCTTGAAACCCCACGAAATCCAAGATATCGCTGGTTCTGCATATCAAACGCACTGTGGAGTGCTGAAAGCACCAGATAACGTGTTTGCCGCATTAATTAGCACGAAACGAGCGATCTAGATGATTCTGCATACTTCTGACTGAAGTCTCACCAATATTATCGCAAAAAATGCATATCTCAGTTTGAACCCCGACTAAAGCCAAGATGTCGCCGGTTCTGCATATCAAACGCACTGTGGAGTGGTGAAAACACCATATAACGTGTTTCTCGCGTTAAATAGCTCGACAAGAGCGATCTAGACGATTCTGCATACTTCTGACTGAAGTCTCACCAAGATTATCGCAGAAAATGCATATCTCAGCTTGAATCCCGAACGTAACCAAGATATCTGCGGTTCTGCATGTCAAACGCACTGTGGAGTGGCGAAAACACCAGATAACGTGTTTCTCGAATTAAGTAGCTCGAAAAGAGCGATCTCGATGATTCTGCATACTTCTGACAGAAGTCTCACCAAGATAATCGCAGAAAATGCATATCTCACCTTGAAACCTCACGAAAATCAAGTTGACGCCGGTTCTGCATATCATACGCACTGTGGAGTGGTGAAAACACCAGATAACGTGTTTCTCGCATTAAATAGCTCGAAACGAGCGATCTCGATGGTTAAGCATACTTCGAACAGGAGTCTCACCAAGATTATCGTAAAAAATGCATATCTCAGCTTGAAACCCCACGAAATCCAAGATATCGCTGGTTCTGCATATCAAACGCACTGTGGAGTGCTGAAAGCACCAGATAACGTGTTTACCGCATTAATTAGCACGAAACGAGCGATCTAGATGATTCTGCATACTTCTGACTGAAGTCTCACCAATATTATCGCAAAAAATGCATATCTCAGTTTGAACCCCGACTAAAGCCAAGATGTCGGCGGTTCTGCATATCAAACGCACTGTGGAGTGGTGAAAACACCAGATAACGTGTTTCTCGCATTAAACAGCTCGAAAAGAGCGTACTCGATGCTTCTGCATACTTCTGACAGAAGAATCACCAAGATTATCGCAGAAAATGCATGTCTCAGCTTGAAACCCGACCGAAACCAAGATATCTTCGGTTCTGCATGTCAAACGTACTGTGGAGTGGTGAATACACCAGAAAACGTGTTTCTCGCATTAAGTAGCTCGAAAAGAGCGTTCTCGAAGATTCTGCATACTTCTGACAGAAGACTCACTAAGATTATCGCAGATAATGCATATCTCAGCTGGAAACACCACGAAAATCAAGATATCGCCAGTTCTGCATATCAAACGCACTGTGGAGTGGTGAATACACCAGAAAACGTGTTTCTCGCATTAAATGGCTCGAAAAGTGCAATCTAGATGATTCTGCATACTTCTGACAGAAGACTCACTAAGATTATCGCAGATAATGCATATCTCAGCTGGAAACACCACGAAAATCAAGATATCGCCAGTTCTGCATATCAAACGCACTGTGGAATGTTGAAAACACCGGGAAACTTGTTTTTTTGCATTAAGTAGCTCGACAAGAGCAATCTAGATGATTCTGCATACTTCTGAATGAAGTCTCACCACGATTATCGCAGAAAATGCATATCTCAGCTGGAAACCCCACGAAAACCAAGATATCGCCGGTTCTGCATATCAGACGCACTGTGGAGTGGTGAAAACACCAGAAAACGTGTTACTCGCATTAACTAGCTCGAAAAGTGCGTTCTGGATGGTTCTGCATACTTCTCATTGATGAAACAAAAAGATTATCGCAGAAAATGCATATCTCAGCTTGATGCCCGACGACAGCCATGATGTCGCCGGTTCTGCATATCAAACGCACTGTGGAGTGGTGAAAACACCAGATAACGTGTTTCTCGCATTAAATAGCTCGAAAAGAGCGTTCTGGATGATTCTGCATACTTCTCATTGATGAAACACAAAGATTATCGCAGAAAATGCATATTTCAGCTGGAAACCCCACGAAAACCAAGTTATCGGCGGCTCTACATATCAAACGCACTGTGGAGTGGTCAAAACACCAGAAAACTTGTTTTTTCGCATTAAATAGCTCGAAACGAACGATCTAGATGATTCTGCATACTTCTGACTGAAGTCTCACCAATATTATCGCAGAAAATGCATATCTCAGCTAGAAACGTCACGAAAATCAAGATGTCGCCGATTCTGCATATCAAACGCACCGTGGAGTGGTGAAAACAACCAGACAACGTGTTTCTCGCATTAAATAGCTCGAAACGAGCGATCTAGATGATCCTGCATACTTCTGACTGAACTCTCACCAATATTATCGCAGAAAATGCATATCTCAGCTTGAAACCTCACGAAAATCAAGATGGCGCCGGTTCCGCATATCAAACGCACTGTGGAGTGGTCAATACACCAGATAACGTGTTTCTCCATTAAATAGCTCGAAAAGAGCGATCTCGATGATTCTGCATACTTCTGACTGATGTCTCACCAAGATTATCGCAGAAAATGCATATCTCAGCATGATGCCCGACGACAGCCATGATGTCGCCGGTTCTGCATATCAAACGCACTGTGGAGTGGTGAAAACACCAGATAACGTGTTTCTCGCATTAAATAGCTAGAAACGAGCGATCACGATGATTAAGCATACTTCGGGCAGAAGTCTCACCAAGATTATCGTAAAAAATGCATATCTCAGCTTGAAACCCCACGAAAACCAAGATATCGCTGGTTCTGCATATCATACGCACTGTGGAGTGCTGAAAGCACCAGATAACGTGTTTGCCGCATTAAATAGCTCGACAAGAGCGATCCCGATGATTCTGCATACTTCTGACTGATGTCTCACCACTATTATCGCAGAAAATGCATATCTCAGCTGGAAACACCACGAATATCAAGATATCGCCGGTTCTGCATATCAAACGCTCTGTGGAGTGGTGAATACACCAGAAAACGTGTTTCTCGCATTAAATGGCTCGAAAAGTGCAATCTAGATGATTCTGCATACTTCTGACAGAAGACTCACCAAGATTATCGCAGAAAATGCAAATCTCAGCTGGAAACACCACGAAAATCAAGATATCGCCAGTTCTGCATATCAAACGCACTGTGGAATGTTGAAAACACCGGGAAACTTGTATTTTTGCATTAAATAGCTCGACAAGAGCGATCTAGATGATTCTGCATACTTCTGAATGAAGTCTCACCAATATTATCGCAGAAAATGCCTATCTCAGCTAGAAACGTCACGAAAATCAAGATGTCGCCGGTTCTGCATATCAAACGCACTGTGGAGTGGTGAAAACAACCAGATAACGTGTTTCTCGCATTAAGTAGCTCGAAAAAAGCGTTCTCGAAGATTCTGCATACTTCTGACAGAAGTCTCACCAAGATTATCGTAGAAAAGCATATCTCAGCTTGAAACCCGACCGAAACCAGGATATCTCCGGTTCTGCATGTCAAACGTACTGTGGAGTGGTGAATACACCAGAAAACGTGTTTCTCGCATTAAGTAGCTCGAAAAGAGCGATCTCGATGATTCTGCTTACTTCGGACAGAAGTCTCACCAAGATTATCGTAGAAAATGCATATCTCAGCTTGAAACCCGACGAAAACCAAACATCGCCGGTTCTGCATGTCAAACGTACTGTGGAGTGGTGAAAACACCAGAAAACGTGTTTCTCGCATTAAATATCTCGAAACGAGCGATCTAGATGATCCTGCATACTTCTGACTGAACTCTCACCAATATTATCGCAGAAAATGCATATCTCAGCTTGAAACCTCACGAAAATCAAGAAGGCGCCGGTTCCGCATATCAAAGGCACTGTGGAGTGGTCAATACACCAGATAACGTGTTTCTCGCATTAAATAGCTCGAAAAGAGCGATCTCGATGATTCTGCATACTTCTGACTGATGTCTCATCAAGATTACCGCAGAAAATGCATATCTCAGCTTGATGCCCGACGACAGCCATGATGTCGCCGGTTCTGCATATCAAACGCACTGTGGAGTGGTGAAAACACCAGATAACGTGTTTCTCGAATTAAATAGCTCGAAACGAGCGATCTAGATGATCCTGCATACTTCTGACTGAACTCTCACCAATATTATCGCAGAAAATGCATATCTCAGCTTGAAACCTCACGAAAATCAAGCTGGCGCCGGTTCCGCATATCAAACGCACTGTGGAGTGGTCAATACACCAGATAACGTGTTTCTCCATTAAATAGCTCGAAAAGAGCGATCTCGATGATTCTGCATACTTCTGACTGATGTCTCACCAAGATTATCGCAGAAAATGCATATCTCAGCTTGATGCCCGACGACAGCCATGATGTCGCCGGTTCTGCATATCAAACGCACTGAGGAGCGGTGAAAAAACCAGAAAACGTGTTTCTCGCATTAAGCAGCTCGAAACGAGCGATCTAGATGATTCTGCATACTTCTGACTGATGTCTCACCAAGATTAATGCAGAAAATGCATATCTCAGCTTGAAACCCGACGAAAGCCAAGATGTCGCCGGTTCTGCATATCAAACGCACTGTGGAGTGGTGAAAACACCAGATAACGTGTTTGTCGCATTAAATAGCTCGAAAAGTGCATTCTAGATGATTCTGCATACTTCTGACAGAAGACTCACCAAGATTATCGCAGAAAATGCATATCTCAGCTGGAAACACCACGAATATCAAGATATCGCCGGTTCTGCATATCAAACGCTCTGTGGAGTGATGAATACACCAGAAAACGTGTTTCTCGCATTAAATAGCTCGAAAAGAGCGATCTCGATGATTCTGCATACTTCGGACAGCAGTCTCACCAAGATTATCGCAGAAAATGCATATCTCAGCTGGAAACACCACGAAAATCAAGATATCGCCGGTTCTGCATATTAAACGCACTGTGGAGTGGTGAAAACACCAGATAACGTGTTTCTCGCATTAAATAGCTAGAAACGAGCGATCTAGATGATTCTGCATACTGCTGACAGAAGACTCACCATGATAATCGCAGAAAATGCATATCTCAGCTGGAAACACCACGAATATCAAGATATCGCCAGTTCTGCATATCAGACGCTCTGTGGAGTGGTGAATACACCAGAAAATGTGTTTCTCGCATTAAATAACTCGAAAAGTGCAATCTAGATGATTCTGCATACTTCTGACAGAAGACTCACCAATATTATCGCAGAAAATGCATTTCTCAGCTCGAACCCCGACGAAACCCAAGATGTCGCCGGTTCTGCATATCAAACGCACCGTGGAGTGGTGAAAACAACCAGACAACGTGTTTCTCGCATTAAATAGCTCGAAACGAGCGATCTAGATGATCCTGCATACTTCTGACTGAACTCTCACCAATATTATCGCAGAAAATGCATATCTCAGCTTGAAACCTCACGAAAATCAAGATGGCGCCGGTTCCGCATATCAAACGCACTGTGGAGTGGTCAATACACCAGATAACGTGTTTCTCCATTAAATAGCTCGAAAAGAGCGATCTCGATGATTCTGCATACTTCTGACTGATGTCTCACCATGATTATCGCAGAAAATGCATATCTCAGCTTGATGCCCGACGACAGCCATGATGTCGCCGGTTCTGCATATCAAACGCACTGTGGAGTGGTGAAAACACCAGATAACGTGTTTCTCGCATTAAATAGCTAGAAACGAGCGATCACGATGATTAAGCATACTTCGGGCAGAAGTCTCACCAAGATTATCGTAAAAAATGCATATCTCAGCTTGAAACCCCACGAAAACCAAGATATCGCTGGTTCTGCATATCATACGCACTGTGGAGTGCTGAAAGCACCAGATAACGTGTTTGCCGCATTAAATAGCTCGAATAGAGCGATCTCGATGATTCTGCATACTTCGGACAGAAGTCTCACCAAGATAATCGCAGAAAATGCATATCTCACCTTGAAACCTCACGAAAATCAAGATGACGCCGGTTCTGCATATCAAACGCACTGTGGAGTGGTGAAAACAACCAGATAACGAGTTTCTCGCATTAAATAGCTCGAAAAGAGCGATCCCGATGATTCTGCATACTTCTGACTGATGTCTCACCACTATTATCGCAGAAAATGCATATCTCAGCTGGAAACACCACGAATATCAAGATATCGCCGGTTCTGCATATCAAACGCTCTGTGGAGTGGTGAATACACCAGAAAACGTGTTTCTCGCATTAAATGGCTCGAAAAGTGCAATCTAGATGATTCTGCATACTTCTGACAGAAGACTCACGAAGATTATCGCAGAAAATGCAAATCTCATCTGGAAACACCACGAAAATCAAGATATCGCCAGTTCTGCATATCAAACGCACTGTGGAATGTTGAAAACACCGGGAAACTTGTTTTTTTTTATTAAATAGCTCAACAAGAGCGATCTAGATGATTCTGCATACTTCTGAATGAAGTCTCACCAATATTATCGCAGAAAATGCATATCTCAGCTAGAAACGTCACGGAAATCAAGATATCGCCGGTTCTGCATATCAAACGCACTGTGGAGTGGTGAAAACAACCAGATAACGTGTTTCTCGCATTAAGTAGCTCGAAAAAAGCGTTCTCGAAGATTCTGCATACTACTGACAGAAGTCTCACCAAGATTATCGTAGAAAAGCATATCTCAGCTTGAAACCCGACCGAAACCAGGATATCTCCGGTTCTGCATGTCAAACGTACTGTGGAGTGGTGAATACACCAGAAAACGTGTTTCTCGCATTAAGTAGCTCGAAAAGAGCGATCTCGATGATTCTGCTTACTTCGGACAGAAGTCTCACCAAGATTATCGTAGAAAATGCATATCTCACCTTGAAACCTCACGAAAATCAAGATGGCGCCGGTTCCGCATATCAAACGCACTGTGGAGTGGTCAATACACCAGATAACGTGTTTCTCCATTAAATAGCTCGAAAAGAGCGATCTCGATGATTCTGCATACTTCTGACTGATGTCTCACCAAGATTATCGCAGAAAATGCATATCTCAGATTGAAACCCCACGAAAACCAAGATATCGCCGGTTCTGCATATCATACGCACTGTGGAGTGGTGAAAACACCAGATAACGTGTTTCTCGCATTAAATAGCTCGAAACGAGCGATCTCGATGATTAAGCATACTTCGGACAGGAGTCTCACCAAGATTATCGTAAAAAATGCATATCTCAGCTTGAAACCCCACGAAATCCAAGATATCGCTGGTTCTGCATATCAAACGCACTGTGGAGTGCTGAAAGCACCAGATAACGTGTTTGCCGCATTAATTAGCACGAAACGAGCGATCTAGATGATTCTGCATACTTCTGACTGAAGTCTCACCAATATTATCGCAGAAAATGCATATCTCAGCTTGAATCCCGAACGTAACCAAGATATCTGCGGTTCTGCATGTCAAACGCACTGTGGAGTGGCGAAAACACCAGATAACGTGTTTCTCGAATTAAGTAGCTCGAAAAGAGCGATCTCGATGATTCTGCATACTTCTGACAGAAGTCTCACCAAGATAATCGCAGAAAATGCATATCTCACCTTGAAACCTCACGAAAATCAAGTTGACGCCGGTTCTGCATATCATACGCACTGTGGAGTGGTGAAAACACCAGATAACGTGTTTCTCGCATTAAATAGCTCGAAACGAGCGATCTCGATGATTAAGCATACTTCGGACAGGAGTCTCACCAAGATTATCGTAAAAAATGCATATCTCAGCTTGAAACCCCACGAAATCCAAGATATCGCTGGTTCTGCATATCAAACGCACTGTGGAGTGCTGAAAGCACCAGATAACGTGTTTGCCGCATTAATTAGCACGAAACGAGCGATCTAGATGATTCTGCATACTTCTGACTGAAGTCTCACCAATATTATCGCAAAAAATGCATATCTCAGTTTGAACCCCGACTAAAGCCAAGATGTCGCCGGTTCTGCATATCAAACGCACTGTGGAGTGGTGAAAACACCATATAACGTGTTTCTCGCGTTAAATAGCTCGACAAGAGCGATCTAGACGATTCTGCATACTTCTGACTGAAGTCTCACCAAGATTATCGCAGAAAATGCATATCTCAGCTTGAATCCCGAACGTAACCAAGATATCTGCGGTTCTGCATGTCAAACGCACTGTGGAGTGGCGAAAACACCAGATAACGTGTTTCTCGAATTAAGTAGCTCGAAAAGAGCGATCTCGATGATTCTGCATACTTCTGACAGAAGTCTCACCAAGATAATCGCAGAAAATGCATATCTCACCTTGAAACCTCACGAAAATCAAGTTGACGCCGGTTCTGCATATCATACGCACTGTGGAGTGGTGAAAACACCAGATAACGTGTTTCTCGCATTAAATAGCTCGAAACGAGCGATCTCGATGATTAAGCATACTTCGGACAGGAGTCTCACCAAGATTATCGTAAAAAATGCATATCTCAGCTTGAAACCCCACGAAATCCAAGATATCGCTGGTTCTGCATATCAAACGCACTGTGGAGTGCTGAAAGCACCAGATAACGTGTTTGCCGCATTAATTAGCACGAAACGAGCGATCTAGATGATTCTGCATACTTCTGACTGAAGTCTCACCAATATTATCGCAAAAAATGCATATCTCAGTTTGAAACCCCACGAAAACCAAGATATCGCTGGTTCTGCATATCATACGCACTGTGGAGTGCTGAAAGCACCAGATAACGTGTTTGCCGCATTAAATAGCTCGAATAGAGCGATCTCGATGATTCTGCATACTTCGGACAGAAATCTCACCAAGATAATCGCAGAAAATGCATATCTCACCTTGAAACCTCACGAAAATCAAGATGACGCCGGTTCTGCATATCAAACGCACTGTGGAGTGGTGAAAACAACCAGATAACGAGTTTCTCGCATTAAATAGCTCGAAAAGAGCGATCCCGATGATTCTGCATACTTCTGACTGATGTCTCACCACTATTATCGCAGAAAATGCATATCTCAGCTGGAAACACCACGAATATCAAGATATCGCCGGTTCTGCATATCAAACGCTCTGTGGAGTGGTGAATACACCAGAAAACGTGTTTCTCGCATTAAATGGCTCGAAAAGTGCAATCTAGATGATTCTGCATACTTCTGACAGAAGACTCACCAAGATTATCGCAGAAAATGCAAATCTCAGCTGGAAACACCACGAAAATCAAGATATCGCCAGTTCTGCATATCAAACGCACTGTGGAATGTTGAAAACACCGGGAAACTTGTTTTTTTTTATTAAATAGCTCAACAAGAGCGATCTAGATGATTCAGCATACTTCTGAATGAAGTCTCACCAATATTATCGCAGAAAATGCATATCTCAGCTAGAAACGTCACGAAAATCAAGATGTCGCCGGTTCTGCATATCAAACGCACTGTGGAGTGGCGAAAACAACCAGATAACGTGTTTCTCGCATTAAGTAGCTCGAAAAAAGCGTTCTCGAAGATTCTGCATACTACTGACAGAAGTCTCACCAAGATTATCGTAGAAAAGCATATCTCAGCTTGAAACCCGACCGAAACCAGGATATCTCCGGTTCTGCATGTCAAACGTACTGTGGAGTGGTGAATACACCAGAAAACGTGTTTCTCGCATTAAGTAGCTCGGAAAGAGCGACCTCGATGATTCTGCTTACTTCGGACAGAAGTCTCACCAAGATTATCGTAGAAAATGCATATCTCAGCTTGAAACCCGACGAAAACCAAACATCGCCGGTTCTGCATGTCAAACGTACTGTGGAGTGGTGAAAACACCAGAAAACGTGTTTCTCGCATTAAATAGCTCGAAACGGGCGAACTAGATGATCCTGCATACTTCTGACTGAACTCTCACCAATATTATCGCAGAAAATGCATATCTCAGCTTGAAACCTCACGAAAATCAAGATGGCGCCGGTTCCGCATATCAAAGGCACTGTCGAGTGGTCAATACACCGGATAACGTGTTTCTCGCATTAAATAGCTCGAATAGAGCGATCTCGATGATTCTGCATACTGCTGACAGAAGACTCACCAAGATTATCGAAGAAAATGCATATCTCAGCTGGAAACACCACGAAAATCAAGATATCGCCGGTTCTGCATATCAAACGCAACGTGGAGTGGTGAAAACAACCAGACAACGTGTTTCTCGCATTAAATAGCTCGAACCGAGCGATCTAGATGATCCTGCATACTTCTGACTGAACTCTCACCAATATTATCGCAGAAAATGCATATCTCAGCTTGAAACCTCACGAAAATCAAGATGGCGCCGGTTCCGCATATCAAACGCACTGTGGAGTGGTCAATACACCAGATAACGTGTTTCTCCATTAAATAGCTCGAAAAGAGCGATCTCGATGATTCTGCATACTGCTGACAGAAGACTCACCAAGATTATCGAAGAAAATGCATATCTCAGCTGGAAACACCACGAAAATCAGGATATCGCCGGTTCTGCATATCAAACGCACCGTGGAGTGGTGAAAACAACCAGACAACGTGTTTCTCGCATTAAATAGCTCGAACCGAGCGATCTAGATGATCCTGCATACTTCTGACTGAACTCTCACCAATATTATCGCAGAAAATGCATATCTCAGCTTGAAACCTCACGAAAATCAAGATGGCGCCGGTTCCGCATATCAAACGCACTGTGGAGTGGTCAATACACCAGATAACGTGTTTCTCCATTAAATAGCTCGAAAAGAGCGATCTCGATGATTCTGCATACTTCTGACTGATGTCTCATCAAGATTACCGCAGAAAATGCATATCTCAGCTTGAAACCTCACGAAAATCAAGATGGCGCCGGTTCCGCATATCAAACGCACTGTGGAGTGGTCAATACACCAGATAACGTGTTTCTCCATTAAATAGCTCGAAAAGAGCGATCTCGATGATTCTGCATACTGCTGACAGAAGTCTCACCAAGATTATCGTAGAAAATGCATATCTCAGCTTGAAACCCGACGAAAACCAAGATGGCGCCGGTTCCGCATATCAAACGCACTGTGGAGTGGTCAATACACCAGATAACGTGTTTCTCCATTAAATAGCTCGAAAAGAGCGATCTCGATGATTCTGCATACTTCTAACAGAAGTCTCACCAAGGTTATCGCAGAAAATGCATATCTCATGTTGAAACCTCACGAAAATCAAGATGGCGCCGGTTCCGCATATCAAACGCACTGTGGAGTGGTCAATACACCAGATAACGTGTTTCTCGCATTAAATAGCTCGAAAAGAGCGTCCTCGAAGATTCTGCATACTTCTGACAGATTCTCTCCAAGATTATCGTAGAAAATGCATATCTCAGCTTGAAACCCGACCGAAACCAAGATATCTCCGGTTCTGCATATCAAACGCACTGTGGAGTGGCCAAAACACCAGATAACGTGCTGCTCGCATTAAATAGCTCGAAAAGAGCGATCTAGATGATTCTGCATACTTCTGACTGAAGTCTCACCAAGATTATCGCAAGAAATGCATATTTCAGCTGGAAACCCCACGAAAACCAAGTTATCGGCGGCTCTACATATCAAACGCACTGTGGAGTGGTGAAAACACCAGAAAACGTGTTACTCGCATTAACTAGCTCGAAAAGAGCGTTCTGGATGATACTGCATCCTTCTCATAGATGAAACACAAAGATTATCGCAGAAAATGCATATTTTAGCTGGAAACCCCACGAAAACCAAGATATCTCCGTTTCTGCAAGTCAAACGTACTGTGGAGTGGTCAATACAGCAGAAAACGTGTTTCTCGAATTAAATAGCTCGAGAAGACCGATCTAGACGATTCTGCATACTTCTGACTGAAGTCTCACCAAGATTATCGCAGGAAATGCATATCTCAGATGGAAACCCCACGAAAGCCAAGATATCGCTGGTTCTGCATATCAAACGCACTGTGGAGTGGTGAATACACCAGAAAACGTGTTTCTCGCATTAAATAGCTCGAAAAGAGCGATCTAGATGATTCTGCATACTTCTGACTGAAGTCTCACCAAGATTATCGCAAGAAATGCATATCTCAGATGGAAACCCCACGAAAACCAAGTTATCGGCGGCTCTACATATCAAACGCTCTGTGGAGTGGTCAAAACACCAGAAAACTTGCTTTTCGCATTAAATAGCTCGAAACGAGCGATCTAGATGATTCTGCATACTTCTGACTGACGTCTCACCAATTTTATCGCAGAAAATGCATATCTCAGCTTGAAACCCGGCCGAAACCAAGATATCTCCGTTTCTGCAAGTCAAGCGTACTGTGGAGTGGTCAATACAGCAGAAAACGTGTTTCTCGAATTAAATAGCTCGAGAAGACCGATCTAGATGATTCTGCATACTTCTGACAGAAGACTCACCAAGATTATCGTAGAAAATGCATATCTCAGCTGGAAACCCTACGAAAACCAAGATATCGCTGGTACTGCATATCAAACGCACTGTGGAGTGGTGAAAACACCAGATTACGTGTTTCTCGCATTAAATAGCTCGAAAAGAGCGATCTCGATGATTCTGCATACTTCGGACAGAAGTCTCACCAAGATTATCGCAGAAAATGCATATCTCAGCTTTAAACCCCACGAAAACCAAGATATCTCCGGTTCTGCATATCCAACGAACTGTGGTGTGGTGAAAACCCCAGTAAACGTGTTTCTCGCATTAAATAGCTCGAAAAGAGCGCACTCGATGTTTTTGCATACTTCGGACAGAAGTCTCACCAAGATTACCGCAGAAAATGCATATCTGAGCTTGAAACCCCACGAAAACCAAGATATCGTCGGTTCTGCATATCATACGCACTGTGGAGTGGTGAAAACACCGGATAACGTTTTGTCGCATTAAATAGCTCGAGCAGAGCGATCTCGATGATTCTGCTTACTTCGGACAGAAGTCTCACCAAGATTATCCTAAAAAATTCATATCTCAGCTTGAAACCCCACGAAAACCAAGATATCGCTGGTACTGCATATCAAACGCACTGTGGAGTGGTGAAAACACCAAATAACGTGTTTCTCGCATTAAATAGCTCGAAAAAAGCGATGTCTATGATTCTGCACTCTTCGGACAGAAGTCTCACCAAGATTATCGCAGAAAATGCATATTTCAGCTGGAAACCCCACGCAAACCAAGTTATCGGCGGCTCTACATATCAAACGCACTGTGGAGTGGTCAAAACACCAGAAAACTTCTTTTTTCGCATTAAATAGCTCGAAACGAGCGATCTAGATGATTCTGCATACTTCTGACTGATGTCTCACCAAGATTATCGCAGGAAATGTATATCTCAGATGGAAACCCCAAGAAAGCCAAGATATCGCTGGTTCTGCATATCAAACGCACTGTGGAGTGGTGAATACACCAGAAAACGTGTTTCTCGCATTAAATAGCTCGAAAAGAGCGTCCTCGATGATTCTGCATACTTCTGACAGATTCTCACCAAGATTATCGTAGAAAATGCATATCTCAGCCTGAAACCCGACCGAAACCAAGATATCTCCGGTTCTGCATGTCAAACGTACTGTGGAGTGGTGAATACACCAGAAAACGTGTATCTCGCATTAAATAGCTCGAAAAGAGCGATCTCGATTATTCATCATACTTCTGACTGAAGTCTCACAAAGATTATCGCAGAAAATGCATATCTCAGCTTGAAACCCGACGAAAACCGAGATGTCGCCGGTTCTGCATATCAAACGCACTGTGGGGTGGTGAAAACACCAGAAAACGTGTTACTCGCAGTAAATAGCTCGAAAAGAGCGATGTCGATGATTCTGCATACTTCTGACAGAAGTCGCACCAAGATTATCGCAGAAAATGCATATTTCAGCTGGAAACCTCACGAAAATCAAGATGTCGCCGGTTCTGCATATCAGACGCACTGTGGAGTTGTGAAATCACAAGAAAACGTGTTACTCACATTAACTAAGTCGAAAAGAGCGTTCTCGATGATTCTGCATACTTCTGACAGAAGACTCACAAAGATTATCGCAGAAAATGCATATTTCAACTGAAAACACCACGAAAACCAAGTTATCGGCGGCTCTACATATCAAACGCTCTGTGGAGTGGTCAAAACACCAGAAAACTTGTTTTTTCGCATTAAATAGCTCGAAACGAGCGATCTAGATGATTCTGCATACTTCTGACTGACGTCTCACCAATATTATCGCAGAAAATGCATATCTCAGCTTGAAACCCGACCGTAACCAAGATATCTCCGTTTCTGCATGTCAAACGTACTGTGGAGTGGTCAATACAGCAGAAAACGTGTTTCTCGAATTAAATAGCTCGAGAAGGCCGATCTAGATGATTCTGCATCCTTCTGACTGAAGTCTCACCAATATTATCGCAGAAAATGCATATCTCAGCTTTAAACCCGACGAAAACCAAGATGTCGCCGGTTCTGCATATCAAACGCACTGTGGGTTGGTGAAAACACCAGAAAACGTATTACTCGCATTAACTAGCTCGAAAAGAGCGTTCTAGATGATTCTGCATACTTCTCATAGATGAAACACAAAGATTATCGCAGAAAATGCATATTTCAGCTGGAAACCCCACGAAAACCAAGATATCGCCGGTTCTGCATATCAAACGCCCTGTGGAGTGATGAAAACACCAGATAACGTGTTTCTCGCATTAAATAGCTCGAATAGAGCGATCTCGATGATTCTGCATACTTCTAACTGAAGTCTCACCAATATTATCGCAGAAAATGCATATCTCAGCTTGAAACCCGACGGAAATCAAGGTATCTCCGTTTCTGCATGTCAAACGTACTGTGGAGTGGTCAAAACACCAGAAAACTTGTTTATTCGCATTAAATAGCTCGAAACGAGCGATCGAGATGATTCTGCATACTTCTGACTGAAGTCTCACCAAGATTATCGCAGAAAATGCCTATCTCAGCTGGAAACCCCACGAAAATCAAGATGTCGCCGGTTCTGCATATCAAACGCACTGTGGAGTGGTAAAAACACCAGATAACGTGTTTCTCGCATTAAATAGCTCGAAACGAGCGATCTAGATGATTCTGCATACTTCTGACTGAAGTCTCACCAAGATTATCGCAGAAAATGCATATCCCAGCTGGAAACACCACGAAAATCAAGATGTCGCCGGTTCTGCATATCAAACGCACTGTGGAGTGGTGAATACACCAGAAAACGTGTTTCTCGCATTAAATAGCTCGAATAGAGCGATCTCGATGATTCTGCATACTTCTGACTGAAGACTCACCAAGATTATCGCAGAAAATGCCTATCTCAGCTGGAAACCCCACGAAAACCACGATGTCGCCGGTTCTGCATATCAAACGCACTGTGGGGTGGTGAAAACACCAGAAAACGTGTTTCTCGCATTAAGTAGCTCGAAAAGAGCGTTCTCGAAAATTCTGCATCCTTCTGACTGAGGTCTCACCAATATTATCGTAGAAAATGCATATCTCAGCTTGAAACCCGACCGAAACGAAGATATCTCCGGTTCTGCATATCAAACGCACTGTGGGGTGGTGAAAACACCAGAGAACGTGTTTCTCGCATTAAACAGCTCGAAGAGAGCGATCTAGATTATTCTGCATCCTTCTGACAGAAGACTCACCAATATTATCGCAGAGAATGCATATCTCAGCTGGAAACACCACGAAAATCAAGATGTCGCCGGTTCTGCATATCAGACGCACCGTGGAGTGGTGAAAACACCAGAAAACGTGTTTCCCGCATTAAATAGCTCGAAAAGAGCGATCTAGATGATTCTGCATACTTCTGACTGAACACTCACCAAGATTATCGCAGAAAATGCATATCTCAGCTTGAAACCCGACCGAAACGAAGATATCGCCGGTTCTGCATTTCTAACGTACTGTGGAGTGGTGAATACACCAGAAAACGTGTTTCCCGAATTAAATAGCTCGAAAAGAGCGATCTAGATGATTCTGCATACTGCTGACTGAAGTCTCACCAATATTATCGCAGAGAATGCATATCTCAGCTAGAAACATCACGAAAATCAAGATGTCGCCGGTTCGGCACATCAAACGTACTGTGGAGTGGTGAAAACACCAGAAAACGTGTTTCTCGCATTAAGTAGCTCGAAAAGAGCGTTCTCGAAGATTCTGCATACTTCTGACAGAGGTCTCACCAATATTATCGTAGAAAATGCATATCTCAGCTTGTAACCCGACCGAAACGAAGATATCTCCGGTTCTGCATGTCTAACGTACTGTGGAGTGGTGAATACACCAGAAAACTTGTTTCTCGCATTAAATAGCTCGAAAAGAGCGATCTAGATGATTCTGCATACTTCTGGCAGAAGACTCACCAAGATTATCGCCGAAAATGCATATCTCAGCTGGAAACACCACGAAAATCAAGATATCGCCGGTTCTGCATATCAAACGCACTGTGGAGTGGTGAAAACAACCAGATATCGTGTTTCTCGCATTAAGTTGCTCGAAAAGAGCGATCTCGAAGATTCTGCATACTTCTGACAGACGTCTCACCAAGATTATCGTAGAAAATGCAATCCTCAGCTTGAAACCCGTCGAAATCCAAAATGTCGCAGGTTCTGCATATCAAACGCACTGTGGAGTGGTGAAAACACCGGATATCGTTTTTCTCGCATTAAATAGCTCGAAAAGAGCGATCCCGATGATTCTGCATACTTCTGACTGAAGTCTCACCAAGATTATCGCAGAAAATACATATCCCAGCTGGAAACACCACGAAAATCAAGCTGTCGCCGGTTCTGCATATCAAACGCACTGTGGAGTGGTGAATACACCAGAAAACGTGTTTCCCGCATTAAATAGCTCGATAAGAGCGATCTAGATGATTCTGCATACTTCTGACTGAAGTCTCACCAATATTATCGCTGAAAATGCCTATCTCAGCTAGAAACACCACGAAAATCAAGATGTTGCCGGTTCTGCAAATCAAACGCACTGTGGAGTGGTGAAAACAACCAGAGAACGTGTTTCGCGCATTAAATAGCTCGAATAGTGCGATCTCGATGATTCTGCATATTTCGGACAGAAGTCTCACCCAGATTATCGTAAAAAATGCATATCTTAGCTTGAAACCCCACGAAAACCAAGATATCGCTGGTACTGCATATCAAACGCACTGTGGAGTGGTGAAAACACCCGATAACGTGTTTCTCGCATTAAATAGCTCGAAAAGAGCGTTCTCGAAGATCCTGCATACTTCTGACAGAAGTCTCACCAAGATTATCGTAGAAAATGCATATCTCAGCTTGAAACCCGACGAAACCCGGGTTATCTCCGGTTCTGCACATCATACGCACTGTGGAGTGGTGAAAACACCAGTTAACGTGTTTCGTGCATTAAATAGCTCGAAAAGAGCGATCTCGATGATTCTGCATACTTCGGACAGATGTCTCACCAAGATTATCGCAGAAAATGCATATTTCAGCTTGAAACCCCACGAAAACCAAGATATCTCCGGTTCTGCATATCCAACGAACAGTGGTGTGGTGAAAACGCCAGAAAACGTGTTCCTCGCATTAAATAGCTCGAAAAGAGCGATCCCGATGATTCTGCATACTTCGGACAGAAGTCTCACCAAGATTATCGCAGAAAATGCATATCTCAGCTTGAAACCCCAGGAAAACCAAGATATCTCCGGTTCTGCATATCCAACGAACAGAGGTTTGGTGAAAACCCCAGAAAACGTCTTTCTCGCATTAAATAGCTCGAAAAGAGCGCTCTCGATTTTTCTGCATACTTCTGACTGAAGTCTCACCAAGATTATCGCAGAAAATGCATATCCCAGCTGGAAACACCACGAAAATCAAGATGTCGCCGGTTCTGCATATCAAACGCACTGTGGAGTGGTGAAAACACCAGATAACGTGTTTCTCGCATTAAATAGCTCCAAACGAGCGATCTAGATGATTCTGCATACTTCTGACTGAAGTCTCACCAATATTATCGCAGAAAATGCATATCTCATCTAGAAACCTCACGAAAATCAAGATGTCGCCGGTTCTGCATATCAAACGCACTATGGAGTGGTGAAACCCCCAGAAAACGTGTTTCTCGCATTAAATAGCTCGAAAAGTACGATCTCGATGACTCTGCATACTTCGGACAGAAGTCTCACCAATATTTTCGCAGAAAATGCATATCTCAGCTAGAAACCCCACGAAAATCAAGATGTCGCCGGTTCTGCATATCAAACGCACTGTGGAGTGGTGAAAACAACCAGATAACGTGTTTCTCGCATTAAATAGCTCGAATAGAGCGATCTCGAAGATTCTGCATACTTCTGACAGAAGACTCACCAAGATTATCGCAGAAAATGTATGTCTCAGCTGGAAACCCCACGAAAACCAAGATATCGCCGGTTCTGCATATCAGACGCACTGTGGAGTGGTGAAAACACCAGACAACGTGTTTCTCGCATTAAATAGATCGAAAAGTGCGATCTCGATGATTCTGCATACTTCTAACCGAAGTCTCACCATGATTATCGCAGAAAATGCATATCTCTGCTAGAAACCCCACGAAAACCAAGATATCTCCGGTTCTGCACATCCAACGAACTGTGGTGTGGTGAAAACCCCAGAAAACGTGTTTCTCGCGTTAAATAGCTCGAAAAGAGCGCTCTTGATGTTTCTGCATACTTCGGACAGATGTTTCACCAAGATTATCGTAGAAAAAGCATATCTCAACTTGAAACCCGACGAAAACCAAACATCGCCGGTTCTGCATATCAAACCAACTGTGGAGTGGTGAAAACACCAGATAACGTGTTTCTCGCATTAAATAGCTGGAAACGAGCGATCTCGATGATTAAGCATACTTCGGACAGATTTCTCACCAAGATTATCGCAGAAAATGCACATCTGAGCTTGAAACCCCACGAAAACCAGGATATCGTCGGTTCTGCATATCACACGCACTGTGGAGTGGTGAAAACACCAGATAACGTGTTTCTCGCATTAAATAGCTGGAAACGAGCGATCTCGATGATTAAGCATACTTCGGACAGATTTCTCACCAAGATTATCGCAGGAATTGCATATCTCAGCTTGAACCCCGACGAAATCCAAGATGTCGCCGGTTCTGCATATCCAACGAACTGTGGAGTGGTGAAAACCCCAGAAAACGTGTTTCACGCATTAAATAGCTCGAAAAGTACGATCTCGATGACTCTGCATACTTCGGACAGAAGTCTCACCAAGATTATCGCAGAAAATGCACATCTGAGCTTGAAACCCCACGAAAACCAGGATATCGTCGGTTCTGCATATCATACGCACTGTGGAGTGGTTAAAACACCAGATAACGTGTTTCTCGCATTAACTAGCTCGAAAAGAGCGTTCTTGATGATTCTGCATACTTCTCATAGATGAAACACCAAGATTATCGCAGACAATGCATCTTTCAGCTGGAAACCCCACGAAAACCAAGTTATCGGCGGTTCTACATATCAAACGCACTGTGGAGTGGTCAAAACACCAGATAACGTGTTGCTCGCATTAAATAGCTCTAAAAGAGCGATATCGATGATTCTGCATACTTCGGACAGAAGTCTCACCAATATTATCGCAGAAAATGCTTATCTCAGCTTGAAACCTCACGAAAATCAAGATGTCGCCGGTTCTGCATATCAAACGCACTGTGGAGTGCTGAAAACACCAGATAACGTGTTTCTCGCATTAAATAGCTCTAAAAGAGCGATATCGATGATTCTGCATACTTCGGACAGAAGTCTCACCAATATTATCGCACAAAATGCATATCTGAGCTTGAAACCCCACGAAAACCAGGATATCGTCGGTTCTGCATATCATACGCACTGTGGAGTGGTTAAAACACCAGATAACGTGTTTCTCGCATTAACTAGCTCGAAAAGAGCGTTCTTGATGATTCTGCATACTTCTCATAGATGAAACACCAAGATTATCGCAGACAATGCATATTTCAGCTGGAAACCCCACGAAAACCAAGTTATCGGCGGTTCTACATATCAAACGCACTGTGGAGTGGTCAAAACACCAGATAACGTGTTGCTCGCATTAAATAGCTCTAAAAGAGCGATATCGATGATTCTGCATACTTCGGACAGAAGTCTCACCAATATTATCGTAGAAAATGCATATCTCAGCTTGAAACCCGACGAAATCCAAGATGTCGCCAGTTCTGCATATCAAACCCACTGTGGAGTGGTGAAAACACCAGACAACGTGTTTCTCGCATTAAATAGATCGAAAAGTGCGATCTCGATGATTCTGCTTACTTCTAACCGAAGTCTCACCATGATTATCGCAGAAAATGCATATCTCTGCTAGAAACCCCACGAAAACCAAGATATCTCCGGTTCTGCACATCCAACGAACTGTGGTGTGGTGAAAACCCCAGAAAACGTGTTTCTCGCGTTAAATAGCTCGAAAAGAGCGCTCTTGATGTTTCTGCATACTTCGGACAGATGTTTCACCAAGATTATCGTAGAAAAAGCATATCTCAACTTGAAACCCGACGAAAACCAAACATCGCCGGTTCTGCATATCAAACCAACTGTGGAGTGGTGAAAACACCAGATAACGTGTTTCTCGCATTAAATAGCTGGAAACGAGCGATCTCGATGATTAAGCATACTTCGGACAGATTTCTCACCAAGATTATCGCAGAAAATGCACATCTGAGCTTGAAACCCCACGAAAACCAGGATATCGTCGGTTCTGCATATCACACGCACTGTGGAGTGGTGAAAACACCAGATAACGTGTTTCTCGCATTAAATAGCTGGAAACGAGCGATCTCGAAGATTCTGCATACTTCTGACAGAAGACTCACCATGATTATCGCAGAAAATGTATGTCTCAGCTGGAAACCCCACGAAAACCAAGATGTTGCCAGTTCTGCATATCAAACCCACTGTGGAGTGGTGAAAACACCGGATAACGTGTTTCTCGCATTAAATAGCTCGAAAAGATCGATCTCGATGATTCTGCATACATCGGACAGAAGTCTCACCAAGATTATCGTTGAAAATGCATATCTCAGCTTGAAACCCGACGAAATCCAAGATGTCGCCAGTTCTGCATATCAAACCCACTGTGGAGTGGTGAAAACACCAGTTAACGTGTTTCTCGCATTAAATAGCTCGAAAAGAGCGATCTAGATGATTCTGCAAACTTCTGACAGAAGTCTCACCAAGATTATCGTAGAAAATGCATATCTCAGCTTGAAACCCGACGAAATCCAAGATGTCGCCAGTTCTGCATATCAAACCCACTGTGGAGTGGTGAACACACCGGATAACGTGTTTCTCGCATTAAATAGCTCGAAAAGAGCGATCTCGATGATTCTGCATACATCGGACAGAAGTCTCACCAAGATTATCGCAGAAAATGCATATTTCAGCTTGAAACCCCACGAAAACCAAGATATCTCCGGTTCTGCATATCCAACGAACAGTGGTGTGCTGAAATCGCCAGAAAACGTGTTTCTCGCATTAAATAGCTCGAAAAGAGCGATCCCGATGATTCTGCATACTTCTGACTGAAGTCTCACCAAGATTATCGCAGAAAATGCCTATCTCAGCTGGAAACCCCACGAAAATCAAGATGTCGCCGGTTCTGCATATCAAACGCACTGTGGAGTGGTAAAAACACCAGATAACGTGTTTCTCGCATTAAATAGCTCGAACAGAGCGATCTCGATGATTCTGCATACTTCTAACTGAAGTCTCACCAATATTATCGCAGAAAATGCATATCTCAGCTTGAAACCCGACGGAAATCAAGGTATCTCCGTTTCTGCATGTCAAACGTACTGTGGAGTGGTCAAAACACCAGAAAACTTGTTTATTCGCATTAAATAGCTCGAAACGAGCGATCGAGATGATTCTGCATACTTCTGACTGAAGTCTCACCAAGATTATCGCAGAAAATGCCTATCTCAGCTGGAAACCCCACGAAAATCAAGATGTCGCCGGTTCTGCATATCAAACGCACTGTGGAGTGGTAAAAACACCAGATAACGTGTTTCTCGCATTAAATAGCTCGAAACGAGCGATCTAGATGATTCTGCATACTTCTGACTGAAGTCTCACCAAGATTATCGCAGAAAATGCATATCCCAGCTGGAAACACCACGAAAATCAAGATGTCGCCGGTTCTGCATATCAAACGCACTGTGGAGTGGTGAATACACCAGAAAACGTGTTTCTCGCATTAAATAGCTCGAATAGAGCGATCTCGATGATTCTGCATACTTCTGACTGAAGACTCACCAAGATTATCGCAGAAAATGCCTATCTCAGCTGGAAACCCCACGAAAACCACGATGTCGCCGGTTCTGCATATCAAACGCACTGTGGGGTGGTGAAAACACCAGAAAACGTGTTTCTCGCATTAAGTAGCTCGAAAAGAGCGTTCTCGAAAATTCTGCATACTTCTGACTGAGGTCTCACCAATATTATCGTAGAAAATGCATATCTCAGCTTGAAACCCGACCGAAACGAAGATATCTCCGGTTCTGCATATCAAACGCACTGTGGGGTGGTGAAAACTCCAGAGAACGTGTTTCTCGCATTAAACAGCTCGAAGAGAGCGATCTAGATTATTCTGCATCCTTCTGACAGAAGACTCACCAATATTATCGCAGAGAATGCATATCTCAGCTGGAAACACCACGAAAATCAAGATGTCGCCGGTTCTGCATATCAGACGCACCGTGGAGTGGTGAAAACACCAGAAAACGTGTTTCCCGCATTAAATAGCTCGAAAAGAGCGATCTAGATGATTCTGCATACTTCTGACTGAACACTCACCAAGATTATCGCAGAAAATGCATATCTCAGCTTGAAACCCGACCGAAACGAAGATATCGCCGGTTCTGCATTTCTAACGTACTGTGGAGTGGTGAATACACCAGAAAACGTGTTTCCCGAATTAAATAGCTCGAAAAGAGCGATCTAGATGATTCTGCATACTGCTGACTGAAGTCTCACCAATATTATCGCAGAGAATGCATATCTCAGCTAGAAACATCACGAAAATCAAGATGTCGCCGGTTCGGCACATCAAACGTACTGTGGAGTGGTGAAAACACCAGAAAACGTGTTTCTCGCATTAAGTAGCTCGAAAAGAGCGTTCTCGAAGATTCTGCATACTTCTGACAGAGGTCTCACCAATATTATCGTAGAAAATGCATATCTCAGCTTGTAACCCGACCGAAACGAAGATATCTCCGGTTCTGCATGTCTAACGTACTGTGGAGTGGTGAATACACCAGAAAACTTGTTTCTCGCATTAAATAGCTCGAAAAGAGCGATCTAGATGATTCTGCATACTTCTGGCAGAAGACTCACCAAGATTATCGCCGAAAATGCATATCTCAGCTGGAAACACCACGAAAATCAAGATATCGCCGGTTCTGCATATCAAACGCACTGTGGAGTGGTGAAAACAACCAGATATCGTGTTTCTCGCATTAAGTTGCTCGAAAAGAGCGATCTCGAAGATTCTGCATACTTCTGACAGACGTCTCACCAAGATTATCGTAGAAAATGCAATCCTCAGCTTGAAACCCGTCGAAATCCAAAATGTCGCAGGTTCTGCATATCAAACGCACTGTGGAGTGGTGAAAACACCGGATATCGTTTTTCTCGCATTAAATAGCTCGAAAAGAGCGATCCCGATGATTCTGCATACTTCTGACTGAAGTCTCACCAAGATTATCGCAGAAAATACATATCCCAGCTGGAAACACCACGAAAATCAAGCTGTCGCCGGTTCTGCATATCAAACGCACTGTGGAGTGGTGAATACACCAGAAAACGTGTTTCCCGCATTAAATAGCTCGATAAGAGCGATCTAGATGATTCTGCATACTTCTGACTGAAGTCTCACCAATATTATCGCTGAAAATGCCTATCTCAGCTAGAAACACCACGAAAATCAAGATGTTGCCGGTTCTGCAAATCAAACGCACTGTGGAGTGGTGAAAACAACCAGAGAACGTGTTTCGCGCATTAAATAGCTCGAATAGTGCGATCTCGATGATTCTGCATATTTCGGACAGAAGTCTCACCCAGATTATCGTAAAAAATGCATATCTTAGCTTGAAACCCCACGAAAACCAAGATATCGCTGGTACTGCATATCAAACGCACTGTGGAGTGGTGAAAACACCCGATAACGTGTTTCTCGCATTAAATAGCTCGAAAAGAGCGTTCTCGAAGATCCTGCATACTTCTGACAGAAGTCTCACCAAGATTATCGCAGAAAATGCATATCCCAGCTGGAAACACCACGAAAATCAAGATGTCGCCGGTTCTGCATATCAAACGCACTGTGGAGTGGTGAAAACACCAGATAACGTGTTTCTCGCATTAAATAGCTCCAAACGAGCGATCTAGATGATTCTGCATACTTCTGACTGAAGTCTCACCAATATTATCGCAGAAAATGCATATCTCATCTAGAAACCTCACGAAAATCAAGATGTCGCCGGTTCTGCATATCAAACGCACTATGGAGTGGTGAAACCCCCAGAAAACGTGTTTCTCGCATTAAATAGCTCGAAAAGTACGATCTCGATGACTCTGCATACTTCGGACAGAAGTCTCACCAATATTTTCGCAGAAAATGCATATCTCAGCTAGAAACCCCACGAAAATCAAGATGTCGCCGGTTCTGCATATCAAACGCACTGTGGAGTGGTGAAAACAACCAGATAACGTGTTTCTCGCATTAAATAGCTCGAATAGAGCGATCTCGAAGATTCTGCATACTTCTGACAGAAGACTCACCAAGATTATCGCAGAAAATGTATGTCTCAGCTGGAAACCCCACGAAAACCAAGATATCGCCGGTTCTGCATATCAGACGCACTGTGGAGTGGTGAAAACACCAGAAAACTTGTTTTTTCGCATTAAATATCTTGAAACGAGCGATCTAGATGATTCTGCAAACTTCTGACAGAAGTCTCACCAAGATTATCGTAGAAAATGCATATCTCAGCTTGAAACCCGACGAAATCCAAGATGTCGCCAGTTCTGCATATCAAACCCACTGTGGAGTGGTGAAAACACCAGACAACGTGTTTCTCGCATTAAATAGATCGAAAAGTGCGATCTCGATGATTCTGCATACTTCTAACCGAAGTCTCACCATGATTATCGCAGAAAATGCATATCTCTGCTAGAAACCCCACGAAAACCAAGATATCTCCGGTTCTGCACATCCAACGAACTGTGGTGTGGTGAAAACCCCAGAAAACGTGTTTCTCGCGTTAAATAGCTCGAAAAGAGCGCTCTTGATGTTTCTGCATACTTCGGACAGATGTTTCACCAAGATTATCGTAGAAAAAGCATATCTCAACTTGAAACCCGACGAAAACCAAACATCGCCGGTTCTGCATATCAAACCAACTGTGGAGTGGTGAAAACACCAGATAACGTGTTTCTCGCATTAAATAGCTGGAAACGAGCGATCTCGATGATTAAGCATACTTCGGACAGATTTCTCACCAAGATTATCGCAGAAAATGCACATCTGAGCTTGAAACCCCACGAAAACCAGGATATCGTCGGTTCTGCATATCACACGCACTGTGGAGTGGTGAAAACACCAGATAACGTGTTTCTCGCATTAAATAGCTGGAAACGAGCGATCTCGATGATTAAGCATACTTCGGACAGATTTCTCACCAAGATTATCGCAGGAATTGCATATCTCAGCTTGAACCCCGACGAAATCCAAGATGTCGCCGGTTCTGCATATCCAACGAACTGTGGAGTGGTGAAAACCCCAGAAAACGTGTTTCACGCATTAAATAGCTCGAAAAGTACGATCTCGATGACTCTGCATACTTCGGACAGAAGTCTCACCAAGATTATCGCAGAAAATGCACATCTGAGCTTGAAACCCCACGAAAACCAGGATATCGTCGGTTCTGCATATCATACGCACTGTGGAGTGGTTAAAACACCAGATAACGTGTTTCTCGCATTAACTAGCTCGAAAAGAGCGTTCTTGATGATTCTGCATACTTCTCATAGATGAAACACCAAGATTATCGCAGACAATGCATCTTTCAGCTGGAAACCCCACGAAAACCAAGTTATCGGCGGTTCTACATATCAAACGCACTGTGGAGTGGTCAAAACACCAGATAACGTGTTGCTCGCATTAAATAGCTCTAAAAGAGCGATATCGATGATTCTGCATACTTCGGACAGAAGTCTCACCAATATTATCGCAGAAAATGCTTATCTCAGCTTGAAACCTCACGAAAATCAAGATGTCGCCGGTTCTGCATATCAAACGCACTGTGGAGTGCTGAAAACACCAGATAACGTGTTTCTCGCATTAAATAGCTCTAAAAGAGCGATATCGATGATTCTGCATACTTCGGACAGAAGTCTCACCAATATTATCGCACAAAATGCATATCTGAGCTTGAAACCCCACGAAAACCAGGATATCGTCGGTTCTGCATATCATACGCACTGTGGAGTGGTTAAAACACCAGATAACGTGTTTCTCGCATTAACTAGCTCGAAAAGAGCGTTCTTGATGATTCTGCATACTTCTCATAGATGAAACACCAAGATTATCGCAGACAATGCATATTTCAGCTGGAAACCCCACGAAAACCAAGTTATCGGCGGTTCTACATATCAAACGCACTGTGGAGTGGTCAAAACACCAGATAACGTGTTGCTCGCATTAAATAGCTCTAAAAGAGCGATATCGATGATTCTGCATACTTCGGACAGAAGTCTCACCAATATTATCGTAGAAAATGCATATCTCAGCTTGAAACCCGACGAAATCCAAGATGTCGCCAGTTCTGCATATCAAACCCACTGTGGAGTGGTGAAAACACCAGACAACGTGTTTCTCGCATTAAATAGATCGAAAAGTGCGATCTCGATGATTCTGCATACTTCTAACCGAAGTCTCACCATGATTATCGCAGAAAATGCATATCTCTGCTAGAAACCCCACGAAAACCAAGATATCTCCGGTTCTGCACATCCAACGAACTGTGGTGTGGTGAAAACCCCAGAAAACGTGTTTCTCGCGTTAAATAGCTCGAAAAGAGCGCTCTTGATGTTTCTGCATACTTCGGACAGATGTTTCACCAAGATTATCGTAGAAAAAGCATATCTCAACTTGAAACCCGACGAAAACCAAACATCGCGGGTTCTGCATATCAAACAACTGTGGAGTGGTGAAAACACCAGACAACGTGTTTCTCGCATGAAATAGATCGAAAAGTGCGATCTCGATGATTCTGCATACTTCTAACAGAAGTCTCACCATGATTATCGCAGAAAATGCATATCTCTGCTAGAAACCCCACGAAAACCAAGATATCTCCTGTTCTGCATATCCAACGAACTGTGGAGTGGTGAAAACCCCAGAAAACGTGTTTCTCGCATTAAATAGCTCGAAAAGTACGATCTCGATGACTCTGCATACTTCGGACATAAGTCTCACCAAGATTATCGCAGAAATTGCATATCTCAGCTTGAAACCCCACGAAAACCTAGATATCGCTGGTTCTGCATATCAAACGCACTGTGGAGTGCTGAAAACACCAGATATCCTGTTTCTCGCATTAAATAGCTCGAAAAGTGCGATCTCGATGATTCTGCATACTTCGGACAGAAGTCTCACCATGATTATCGTAAAAAATGCATATCTCAGCTTGAAACCCCACGAAAACCAAGATATCGCTGGTTCTGCATATCAAACGCACTGTGGAGTGGTGAAAACACCAGATAACGTGTTTCTCGCATTAAATAGATCGAAATGTGCGATCTCGATGATTCTGCATACTTCTAACAGAAGTCTCACCATGATTATCGCAGAAAATGCATTTCTCTGCTAGAAACCCCACGAAAACCAAGATATCTCCTGTTCTGCATATCCAACGAAATATGGAGTGGTGAAAACCCCAGAAAACGTGTTTCTCGCATTAAATAGCTCGAAAAGAGCGATCCCGATGATTCTGCATACTTCTGACAGAAGTCTCACCATGATTATCGCAGAAAATGCATATTTCAACTTGATACCCTACGACAGCCAAGATGTAGCCGGTTCTGCATATTAAACGCACTGTGGAGTGGTGAAAACACCAGATAACGTGTTTCTCTATTAACTAGCTCGAAAAGAGGGATCTCGATGATTCTGCATACTTCTGACAGAAGACTCACCAAGATTATCGCAGGAAATGCATGTCTCAGCTTGAAAACCGACGAAATCCAAGATATCGCTGGTTCCGCATATCAAACGCACTGTGGAGTGGTGAAAACACCAATTAACGTGTTTCTCGCATTAAATAGCTCGAAAAGAGGGATCTCGATGATTCTGCATACTTCTGACATAAGACTCACCAAGATTATCGCAGAAAATGCATATCTCAGCTGGAAACACCACGAAAATCAAGATATCATCGGTTCTGCATATCAAACGCACTGTGGAATGTTGAAAACACCAGAAAACTTGTTTTTTCGCATTAAATAGCTCGAAAAGAGCGATATAGAAGATTCTGCATATTTCTGACATGATGTCTCACCAAGATTATCGCAGAAAATGCATATCTCAGCTTGAAACCTCACGAAAATCAAGATGTCGCCCGTTCTGCATATCATACGCACTGTGGAGTGGTGAAAACACCAGATAACGTGTTTCTCGCATTAACTAGCTCGAAATGAGCGATCTCGTAGATTCTGCATACCTCTGACTGAAGTCTCACCAAGATTATCGCAGAAAATGCATATCTCTGCTAGAAACCCCACGAAAACCAAGATATCTCCTGTTCTGCATATACAACGAAATGTGGAGTGGTGAAAACACCAGATAACGTGTTTCTCGCATTAACTAGCTCGAAATGAGCGATCTCGAAGATTCTGCATACTGCTGACTGAAGTCTCACCAAGATTATCGCAGAAAATGCATATCTCAGCTTGAAACCCCACGAAAACACAGATATCGCCGGTTCTGCATATCAAACCAACTGTGGAGTGGTGAAAACACCAGACAACGTGTTTCTCGCATTAAATAGATCGAAATGTGCGATCTCGATGATTCTGCATACTTCTAACAGAAGTCTCACCATGATTATCGCAGAAAATGCATATCTCTGCTAGAAACTCCACGAAAACCAAGATATCTCCTGATCTGCATATCCAACGAACTGTGGAGTGGTGAAAACCCCAGAAAACGTGTTTCTCGCATTAAATAGCTCGAAAAGTACGATCTCGATGACTCTGCATACTTCGGACAGAAGTCTCACCAAGATTATCGCAGACAATGCATATCTCAGCTTGAAACCCCACGAAAACCAAGATATCGCCGGTTCTGCATATCATACGCACTGTGGAGTGCTGAAAACACCAGATATCGTGTTTCTCGCATTAAATAGCTCGAAAAGTGCGATCTAGATGATTCTGCATACTTCTAACAGAAGTCTCACCAAGCTTATCGCAGAAAATGCATATCTGAGCTTGAAACCCCACGAAAATCAAGATGTCGCCGCTTCTGCATATCAAACGCACTGTGGAGTGGTGAAAACAACCAGATAACGTGTTTCTCGAATTAAATAGCTCGAAAAGAACGATCTAGATTATTCTGCATACTTCTGACAGAAGTCTCACCAAGATTATCGTAGAAAATGCATATCTCAGCTTGAACCCCGACGAAATCCAAGATGTCGCCGGTACTGCATGTCAAACGCACTGTGGAGTGGTGAAAACACCAGATAACGTGTATCTCGCATTAAGTAGCTCGAAAAGAGCGATCTCGAAGATTCTGCATCCTTCTGAGAGAAGTCTCACCAAGATTATCGTAGAAAATGCATATCTCAGCTTGAAACCCCACGAAAACTGAGGTATCACTGGTTCTGCATATCAAACGCACTGTGGAGTGCTGAAAACACCAGATAACGTTTTGTCGCATTAAATAGTTCGAATAGAGCGATCTCGATGATTAAGCATACTTCGGACAGAAGTCTCACCAAGATTATCGTAAAAAGTGCATATCTCAGCTTGAAAGCCCAGGAAAACCAAGATATCTCCGGTTCTGCATATCCAACGAACTGTGGTGTGGTGAAAACCCCAGAAAACGTGATTCTCGCATTAAATAGCTCGATAAGAGCGATCCCGATGATTCTGCATACTTCGGACAGAAGTCTCACCAAGATTGTCGCAGAAAATGCATATCTCAGCTTGAAACCCCACGAAAACCAAGATATCTCCGGTTCTGCATATCCAACGAACTGTGGTGTGGTGAAAACCCCAGAAAACGTGATTCTCGCATTAAATAGCTCGAAAAGAGTGCTCTCGATGTTTCTGCATACTTCGGACAGAAGTCTCACCAAGATTATCGCAGAAAATGCATATCTCAGCTTGAAACCCCACGAAAACCCAGATATCGCTGGTTCTACATATCAAGCGGACTGCGGAGTGGTGAAAACACCAGTTAACGTGTTTCTCGCATTAAATAGCTCGAAAAGAGCGATCTAGATGATTCTGCAAACTTCTGACAGAAGTTTCACCAAGATTATCGTAGAAAATGCATATCTCAGCTTGAAACCCGACGAAATCCAAGATGTCGCCAGTTCTGCATATCAAACCCACTGTGGAGTGGTGAAAACACCGGATAACGTGTTTCTCGCATTAAATAGCTCGAAAAGAGCGATCTCGATGATTCTGCATACATCGGACAGAAGTCTCACCAAGATTATCGCAGAAAATGCATATTTCAGCTTGAAACCCCACGAAAACCAAGATATCGCCGGTTCTGCATATCATACGCACTGTGGAGTGCTGAAAACACCAGATATCGTGTTTCTCGCATTAAATAGCTCGAAAAGAGCGATCTAGATGATTCTGCATACTTCTGGCAGAAGACTCACCTAGATTATCGCAGAAAATGCATATCTCTTCTAGAAACCCCACGCAAACCAAGATATCTCCTGTTCTGCATATACAACGAACTGTGGAGTGGTGAAAACACCAGATAACGTGTTTCTCGCATTAACTAGCTCGAAAAGAGCGATCTAGATGATTCTGCATACTTCTGGCAGAAGACTCACCTAGATTATCGCAGAAAATGCATATCTCTGCTAGAAACCCCACGCAAACCAAGATATCTCCTGTTCTGCATATACAACGAACTGTGGAGTGGTGAAAACACCAGATAGCGTGTTTCTCGCATTAACTAGCTCGAAATGAGCGATCTCGTAGATTCTGCATACCTCTGACTGAAGTCTCACCAAGATTATCGCAGAAAATGCATATCTCTGCTAGAAACCCCACGAAAACCAAGATATCTCCTGTTCTGCATATACAACGAACTGTGGAGTGGTGA
This sequence comes from Anthophora plumipes, assembly GCA_951804975.1. NCBI lineage: Eukaryota > Metazoa > Arthropoda > Insecta > Hymenoptera > Apidae > Anthophora > Anthophora plumipes. The sequence continues at coordinate 1,545,400 of CATORF010000936.1, read as the reverse complement.
AAACACCAGATATCGTGTTTCTCGCATTAAATAGCTCGAAAAGTGCGATCTAGATGATTCTGCATACTTCTAACAGAAGTCTCACCAAGCTTATCGCAGAAAATGCATATCTGAGCTTGAAACCCCACGAAAATCAAGATGTCGCCGCTTCTGCATATCAAACGCACTGTGGAGTGGTGAAAACAACCAGATAACGTGTTTCTCGAATTAAATAGCTCGAAAAGAACGATCTAGATTATTCTGCATACTTCTGACAGAAGTCTCACCAAGATTATCGTAGAAAATGCATATCTCAGCTTGAACCCCGACGAAATCCAAGATGTCGCCGGTACTGCATGTCAAACGCACTGTGGAGTGGTGAAAACACCAGATAACGTGTATCTCGCATTAAGTAGCTCGATAAGAGCGATCCCGATGATTCTGCATACCTCGGACAGAAGTCTCACCAAGATTGTCGCAGAAAATGCATATCTCAGCTTGAAACCCCAGGAAAACCAAGATATCTCCGGTTCTGCATATCCAACGAACTGTGGTGTGGTGAAAACCCCAGAAAACGTGATTCTCGCATTAAATAGCTCGATAAGAGCGATCCCGATGATTCTGCATACTTCGGACAGAAGTCTCACCAGGATTGTCGCAGAAAATGCATATCTCAGCTTGAAACCCCAGGAAAACCAAGATATCTCCGGTTCTGCATATCCGACGAACTGTGGTGTGGTGAAAACCCCAGAAAACGTGATTCTCGCATTAAATAGCTCGATAAGAGCGATCCCGATGATTCTGCATACTTCGGACAGAAGTCTCACCAAGATTGTCGCAGAAAATGCATATCTCAGCTTGAAACCCCACGAAAACCAAGATATCTCCGGTTCTGCATATCCAACGAACTGTGGTGTGGTGAAAACCCCAGAAAACGTGATTCTCGCATTAAATAGCTCGAAAAGAGTGCTCTCGATGTTTCTGCATACTTCGGACAGAAGTCTCACCAAGATTATCGCAGAAAATGCATATCTCAGCTTGAAACCCCACGAAAACCCAGATATCGCTGGTTCTACATATCAAGCGGACTGCGGAGTGGTGAAAACACCAGTTAACGTGTTTCTCGCATTAAATAGCTCGAAAAGAGCGATCTAGATGATTCTGCAAACTTCTGACAGAAGTCTCACCAAGATTATCGTAGAAAATGCATATCTCAGCTTGAAACCCGACGAAATCCAAGATGTCGCCAGTTCTGCATATCAAACCCACTGTGGAGTGGTGAAAACACCGGATAACGTGTTTCTCGCATTAAATAGCTCGAAAAGAGCGATCTCGATGATTCTGCATACATCGGACAGAAGTCTCACCAAGATTATCGCAGAAAATGCATATTTCAGCTTGAAACCCCACGAAAACCAAGATATCTCCGGTTCTGCATATCCAACGAACAGTGGTGTGGTGAAATCGCCAGAAAACGTGTTTCTCGCATTAAATAGCTCGAAAAGAGCGATCCCGATGATTCTGCATACTTCGGACAGAAGTCTCACCAAGATTGTCGCAGAAAATGCATATCTCAACTTGAAACCCGACGAAAACCAAACATCGCGGGTTCTGCATATCAAACCAACTGTGGAGTGGTGAAAACACCAGACAACGTGTTTCTCGCATGAAATAGATCGAAAAGTGCGATCTCGATGATTCTGCATACTTCTAACAGAAGTCTCACCATGATTATCGCAGAAAATGCATATCTCTGCTAGAAACCCCACGAAAACCAAGATATCTCCTGTTCTGCATATCCAACGAACTGTGGAGTGGTGAAAACCCCAGAAAACGTGTTTCTCGCATTAAATAGCTCGAAAAGTACGATCTCGATGACTCTGCATACTTCGGACATAAGTCTCACCAAGATTATCGCAGAAATTGCATATCTCAGCTTGAAACCCCACGAAAACCTAGATATCGCTGGTTCTGCATATCAAACGCACTGTGGAGTGCTGAAAACACCAGATATCCTGCTTCTCGCATTAAATAGCTCGAAAAGTGCGATCTCGATGATTCTGCATACTTCGGACAGAAGTCTCACCATGATTATCGTAAAAAATGCATATCTCAGCTTGAAACCCCACGAAAACCAAGATATCGCTGGTTCTGCATATCAAACGCACTGTGGAGTGGTGAAAACACCAGATAACGTGTTTCTCGCATTAAATAGATCGAAATGTGCGATCTCGATGATTCTGCATACTTCTAACAGAAGTCTCACCATGATTATCGCAGAAAATGCATTTCTCTGCTAGAAACCCCACGAAAACCAAGATATCTGCTGTTCTGCATATCCAACGAAATGTGGAGTGGTGAAAACCCCAGAAAACGTGTTTCTCGCATTAAATAGCTCGAAAAGAGCGATCCCGATGATTCTGCATACTTCTGACAGAAGTCTCACCATGATTATCGCAGAAAATGCATATCTCAACTTGATACCCTACGACAGCCAAGATGTAGCCGGTTCTGCATATTAAACGCACTGTGGAGTGGTGAAAACACCAGATAACGTGTTTCTCGCATTAACTAGCGCGAAAAGAGGGATCTCGATGATTCTGCATACTTCTGACAGAAGACTCACCAAGATTATCGCAGAAAATGCATGTCTAAGCTTGAAAACCGACGAAATCCAAGATGTCGCTGGTTCCGCATATCAAACGCACTGTGGAGTGGTGAAAACACCAATTAACGTGTTTCTCGCATTAAATAGCTCGAAAAGAGGGATCTCGATGATTCTGCATACTTCTGACAGAAGACTCACCAAGATTATCGCAGAAAATGCATATCTCAGCTGGAAACACCACGAAAATCAAGATATCATCGGTTCTGCATATCAAACGCACTGTGGAATGTTGAAAACACCAGAAAACTTGTTTTTTCGCATTAAATAGCTCGAAAAGAGCGATCTAGAAAATTCTGCATATTTCTGACTGAAGTCTCACCAAGATTATCGCAGAAAATGCATATCTCAGCTTGAAACCTCACGAAAATCAAGATGTCGCCCGTTCTGCATATCAAACGCACTGTGGAGTGGTGAAAACAACCAGATATCGTGTTTCTCGCATTAAGTAGCTCGAAAAGAACGATCTCGAAGATTCTGCATACTTCTGACAGACGTCTCACCAAGATTATCGTAGAAAATGCATATTTCAGCTGGAAACACCACGAAAATCAAGATATCGCCGGTTCTGCATATCAAACGCACTGTGGAGTGGTGAAAACACCAGATAACGTGTTTCTCGCATTAACTAGCTCGAAATGAGCGATCTCGAAGATTCTGCATACTTCTGACTGAAGTCTCACCAAGATTATCGCAGAAAATGCATATCTCAGCTTGAAACCTCACGAAAACCCAGATATCGCCGGTTCTGCATATCAAACCAACTGTGGAGTGGTGAAAACACCAGACAACGTGTTTCTCGCATTAAATAGATCGAAATGTGCGATCTCGATGATTCTGCATACTTCTAACAGAAGTCTCACCATGATTATCGCAGAAAATGCATATCTCTGCTAGAAACTCCACGAAAACCAAGATATCTCCTGATCTGCATATCCAACGAACTGTGGAGTGGTGAAAACCCCAGAAAACGTGTTTCTCGCATAAATAGCTCGAAAAGTACGATGTCGATGACTCTGCATACTTCGGACAGAAGTCTCACCAAGATTATCGCAGACAATGCATATCTCTGCTTGAAACCCCACGAAAACCAAGATATCGCCGGTTCTGCATATCATACGCACTGTGGAGTGCTGAAAACACCAGATATCGTGTTTCTCGCATTAAATAGCTCGAAAAGTGCGATCTAGATGGTTCTGCATACTTCTAACAGAAGTCTCACCAAGCTTATCGCAGAAAATGCATATCTGAGCTTGAAACCCCACGAAAATCAAGATGTCGCCGCTTCTGCATATCAAACGCACTGTGGAGTGGTGAAAACAACCAGATAACGTGTTTCTCGAATTAAATAGCTCGAAAAGAACGATCTAGATTATTCTGCATACTTCTGACAGAAGTCTCACCAAGATTATCGTAGAAAATGCATATCTCAGCTTGAACCCCGACGAAATCCAAGATGTCGCCGGTACTGCATATCAAACGCACTGTGGAGTGGTGAAAACACCAGATAACGTGTATCTCGCATTAAGTAGCTCGAAAAGAGCGATCTCGAAGATTCTGCATCCTTCTGAGAGAAGTCTCACCAAGATTATCGTAGAAAATGCATATCTCAGCTTGAAACCCCACGAAAACTGAGGTATCACTGGTTCAGCATATCAAACGCACTGTGGAGTGCTGAAAACACCAGATAACGTTTTGTCGCATTAAATAGTTCGAATAGAGCGATCTCGATGATTAAGCATACTTCGGACAGACGTCTCACCAAGATTATCGTAAAAAGTGCATATCTCAGCTTGAAACCCCACGAAACCAAGATATCACCTGTTCTGCATATCCAACGAACTGTGGTGTGGTAAAAACCCCAGAAAACGTGTTTCTCGCATTAAATAGCTCGAAAAGTACGATCTCGATGACTCTGCATACTTCGGACAGAAGCCTCACCAAGATTATCGCATAAAATGCATATCTGAGCTTGAAACCCCACGAAAACCAGGATATCGCTGGTTCTGCATATCAAACGCACTGTGGAGTGGTGAAATCACCAGATAACGTGTTTCTCGCATTAAATATGTCGAAAAGAGCGATCTCGATGTTTCTGCATACTTCGGACAGAGGTCTCACCAAGATTATCGCAGAAAATGCATATCTCAGCTTGAAACCCCACGAAAACCCAGATATCGCCGGTTCTGCATATCAAACGCACTGTGGGGTGGTGAAAACACCAGATAAGGTTTTTCTCGCATTAAATAGCTCAAAAAGTGCGATCTCGATGATTCTGCACACTTCGGACAGATGTCTCACCAAGATTATCGCAGACAATGCACATCTCAGCTTGAAACCCCACGAAAACCAAGATATCGCCGGTTCTGCATATCATACGCACTGTGGAGTGCTGAAAACACCAGATATCCTGTTTCTCGCATTAAATAGCACGAAAAGTGCGATCTCGATGATTCTGCATACTTCGGACAGAATTCTCACCATGATTATCGTAAAAAATGCATATCTCAGCTTGAAACCCCACGAAAACCAAGATATCGCTGGTTCTGCATATCAAACGCACTGTGGAGTGGTGAAAACACCAGATAACGTGTTTCTCGCATTAAGTAGATCGAAATGTGCGATCTCGATGATTCTGCATACTTCTAACAGAAGTCTCACCATGATTATCGCAGAAAATGCATATCTCAGCTTGATACCCTACGACAGCCAAGATGTCGCCGGTTCTGCATATTAAACGCACTGTGGAGTGGTGAAAACACCAGATAACGTGTTTCTCGCATTAACTAGCTCGAAAAGAGGGATCTCGATGATTCTGCATACTTCTGACAGAAGACTCACCAAGAATATCGCAGAAAATGCATGTCTCAGCTTGAAACCCCACGAAAACCTAGATATCGCTGGTTCTGCATATCAAACGCACTGTGGAGTGCTGAAAACACCAGATATCCTGTTTCTCGCATTAAATAGCTCGAAAAGTGCGATCTCGATGATTCTGCATACTTCGGACAGAAGTCTCACCATGATTATCGTAAAAAATGCATATCTCAGCTTGAAACCCCACGAAAACCAAGATATCGCTGGTTCTGCATATCAAACGCACTGTGGAGTGGTGAAAACACCAGATAACGTGTTTCTCGCATTAAATAGATCGAAATGTGCGATCTCGATGATTCTGCATACTTCTAACAGAAGTCTCACCATGATTATCGCAGAAAATGCATTTCTCTGCTAGAAACCCCACGAAAACCAAGATATCTGCTGTTCTGCATATCCAACGAAATGTGGAGTGGTGAAAACCCCAGAAAACGTGTTTCTCGCATTAAATAGCTCGAAAAGAGCGATCCCGATGATTCTGCATACTTCTGACAGAAGTCTCACCATGATTATCGCAGAAAATGCATGTCTAAGCTTGAAAACCGACGAAATCCAAGATGTCGCTGGTTCCGCATATCAAACGCACTGTGGAGTGGTGAAAACACCAATTAACGTGTTTCTCGCATTAAATAGCTCGAAAAGAGGGATCTCGATGATTCTGCATACTTCTGACAGAAGACTCACCAAGATTATCGCAGAAAATGCATATCTCAGCTGGAAACACCACGAAAATCAAGATATCATCGGTTCTGCATATCAAACGCACTGTGGAATGTTGAAAACACCAGAAAACTTGTTTTTTCGCATTAAATAGCTCGAAAAGAGCGATCTAGAAAATTCTGCTTATTTCTGACTGAAGTCTCACCAAGATTATCGCAGAAAATGCATATCTCAGCTTGAAACCTCACGAAAATCAAGATGTCGCCCGTTCTGCATATCAAACGCACTGTGGAGTGGTGAAAACAACCAGATATCGTGTTTCTCGCATTAAGTAGCTCGAAAAGAACGATCTCGAAGATTCTGCATACTTCTGACAGACGTCTCACCAAGATTATCGTAGAAAATGCATATTTCAGCTGGAAACACCACGAAAATCAAGATATCGCCGGTTCTGCATATCAAACGCACTGTGGAATGCTGAAAACACCAGAAAACTTGTTTTTTCGCATTAAATAGCTCGAAAAGAGCGATATAGAAGATTCTGCATATTTCTGACATGATGTCTCACCAAGATTATCGCAGAAAATGCATATCTCAGCTTGAAACCTCACGAAAATCAAGATGTCGCCCGTTCTGCATATCAAACGCACTGTGGAGTGGTGAAAACAACCAGATATCGTGTTTCTCGCATTAAGTTGCTCGAAAAGAACGATCTCGAAGATTCTGCATACTTCTGGCAGAAGACTCACCTAGATTATCGCAGAAAATGCATATCTCTGCTAGAAACCCCACGAAAACCAAGATATCTCCTGTTCTGCATATACAACGAACTGTGGAGTGGTGAAAACACCAGATAACGTGTTTCTCGCATTAACTAGCTCGAAATGAGCGATCCCGAAGATTCTGCATACTTCTGACTGAGGTCTCACCAAGATTATCGCAGAAAATGCATATTTCAGCATGAAACCCCACGAAAACCAAGATATCGCCGGTTCTGCATATCATACGCACTGTGGAGTGCTGAAAACACCAGATATCGTGTTTCTCGCATTAAATAGCTCGAAAAGAGCGATCTAGATGATTCTGCATACTTCTGGCAGGAGACTCACCTAGATTATCGCAGAAAATGCATATCTCTGCTAGAAACCCCACGCAAACCAAGATATCTCCTGTTCTGCATATACAACGAACTGTGGAGTGGTGAAAACACCAGATAACGTGTTTCTCGCATTAACTAGCTCGAAATGAGCGATCTCGTAGATTCTGCATACCTCTGACTGAAGTCTCACCAAGATTATCGCAGAAAATGCATATCTCTGCTAGAAACCCCACGAAAACCAAGATATCTCCTGTTCTGCATATACAACGAACTGTGGAGTGGTGAAAACACCAGATAACGTGTTTCTCGCATTAACTAGCTCGAAATGAGCGATCTCGAAGATTCTGCATACTTCTGACTGAAGTCTCACCAAGATTATCGCAGAAAATGCATACCTCAGCTTGAAACCTCACGAAAACCCAGATATTGCCGGTTCTGCATATCAAACCAACTGTGGAGTGGTGAAAACACCAGACAACGTGTTTCTCGCATTAAATAGATCGAAATGTGCGATCTCGATGATTCTGCATACTTCTAACAGAAGTCTCACCATGATTATCGCAGAAAATGCATATCTCTGCTAGAAACTCCACGAAAACCAAGATATCTCCTGATCTGCATATCCAACGAACTGTGGAGTGGTGAAAACCCCAGAAAACGTGTTTCTCGCATTAAATAGCTCGAAAAGTACGATGTCGATGACTCTGCATACTTCGGACAGAAGTCTCACCAAGATTATCGCAGACAATGCATATCTCTGCTTGAAACCCCACGAAAACCAAGATATCGCCGGTTCTGCATATCATACGCACTGTGGAGTGCTGAAAACACCAGATATCGTGTTTCTCGCATTAAATAGCTCGAAAAGTGCGATCTAGATGGTTCTGCATACTTCTAACAGAAGTCTCACCAAGCTTATCGCAGAAAATGCATATCTGAGCTTGAAACCCCACGAAAATCAAGATGTCGCCGCTTCTGCATATCAAACGCACTGTGGAGTGGTGAAAACACCAGATAAGGTTTTTCTCGCATTAAATAGCTCAAAAAGTGCGATCTCGATGATTCTGCACACTTCGGACAGATGTCTCACCAAGATTATCGTAAAAAGTGCATATCTCAGCTTGAAACCCCACGAAAACCAAGATATCACCTGTTCTGCATATCATACGCACTGTGGAGTGCTGAAAACACCAGATATCGTGTTTCTCGCATTAAATAGCTCGAAAAGAGCGATCTAGATGATTCTGCATACTTCTGGCAGAAGACTCACATAGATTATCGCAGAAAATGCATATCTCTGCTAGAAACCCCACGAAAACCAAGATATCTCCTGTTCTGCATATACAACGAACTGTGGAGTGGTGAAAACACCAGATAACGTGTTTCTCGCATTAACTAGCTCGAAATGAGCGATCTAGATGATTCTGCATACTTCTGACAGAAGACTCACCAAGATTATCGCTGAAAATGCATATCTCAGCACGAAAAACCACGAAAATCAAGATATCGCCGGTTCTGCATATCAAACGAACTGTGGAGTGGTGAAAACAACCAGATAACGTGTTTCTCTCATTAAATAGCTCGAAAAGAGGGATCTCGATGATTCTGCATACTTCTGACAGAAGACTCACCAAGATTATCGCTGAAAATGCATATCTCAGCACGAAAAACCACGAAAATCAAGATATCGCCGGTTCTGCATATCAAACGAACTGTGGAGTGGTGAAAACAACCAGATAACGTGTTTCTCGCATTAAGTTGCTCGAAAAGAGCGAACTCGAAGATTCTGCATACTTCTGACTGAAGTCTCACCAAGATTATCGCAGAAAATGCATTTCTCAGCTTGAAACCCGACGAAAACCAAACATCGCCGGTTCTGCATATCAAACCAACTGTGGAGTGGTGAAAACACCAGACAACGTGTTTCTCGCATTAAATAGATCGAAAAGTGCGATCTCGATGATTCTGCATACTTCTAACAGAAGTCTCACCATGATTATCGCAGATAATGCATATCTCAGCTTGAAACCCCACGAAAACCCAGATATCGCCGGTTCTGCATATCAAACGCACTGTGGGGTGGTGAAAACACCAGATAAGGTTTTTCTCGCATTAAATAGCTCAAAAAGTGCGATCTCGATGATTCTGCACACTTCGGACAGATGTCTCACCAAGATTATCGCAGACAATGCACATCTCAGCTTGAAACCCCACGAAAACCAAGATATCGCCGGTTCTGCATATCATACGCACTGTGGAGTGCTGAAAACACCAGATAACGTGTTTCTCGCATTAACTAGCTCGAAATGAGCGATCTAGATGATTCTGCATACTTCTGACAGAAGACTCACCAAGATTATCGCTGAAAATGCATATCTCAGCACGAAAAACCACGAAAATCAAGATATCGCCGGTTCTGCATATCAAACGAACTGTGGAGTGGTGAAAACAACCAGATAACGTGTTTCTCTCATTAAATAGCTCGAAAAGAGGGATCTCGATGATTCTGCATACTTCTGACAGAAGACTCACCAAGATTATCGCTGAAAATGCATATCTCAGCACGAAAAACCACGAAAATCAAGATATCGCCGGTTCTGCATATCAAACGAACTGTGGAGTGGGGAAAACAACCAGATAACGTGTTTCTCGCATTAAGTTGCTCGAAAAGAGCGAACTCGAAGATTCTGCATACTTCTGACTGAAGTCTCACCAAGATTATCGCAGAAAATGCATTTCTCAGCTTGAAACCCGACGAAAACCAAACATCGCCGGTTCTGCATATCAAACCAACTGTGGAGTGGTGAAAACACCAGACAACGTGTTTCTCGCATTAAATAGATCGAAAAGTGCGATCTCGATGATTCTGCATACTTCTAACAGAAGTCTCACCATGATTATCGCAGATAATGCATATCTCTGCTAGAAACCCCACGAAAACCAAGATATCTCCGGTTCTGCATATCATACGCACTGTGGAGTGCTGAAAACACCAGATATCGTGTTTCTCGCATTAAATAGCTCGAAAAGAGCGATCTAGATGATTCTGCATACTTCTGGCAGAAGACTCACATAGATTATCGCAGAAAATGCATATCTCTGCTAGAAACCCCACGAAAACCAAGATATCTCCTGTTCTGCATATACAACGAACTGTGGAGTGGTGAAAACACCAGATAACGTGTTTGTCGCATTAAATAGATCGAAAAGTGCGATCTAGATGATTCTGCATACTTCTGGCAGAAGACTCACATAGATTATCGCAGAAAATGCATATCTCTGCTAGAAACCCCACGAAAACCAAGATATCTCCTGTTCTGCATATACAACGAACTGTGTAGTGGTGAAAACACCAGATAACGTGATTCTAGCATTAACTAGCTCGAAATGAGCGATGTCGAAGATTCTGCATACTTCTGACAGAAGACTCACCAAGATTATCGCTGAAAATGCATATCTCAGCAGGAAAAACCACGAAAATCAAGATATCGCCGGTTCTGCATATCAAACGAACTGTGGAGTGTTGAAAACACAAGAAAACGTGTTTCTCGCATTAAATAGCTCGAAAAGAGCGATCTAGATGATTCTGCATACTTCTGACGGAAGACTCACCAAGATTATCGCAGAAAATGCATATCTCAGCTACAAACCCCACGAAAACCAAGATATCTCCGGTTCTGCATATCAAACGCACTGTGGGGTGGTGAAAACACAAGAAAACGTGTTTCTCGCATTAAATAGCTCGAAAAGAGCGATCTAGATGGTTCTGCATACTTCTGACAGAAGACTCACCAAGATTATCGCAGAAAATGCATATCTCAGCTTGAACCCCGACGAAAGCCAAGATGTCGCCGGTTCTGCATATCAAACGCACTGTGGAGTGGTGAAAACACCAGATAACGTGTTTCTCGCATTAAATAGCTCGAAAAGAGCGATCCCGATGATTCTGCATACTTCTGACAGAAGTCTCGCCAAGATTATCGCAGAAAATGCATATTTCAGCTTGAAACCCCACGAAAACCAAGATATCGCCGGTTCTGCATATCATACGCACTGTGGAGTGCTGAAAACACCAGATATCGTGTTTCTCGCATTAAATAGCTCGAAAAGAGCGATCTAGATGATTCTGCATACTTCTGGCAGAAGACTCACATAGATTATCGCAGAAAATGCATATCTCTGCTAGAAACCCCACGAAAACCAAGATATCTCCTGTTCTGCATATACAACGAACTGTGGAGTGGTGAAAACACCAGATAACGTGTTTGTCGCATTAACTAGCTCGAAATGAGCGATCTAGATGATTCTGCATACTTCTGACAGAAGACTCACCAAGATTATCGCTGAAAATGCATATCTCAGCACGAAAAACCACGAAAATCAAGATATCGCCGGTTCTGCATATCAAACGAACTGTGGAGTGGTGAAAACAACCAGATTACGTGTTTCTCTCATTAAATAGCTCGAAAAGAGGGATCTCGATGATTCTGCATACTTCTGACAGAAGACTCACCAAGATTATCGCTGAAAATGCATATCTCAGCACGAAAAACCACGAAAATCAAGATATCGCCGGTTCTGCATATCAAACGAACTGTGGAGTGGTGAAAACAACCAGACAACGTGTTTCTCGCATTAAATAGATCGAAAAGTGCGATCTCGAAGATTCTGCATACTTCTGACTGAAGTCTCACCAAGATTATCGCAGATAATGCATATCTCTGCTAGAAACCCCACGAAAACCAAGATATCTCCTGTTCTGCATATACAACGAACTGTGTAGTGGTGAAAACACCAGATAACGTGTTTCTAGCATTAACTAGCTCGAAATGAGCGATGTCGAAGATTCTGCATACTTCTGACAGAAGACTCACCAAGATTATCGCTGAAAATGCATATCTCAGCAGGAAAAACCACGAAAATCAAGATATCGCCGGTTCTGCATATCAAACGAACTCTGGAGTGTTGAAAACACAAGAAAACGTGTTTCTCGCATTAAATAGCTCGAAAAGAGCGATCTAGATGATTCTGCATACTTCTGACGGAAGACTCACCAAGATTATCGCAGAAAATGCATATCTCAGCTACAAACCCCACGAAAACCAAGATATCTCCGGTTCTGCATATCAAACGCACTGTGGGGTGGTGAAAACACAAGAAAACGTGTTTCTCGCATTAAATAGCTCGAAAAGAGCGATCTAGATGGTTCTGCATACTTCTGACAGAAGACTCACCAAGATTATCGCAGAAAATGCATATCTCAGCTTGAACCCCGACGAAAGCCAAGATGTCGCCGGTTCTGCATATCAAACGCACTGTGGAGTGGTGAAAACACCAGATAACGTGTTTCTCGCATTAAATAGCTCGAAAAGAGCGATCCCGATGATTCTGCATACTTCTGACAGAAGTCTCGCCAAGATTATCGTAGAAAATGCATATCTCAGCTTGAATCCCGACCGTAACCAAGATATCTCCGGTTCTGCATGTCAAACGCACTGTGGAGTGCCGAAAACACCAGATAACGTGTTTCTCGCATTAAGTAGCTCGAAAAGAGCGATCTCGATTATTCTGCATACTTCTGACTGAAGTCTCACCAAGATTGCCGCAGAAAATGCATATCTCATCTTGAAACCCCACGAAAACCCAGATATCGCCGGTTCTGCATATCAAACCAACTGTGGAGTGGTGAAAACACCAGACAACGTGTTTCTCGCATTAAATAGATCGAAAAGAGCGTTCTGGATGATTCTGCATACTTCTCATAGATGAAACACAAAGATTATCGCAGAAAATGCATATTTCAGCTGGAAACCCCACGAAAACCAAGATATCTCCTGTTCTGCATATACAACGAACTGTGGAGTGGTGAAAACACCAGATAACGTGTTTCTCGCATTAACTAGCTCGAAATGAGCGATCTCGTAGATTCTGCATACCTCTGACTGAAGTCTCACCAAGATTATCGCAGAAAATGCATATCTCAGCTTGAAACCCGACGAAAACCAAACATCGCCGGTTCTGCATATCAAACCAACTGTGGAGTGGTGAAAAAACCAGACAACGTGTTTCTCGCATTAAATAGATCGAAAAGTGCGATCTCGATGATTCTGCATACTTCTAACAGAAGTCTCACCATGATTATCGCAGATAATGCATATCTCTGCTAGAAACCCCACGAAAACCAAGATATCTCCTGTTCTGCATATACAACGAACTGTGGAGTGGTGAAAACACCAGATAACGTGTTTCTAGCATTAACTTGCTCGAGATGAGCGATCTCGAAGATTCTGCATACTTCTGACAGGAGACTCACCAAGATTATCGCTGAAAATGCATATCTCAGCACGAAAAACCACGAAAATCAAGATATCGCCGGTTCTGCATATCAAACGAACTGTGGAGTGGTGAAAACAACCAGATAACGTGTTTCTCGCATTAAATAGCTCGAAAAGAGGGATCTCGATGATTCTGCATACTTCTGACAGAAGACTCACCAAGATTATCGCAGAAAATGCATATCTCAGCTTGAACCCCGACGAAATCCAAGATGTCGCCGGTACTGCATGTCAAACGCACTGTGGAGTGGTGAAAACACCAGATAACGTGTATCTCGCATTAAGTAGCTCGAAAAGAGCGATCTCGAAGATTCAGCATCCTTCTGAGAGAAGTCTCACCAAGATTATCGTAGAAAATCCATATCTCAGCTTGAAACCCCACGAAAACTGAGGTATCACTGGTTCTGCATATCAAACGCACTGTGGAGTGCTGAAAACACCAGATAACGTTTTGTCGCATTAAATAGTTCGAATAGAGCGATCTCGATGATTAAGCATACTTCGGACAGAAGTCTCACCAAGATTATCGTAAAAAGTGCATATCTCAGCTTGAAACCCCACGAAAACCAAGATATCACCTGTTCTGCATATCCAACGAACTGTGGTGTGGTGAAAACCCCAGAAAACGTGTTTCTCGCATTAAATAGCTCGAAAAGTACGATCTCGATGACTCTGCATACTTCGGACAGAAGCCTCACCAAGATTATCGCATAAAATGCATATCTGAGCTTGAAACCCCACGAAAACCAGGATATCGCTGGTTCTGCATATCAAACGCACTGTGGAGTGGTGAAATCACCAGATAACGTGTTTCTCGCATTAAATATGTCGAAAAGAGCGATCTCGATGTTTCTGCATACTTCGGACAGAGGTCTCACCAAGATTATCGCAGAAAATGCATATCTCAGCTTGAAACCCCACGAAAACCCAGATATCGCCGGTTCTGCATATCAAACGCACTGTGGGGTGGTGAAAACACCAGATAAGGTTTTTCTCGCATTAAATAGCTCAAAAAGTGCGATCTCGATGATTCTGCACACTTCGGACAGATGTCTCACCAAGATTATCGCAGACAATGCACATCTCAGCTTGAAACCCCACGAAAACCAAGATATCGCCGGTTCTGCATATCATACGCACTGTGGAGTGCTGAAAACACCAGATATCCTGTTTCTCGCATTAAATAGCACGAAAAGTGCGATCTCGATGATTCTGCATACTTCGGACAGAATTCTCACCATGATTATCGTAAAAAATGCATATCTCAGCTTGAAACCCCACGAAAACCAAGATATCGCTGGTTCTGCATATCAAACGCACTGTGGAGTGGTGAAAACACCAGATAACGTGTATCTCGCATTAAGTAGCTCGAAAAGAGCGATCTCGAAGATTCAGCATCCTTCTGAGAGAAGTCTCACCAAGATTATCGTAGAAAATGCATATCTCAGCTTGAAACCCCACGAAAACTGAGGTATCACTGGTTCTGCATATCAAACGCACTGTGGAGTGCTGAAAACACCAGATAACGTTTTGTCGCATTAAATAGTTCGAATAGAGCGATCTCGATGATTAAGCATACTTCGGACAGAAGTCTCACCAAGATTATCGTAAAAAGTGCATATCTCAGCTTGAAACCCCACGAAAACCAAGATATCACCTGTTCTGCATATCCAACGAACTGTGGTGTGGTGAAAACCCCAGAAAACGTGTTTCTCGCATTAAATAGCTCGAAAAGTACGATCTCGATGACTCTGCATACTTCGGACAGAAGCCTCACCAAGATTATCGCATAAAATGCATATCTGAGCTTGAAACCCCACGAAAACCAGGATATCGCTGGTTCTGCATATCAAACGCACTGTGGAGTGGTGAAATCACCAGATAACGTGTTTCTCGCATTAAATATGTCGAAAAGAGCGATCTCGATGTTTCTGCATACTTCGGACAGAGGTCTCACCAAGATTATCGCAGAAAATGCATATCTCAGCTTGAAACCCCACGAAAACCCAGATATCGCCGGTTCTGCATATCAAACGCACTGTGGGGTGGTGAAAACACCAGATAAGGTTTTTCTCGCATTAAATAGCTCAAAAAGTGCGATCTCGATGATTCTGCACACTTCGGACAGATGTCTCACCAAGATTATCGCAGACAATGCACATCTCAGCTTGAAACCCCACGAAAACCAAGATATCGCCGGTTCTGCATATCATACGCACTGTGGAGTGCTGAAAACACCAGATATCCTGTTTCTCGCATTAAATAGCACGAAAAGTGCGATCTCGATGATTCTGCATACTTCGGACAGAATTCTCACCATGATTATCGTAAAAAATGCATATCTCAGCTTGAAACCCCACGAAAACCAAGATATCGCTGGTTCTGCATATCAAACGCACTGTGGAGTGGTGAAAACACCAGATAACGTGTTTCTCGCATTAAATAGATCGAAATGTGCGATCTCGATGATTCTGCATACTTCTAACAGAAGTCTCACCATGATTATCGCAGAAAATGCATATCTCTGCTAGAAACCCCACGAAAACCAAGATATCTCCTGTTCTGCATATCCAACGAACTGTGGAGTGGTGAAAACCCCAGAAAACGTGCTTCTCGCATTAAATAGCTCGAAAAGAGCGATCCCGATGATTCTGCATACTTCTGGCAGAAGTCTCACCATGATTATCGCAGAAAATGCATATCTCAGCTTGATACCCTACGACAGCCAAGATGTCGCCGGTTCTGCATATTAAACGCACTGTGGAGTGGTGAAAACACCAGATAACGTGTTTCTCGCATTAACTAGCTCGAAAAGAGGGATCTCGATGATTCTGCAAACTTCTGACAGAAGACTCACCAAGATTATCGCAGAAAATGCATGTCTCAGCTTGAAACCCGACGAAATCCAAGATGTCGCTGGTTCCGCATATCAAACGCACTGTGGAGTGGTGAAAACACCAATTAACGTGTTTCTCGCATTAAATAGCTCGAAAAGAGGGATGTCGATGATTCTGCATACTTCTGACAGAAGACTCACCAAGTTTATCGCAGAAAATGCATATCTCAGCTGGAAACACCACGAAAAACAAGATATCTCCTGTTCTGCATATACAACGTACTGTGGAGTGGTGAAAACAACCATATATCGTGTTTCTCGCATTAAGTTGCTCGAAAAGAACGATCTCGAAGATTCTGCATACTTCTGGCAGAAGACTCACCTAGATTATCGCAGAAAATGCATATCTCTGCTAGAAACCCCACGAAAACCAAGATATCTCCTGTTCTGCATATACAACGTACTGTGGAGTGGTGAAAACACCAGATAACGTGTTTCTCGCATTAACTAGCTCGAAATGAGCGATCTCGAAGATTCTGCATACTTCTGACTGAAGTCTCACCAAGATTATCGCAGAAAATGCATATTTCAGCTGGAAACCCCACGAAAACCAAGATATCGCCGGTTCTGCATATCATACGCACTGTGGAGTGCTGAAAACACCAGATATCGTGTTTCTCGCATTAAATAGCTCGAAAAGAGCGATCTAGATGATTCTGCATACTTCTGGCAGAAGACTCACATAGATTATCGCAGAAAATGCATATCTCTGCTAGAAACCCCACGAAAACCAAGATATCTCCTGTTCTGCATGTACAACGAACTGTGGAGTGGTGAAAACACCAGATAACGTGTTTCTCGCATTAACTAGCTCGAAATGTGCGATCTCGATGATTCTGCATACTTCTGACAGAAGACTCACCAAGATTATCGCAGAAAATGCATATCTCAGCTGGACACACCACGAAAATCAAGATATCGCCGGTTCTGCATATCAAACGCACTGTGGAGTGGTGAAAATACCAGATAACGTGTTTCTCGCATTAAATAGCTCGAAAAGAGCGATCTAGATGATTCTGCATACTTCTGACAGAAGACTCACCAAGATTATCGCTGAAAATGCATATCTCAGCACGAAAAACCTCGAAAATCAAGATATCGCCGGTTCTGCATATCAAACGAACTGTGGAGTGGTGAAAACAACCAGATAACGTGTTTCTCTCATTAAATAGCTCGAAAAGAGCGATGCCGATGATTCTGCATACTTCTGACAGAAGTCTCGCCAAGATTATCGTAGAAAATGCATATCTCAGCTTGAATCCCGACCGTAACCAAGATATCTCCGGTTCTGCATGTCAAACGCACTGTGGAGTGCCGAAAACACCAGATAACGTGTTTCTCGCATTAAGTAGCTCGAAAAGAGCGATCTCGATTATTCTGCATACTTCTGACTGAAGTCTCACCAAGATTGCCGCAGAAAATGCATATCTCATCTTGAAACCCCACGAAAACCCAGATATCGCCGGTTCTGCATATCAAACCAACTGTGGAGTGGTGAAAACACCAGACAACGTGTTTCTCGCATTAAATAGATCGAAAAGAGCGTTCTGGATGATTCTGCATACTTCTCATAGATGAAACACAAAGATTATCGCAGAAAATGCATATTTCAGCTGGAAACCCCACGAAAACCAAGATATCTCCTGTTCTGCATATACAACGAACTGTGGAGTGGTGAAAACACCAGATAACGTGTTTCTCGCATTAACTAGCTCGAAATGAGCGATCTCGTAGATTCTGCATACCTCTGACTGAAGTCTCACCAAGATTATCGCAGAAAATGCATATCTCAGCTTGAAACCCGACGAAAACCAAACATCGCCGGTTCTGCATATCAAACCAACTGTGGAGTGGTGAAAAAACCAGACAACGTGTTTCTCGCATTAAATAGATCGAAAAGTGCGATCTCGATGATTCTGCATACTTCTAACAGAAGTCTCACCATGATTATCGCAGATAATGCATATCTCTGCTAGAAACCCCACGAAAACCAAGATATCTCCTGTTCTGCATATACAACGAACTGTGGAGTGGTGAAAACACCAGATAACGTGTTTCTAGCATTAACTTGCTCGAAATGAGCGATCTCGAAGATTCTGCATACTTCTGACAGGAGACTCACCAAGATTATCGCTGAAAATGCATATCTCAGCACGAAAAACCACGAAAATCAAGATATCGCCGGTTCTGCATATCAAACGAACTGTGGAGTGGTGAAAACAACCAGATAACGTGTTTCTCGCATTAAATAGCTCGAAAAGAGGGATCTCGATGATTCTGCATACTTCTGACAGAAGACTCACCAAGATTATCGCAGAAAATGCATATCTCAGCTTGAACCCCGACGAAATCCAAGATGTCGCCGGTACTGCATGTCAAACGCACTGTGGAGTGGTGAAAACACCAGATAACGTGTATCTCGCATTAAGTAGCTCGAAAAGAGCGATCTCGAAGATTCAGCATCCTTCTGAGAGAAGTCTCACCAAGATTATCGTAGAAAATGCATATCTCAGCTTGAAACCCCACGAAAACTGAGGTATCACTGGTTCTGCATATCAAACGCACTGTGGAGTGCTGAAAACACCAGATAACGTTTTGTCGCATTAAATAGTTCGAATAGAGCGATCTCGATGATTAAGCATACTTCGGACAGAAGTCTCACCAAGATTATCGTAAAAAGTGCATATCTCAGCTTGAAACCCCACGAAAACCAAGATATCACCTGTTCTGCATATCCAACGAACTGTGGTGTGGTGAAAACCCCAGAAAACGTGTTTCTCGCATTAAATAGCTCGAAAAGTACGATCTCGATGACTCTGCATACTTCGGACAGAAGCCTCACCAAGATTATCGCATAAAATGCATATCTGAGCTTGAAACCCCACGAAAACCAGGATATCGCTGGTTCTGCATATCAAACGCACTGTGGAGTGGTGAAATCACCAGATAACGTGTTTCTCGCATTAAATATGTCGAAAAGAGCGATCTCGATGTTTCTGCATACTTCGGACAGAGGTCTCACCAAGATTATCGCAGAAAATGCATATCTCAGCTTGAAACCCCACGAAAACCCAGATATCGCCGGTTCTGCATATCAAACGCACTGTGGGGTGGTGAAAACACCAGATAAGGTTTTTCTCGCATTAAATAGCTCAAAAAGTGCGATCTCGATGATTCTGCACACTTCGGACAGATGTCTCACCAAGATTATCGCAGACAATGCACATCTCAGCTTGAAACCCCACGAAAACCAAGATATCGCCGGTTCTGCATATCATACGCACTGTGGAGTGCTGAAAACACCAGATATCCTGTTTCTCGCATTAAATAGCACGAAAAGTGCGATCTCGATGATTCTGCATACTTCGGACAGAATTCTCACCATGATTATCGTAAAAAATGCATATCTCAGCTTGAAACCCCACGAAAACCAAGATATCGCTGGTTCTGCATATCAAACGCACTGTGGAGTGGTGAAAACACCAGATAACGTGTTTCTCGCATTAAATAGATCGAAATGTGCGATCTCGAAGATTCTGCATACTTCTAACAGAAGTCTCACCATGATTATCGCAGAAAATGCATATCTCTGCTAGAAACCCCACGAAAACCAAGATATCTCCTGTTCTGCATATCCAACGAACTGTGGAGTGGTGAAAACCCCAGAAAACGTGCTTCTCGCATTAAATAGCTCGAAAAGAGCGATCCCGATGATTCTGCATACTTCTGGCAGAAGTCTCACCATGATTATCGCAGAAAATGCATATCTCAGCTTGATACCCTACGACAGCCAAGATGTCGCCGGTTCTGCATATTAAACGCACTGTGGAGTGGTGAAAACACCAGATAACGTGTTTCTCGCATTAACTAGCTCGAAAAGAGGGATCTCGATGATTCTGCAAACTTCTGACAGAAGTCTCGCCAAGATTATCGTAGAAAATGCATATCTCAGCTTGAATCCCGACCGTAACCAAGATATCTCCGGTTCTGCATGTCAAACGCACTGTGGAGTGCCGAAAACACCCGATAACGTGTTTCTCGCATTAAGTAGCACGAAAAGAGCGATCTCGATTATTCTGCATACTTCTGACTGAAGTCTCACCAAGATTGCCGCAGAAAATGCATATCTCAGCTTGAAACCCCACGAAAACCCAGATATCGCCGGTTCTGCATTTCAGACGCACTGTGGAGTGGTGAAACACCAGAAAACGTGTTTCTCGCATTAAGTAACTCGAAAAGAGCGTTCTCGAAGATTCTGCATACTTCTGACAGAAGACTCACCAAGATTATCGCAGAAAATGCATATCTCAGCTACAAACCCCACGAAAACCAAGATATCTCCGGTTCTGCATATCAAACGCACTGGGGGGTGGTGAAAACACAAGAAAACGTGTTTCTCGCATTAAATAGCTGGAGAAGAGAGATCTAGATGGTTCTGCATACTTCTGACAGAAGACTCACCAAGATTAACGCAGAAAATGCATATCTCATCTACAAACCCCACGAAAACCAAGATATCGCCGGTTCTGCATTTCAGACGCACTGTGGAGTGGTGAAACACCAGAAAACGTGTTTCTCGCATTAAGTATCTCGAAAAGAGCGTTCTCGAAGATTCTGCATACTTCTGAAAGAAGTATCGCCTAGATTATCGTAGAAAATGCATATCTCATCTTGAATCCCGACCGTAACCAAGATATCTCCGGTTCTGCATGTCAAACGCACTGTGGAGTGCCGAAAACACCAGATAACGTGTTTCTCGCATTAAGTAGCTCGAAAAGAGCGATCTCGATTATTCTGCATACTTCTGACTGAAGTCTCACCAAGATTGCCGCAGAAAATGCATATCTCAGCTTGAAAACCCACGAAAACCCAGATATCGCCGGTTCTGCATATCAAACCAACTGTGGAGTGGTGAAAACACCAGACAACGTGTTTCTCGCATTAAATAGATCGAAAAGAGCGTTCTGGATGATTCTGCATACTTCTCATAGATGAAACACAAAGATTATCGCAGAAAATGCATATTTCAGCTGGAAACCCCACGAAAACCAATTTTTCGGTGGCTCTGCATATCAAACGCACTGTGGAGCGGTCAAAACACCAGAAATCTTGTTTTTTCACATTAAATAGCTCGAAACGAGCGATCTCGATGATTCTGCATACTTCGGACAGAAGGCTCACCAAGATTGCCGCAGAAAATGCATATCTCAGCTTGAAACCCGACGAAATCCAAGATGTCGCCGGTTCTGCATGTCAAACGTACTGTGGAGTGGTCAATACACCAGAAAACGTGTTTGTCGAATTAAATAGCTCGAGAAGAGCGATCTAGATGATTCTGCATACTTCTGACTGAAGTCTCACCAATATTATCGCAGAAAATGCATATCTCAGCTTGAAACACCACGAAAACCAAGATGTCGCCGGTTCTGCATATCAAACGCACTGTGGGGTGGTGAAAACACCAGAAAACGTGTTACTCGCATTAACTAGCTCGAAAAGAGCGTTCTGGATGATTCTGCATACTTCTCATAGATGAAATACAAAGATTATCGCAGAAAATGCATATTTCAGCTGGAAACCCCACGAAAACCAATTTATCGGTGGCTCTACATATCAAACGCACTGTGGAGTGGTGAAAACACCAGATAACGTGTTTCTCGCATTAAATAGCTCGAAAAGAGCGATCTCGATGAATCTGCATACTTCGGACAGAAGTCTCACCAAGATTATCGTAAAAAATGCATATCTCGGCTTGAAACCCCACGAAAACCAAGATATCGCTGGTACTGCATATCAAACGCACTGTGGAGTGGTGAAAACACCAGATAACGTGTTTCTCGCATTAAACAGCTCGAAAAGAGCGATCGCGATGAATCTGCATACTTCGGACAGTAGTCTCACCAAGATTATCGTAAAAAATGCATATCTCAGCTTGAAACCCAACGAAAGCCAAGATATCGCTGGTTCTGCATATCAAACGCACTGTGGAGTGGTAAAAACACCAGACAAGGTTTTTCTCGCATTAACTAGCTCGAAAAGAGCGATCTCGATGATTCTGCATACTTCTGACAGAAGACTCACCTAGATTATCGCAGAAAATGCATATCTCACCTGGAAACACCACGAAAATCAAGATATCGCCGGTTCTGCATATCAAACGAACTGTGGAGTGGTGAAAACAGCCAGATAACGTGTATCTCGCATTAAAAAGCTCGAAAAGAGGGATCTCGGTGATTCTGCATACTTCTGACAGAAGACTCACCAAGATTATCGCAGAAAATGCATATCTCAGCTGGAAACACCACGAAAATCAAGATATCGCCGGTTCTGCATATCAAACGCACTGTGGAATGTTGAAAACACCAGAAAACTTGTTTTTTCGCATTAAATAGCTCGAAAAGAGCGATCTAGATGATTCTGCATACTTCTGACTGAAGTCTCACCAAGATTATCGCAGAAAATGCATATCTCAGCTTGAAACCTCACGAAAATCAAGACGTCGCCGGTTCTGCATATCAAACGCACTGTAGAGTGGTGAAAACAACCAGATAACGTCTTTCTCGCATTAAATAGCTCGAAAAGAGCGATCTAGATGATTCTGCATACTTCTGGCAGAAGACTCACCTAGATTATCGCAGAAAATGCATATCTCAGCTGGAAACACCACGAAAATCAAGATATCGCCGGTTCTGCATATCAAACGCACTGTGGAATGTTGAAAACACCAGAAACCTTGTTTTTTCGCATTAAATAGCTCGAAAAGAGCGATCTAGATGACTCTGCATACTTCGGACTGAAGTCTCACCAAGATTATCGCAGAAAATGCATATCTGAGCTTGAAACCACACGAAAACCAGGATATCGTCGGTTCTGCATATCATACGCACTGTGGAGTGGTGAAAGCACCAGATAACGTGTTTCTCGCATTAAATAGCTCGAAACGAGCGATCTCGATGATTAAGCATACTTCGGACAGATGTCTCACCAAGATTATCGCAGAAATTGCATATCTCAGCTTGAAACCCCACGAAAACCTAGATATCGCTGGTTCTGCATATTAAACGCAGTGTTGAGTGCTGGAAACACCAGATAACGTGTTTCTCACATTAAATAGCTCGAATAGAGCGATCTCGATGATTAAGCATACTTCGGACAGAAGTCTCACCAAGATTATCGTAAAAAATGCATATCTCGGCCTGAAACCCCACGAAAACCAAGATATCGCTGGTACTGCATATCAAACGCACTGTGGAGTGGTGAAAACACCAGATAACGTGTTTCTCGCATTAAACAGCTCGAAAAGAGCGATCGCGATGAATCTGCATACTTCGGACAGAAGTCTCACCAAGATTATCGTAAAAAATGCATATCTCAGCTTGAAACCCAACGAAAGCCAAGATATCGCTGGTTCTGCATATCAAACGCACTGTGGAGTGGTAAAAACACCAGACAAGGTTTTTCTCGCATTAACTAGCTCGAAAAGAGCGATCTCGATGATTCTGCATACTTCTGACAGAAGACTCACCTAGATTATCGCAGAAAATGCATATCTCACCTGGAAACACCACGAAAATCAAGATATCGCCGGTTCTGCATATCAAACGAACTGTGGAGTGGTGAAAACAGCCAGATAACGTGTATCTCGCATTAAAAAGCTCGAAAAGAGGGATCTCGGTGATTCTGCATACTTCTGACAGAAGACTCACCAAGATTATCGCAGAAAATGCATATCTCAGCTGGAAACACCACGAAAATCAAGATATCGCCGGTTCTGCATATCAAACGCACTGTGGAATGTTGAAAACACCAGAAAACTTGTTTTTTCGCATTAAATAGCTCGAAAAGAGCGATCTAGATGATTCTGCATACTTCTGACTGAAGTCTCACCAAGATTATCGCAGAAAATGCATATCTCAGCTTGAAACCTCACGAAAATCAAGACGTCGCCGGTTCTGCATATCAAACGCACTGTAGAGTGGTGAAAGCAACCAGATAACGTGTTTCTCGCATTAAATAGCTCGAAAAGAGCGATCTAGATGATTCTGCATACTTCTGACTGAAGTCTCACCAAGATTATCGCAGAAAATGCATATCTCAGCTTGAAACCTCACGAAAATCAAGACGTCGCCGCTTCTGCATATCAAACGCACTGTAGAGTGGTGAAAGCAACCAGATAACGTCTTTCTCGCATTAAATAGCTCGAAAAGAGCGATCTAGATGATTCTGCATACTTCTGGCAGAAGACTCACCTAGATTATCGCAGAAAATGCATATCTCAGCTGGAAACACCACGAAAATCAAGATATCGCCGGTTCTGCATTTCAAACGCACTGTGGAATGTTGAAATCACCAGAAACCTTGTTTTTTCGCATTAAATAGCTCGAAAAGAGCGATCTAGATGACTCTGCATACTTCGGACTGAAGTCTCACCAAGATTATCGCAGAAAATGCATATCTGAGCTTGAAACCACACGAAAACCAGGATATCGTCGGTTCTGCACATCATACGCACTGTGGAGTGGTGAAAGCACCAGATAACGTGTTTCTCGCATTAAATAGCTCGAAACGAGCGATCTCGATGATTAAGCATACTTCGGACAGAAGTCTCACCAAGATTATCGTAAAAAATGCATATCTCAGCTTGAAACCCCACGAAAACCTAGATATCGCTGGTTCTGCATATTAAACGCAGTATTGAGTGCTGGAAACACCAGATAACGTGTTTCTCACATTAAATAGCTCGAATAGAGCGATCTCGATGATTAAGCATACTTCGGACAGAAGTCTCACCAAGATTATCGCAGAAATTGCATATCTGAGCTTGAAACCCCACGAAAACCTAGATATCGCTGGTTCTGCATATTAAACGCAGTATTGAGTGCTGGAAACACCAGATAACGTGTTTCTCACATTAAATAGCTCGAATAGAGCGATCTCGATGATTAAGCATACTTCGGACAGAAGTCTCACCAAGATTATCGTAAAAAGTGCATATCTCAGCTTGAAACCCCACGAAAACTGAGATATCGCTGGTTCTGCATATCAAACGCACTGTGGAGTGCTGAAAACACCAGATAACGTTTTGTCGCATTAAATAGCTCGAATAGAGCGATCTCGATGATTCTGCATACTTCGGAAAGAAGTCTCACCAAGATTATCGTAAAAAATGCATATCTCAGCTTGAAACCCCACGAAAACCCAGATATCGCCGGTTCTGCATATCAAACGCACTGTGGAGTGGTGAAAACACCAGATAACGTTTTGTCGCATTAAATAGCTCGAATAGAGCGATCTCGATGATTCTGCATACTTCTGACAGAAGTCTCACCAGGATTATCGCAGAAAATGCATATCTCTGCTTGAAACCCCACGAAAACCCAGATATCGCCGGTTCTGCATATCAAACGCACTGTGGAGTGGTGAAAACACCAGATAACGTTTTGTCGCATTAAATAGCTCGAATAGAGCGATCTCGATGATTCTGCATACTTCGGACAGAAGTCTCACCAAGATTATCGTAAAAAATGCATATCTCAGCTTGAAACCCCACGAAAACCAAGATATCGCTGGTACTGCATATCGAACGCACTGTGGAGTGGTGAAAACCCCACAAAACGTGTTTCTCGCATTAACTCGCTCGAAATGAGCGATCTCGAAGATTCTGCATACTTCTGACAGAAGACTCACCAAGATTATCGCTGAAAATGCATATCTCAGCACGAAAAACCACGAAAACCAAGATATCTCCTGTTCTGCATATACAACGAACTGTGGAGTGGTGAAAACACCAGATAACGTGTTTCTAGCATTAACTCGCTCGAAATGAGCGATCTCGAAGATTCTGCATACTTCTGACAGAAGACTCACCAAGATTATCGCTGAAAATGCATATCTCAGCACGAAAAACCACGAAAATCAAGATATCGCCGGTTCTGCATATCAAACGAACTGTGGAGTGGTGAAAACAACCAGATAACGTGTTTCTCGCATTAAATAGCTCGAAAAGAGGGATCTCGATGATTCTGCATACTTCTGACAGAAGACTCACCAAGATTATCGCAGAAAATGCATATCTCAGCTTGAACCCCGACGAAATCCAAGATGTCGCCGGTACTGCATGTCAAACGCACTGTGGAGTGGTGAAAACACCAGATAACGTGTATCTCGCATTAAGTAGCTCGAAAAGAGCGATCTCGAAGATTCTGCATCCTTCTGAGAGAAGTCTCACCAAGATTATCGTAGAAAATGCATATCTCAGCTTGAAACCCCACGAAAACTGAGGTATCACTGGTTCTGCATATCAAACGCACTGTGGAGTGCTGAAAACACCAGATAACGTTTTGTCGCATTAAATAGTTCGAATAGAGCGATCTCGATGATTAAGCATACTTCGGACAGAAGTCTCACCAAGATTATCGTAAAAAGTGCATATCTCAGCTTGAAACCCCACGAAAACCAAGATATCACCTGTTCTGCATATCCAACGAACTGTGGTGTGGTGAAAACCCCAGAAAACGTGTTTCTCGCATTAAATAGCTCGAAAAGTACGATCTCGATGACTCTGCATACTTCGGACAGAAGCCTCACCAAGATTATCGCATAAAATGCATATCTGAGCTTGAAACCCCTCGAAAACCAGGATATCGCTGGTTCTGCATATCAAACGCACTGTGGAGTGGTGAAATCACCAGATAACGTGTTTCTCGCATTAAATATGTCGAAAAGAGCGATCTCGATGTTTCTGCATACTTCGGACAGAGGTCTCACCAAGATTATCGCAGAAAATGCATATCTCAGCTTGAAACCCCACGAAAACCCAGATATCGCCGGTTCTGCATATCAAACGCACTGTGGGGTGGTGAAAACACCAGATAAGGTTTTTCTCGCATTAAATAGCTCAAAAAGTGCGATCCCGATGATTCTGCACACTTCGGACAGATGTCTCACCAAGATTATCGCAGACAATGCACATCTCAGCTTGAAACCCCACGAAAACCAAGATATCGCCGGTTCTGCATATCATACGCACTGTGGAGTGCTGAGAACACCAGATATCCTGTTTCTCGCATTAAATAGCACGAAAAGTGCGATCTCGATGATTCTGCATACTTCGGACAGAATTCTCACCATGATTATCGTAAAAAATGCATATCTCAGCTTGAAACCCCACGAAAACCAAGATATCGCTGGTTCTGCATATCAAACGCACTGTGGAGTGGTGAAAACACCAGATAACGTGTTTCTAGCATTAACTCGCTCGAAATGAGCGATCTCGAAGATTCTGCATACTTCTGACAGAAGACTCACCAAGATTATCGCTGAAAATGCATATCTCAGCACGAAAAACCACGAAAATCAAGATATCGCCGGTTCTGCATATCAAACGAACTGTGGAGTGGTGAAAACAACCAGATAACGTGTTTCTCGCATTAAATAGCTCGAAAAGAGGGATCTCGATGATTCTGCATACTTCTGACAGAAGACTCACCAAGATTATCGCAGAAAATGTATATCTCAGCTGGACACACCACGAAAATCAAGATATCGCCGGTTCTGCATATCAAACGCACTGTGAAGTGGTGAAAATACCAGATAACGTGTTTCTCGCATTAAATAGCTCGAAAAGAGCGATCTAGATGATTCTGCATACTTCTGACAGAAGACTCACCAAGATTATCGCTGAAAATGCATATCTCAGCACGAAAAACCACGAAAATCAAGATATCGCCGGTTCTGCATATCAAACGAACTGTGGAGTGGTGAAAACAACCAGATAACGTGTTTCTCGCATTAAATAGCTCGAAAAGAGGGATCTCGATGATTCTGCATACTTCTGACAGAAGACTCACCAAGATTATCGCTGAAAATGCATATCTCAGCACGAAAAACCACGAAAATCAAGATATCGCCGGTTCTGCATATCATACGCACTGTGGAGTGCTGAAAACACCAGATATCCTGTTTCTCGCATTAAATAGCACGAAAAGTGCAATCTCGATGATTCTGCATACTTCGGACAGAATTCTCACCATGATTATCGTAAAAAATGCATATCTCAGCTTGAAACCCCACGAAAACCAAGATATCGCTGGTTCTGCATATCAAACGCACTGTGGAGTGGTGAAAACACCAGATAACGTGTTTCTCGCATTAAATAGATCGAAATGTGCGATCTCGATGATTCTGCATACTTCTAACAGAAGTCTCACCATGATTATCGCAGAAAATGCATATCTCTGCTAGAAACCCCACGAAAACCAAGATATCTCGTGTTCTGCATATCCAACGAACTGTGGAGTGGTGAAAACCCCAGAAAACGTGTTTCTCGCATTAAATAGCTCGAAAAGAGCGATCCCGATGATTCTGCATCCTTCTGACAGAAGTCTCACCATGATTATCGCAGAAAATGCATATCTCAGCTTGATACCCTACGACCGCCAAGATGTCGCCGGTTCTGCATAGTAAACGCACTGTGGAGTGGTGAAAACACCAGATAACGTGTTTCTCGCATTAACTAGCTCGAAAAGAGGGATCTCGATGATTCTGCATACTTCTGACAGAAGACTCACCAAGATTATCGCAGAAAATGCATGTCTCAGCTTGAAACCCGACGAAATCCAAGATGTCGATGGTTCCGCATATCAAACGCACTGTGGAGTGGTGAAAACACCAATTAACGTGTTTCTCGCATTAAATAGCTCGAAAAGAGGGATCTCGATGATTCTGCATACTTCTGACAGAAGACTCACCAAGTTTATCGCAGAAAATGCATATCTCAGCTGGAAACACCACGAAAAACAATATATCATCGGTTCTGCATATCAAACGCACTGTGGAATGTTGAAAACACCAGAAAACTTGTTTTTTCGCATTAAATAGCACGAAAAGAGCGATCTAGAAGATTCTGCATATTTCTGACTGAAGTCTCACCAAGATTATCGCAGAAAATGCATATCTCAGCTTGAAACCTCACGAAAATCAAGATGTCGCCCGTTCTGCATATCAAACGCACTGTGGAGTGGTGAAAACAACCATATATCGTGTTTCTCGCATTAAGTTGCTCGAAAAGAACGATCTCGAAGATTCTGCATACTTCTGGCAGAAGACTCACCTAGATTATCGCCGAAAATGCATATCTCTGCTAGAAACCCCACGAAAACCAAGATATCGCCGGTTCTGCATATCATACGCACTGTGGAGTGCTGAAAACACCAGATATCGTGTTTCTCGCATTAAATAGCTCGAAAAGAGCGATCTAGATGATTCTGCATACTTCTGGCAGAAGACTCATCTAGATTATCGCAGAAAATGCATATCTCTGCTAGAAACCCCACGAAAACCAAGATATCTCCTGTTCTGCATATACAACGAACTGTGGAGTGGGGAAAACACCAGATAACGTGTTTCTCGCATTAACTAGCTCGAAATGAGCGATCTAGATGATTCTGCATACTTCTGGCAGAAGACTCACATAGATTATCGCAGAAAATGCATATCTCTGCTAGAAACCCCACGAAAACCAAGATATCTCCTGTTCTGCATATACAACGAACTGTGGAGTGGTGAAAACACCAGATAACGTGTTTCTCGCATTAACTAGCTCGAAATGAGCGATCTCGATGATTCTGCATACTTCTGATAGAAGACTCACCAAGATTATCGCAGAAAATGCATATCTCAGCTGGACACACCACGAAAATCAAGATATCGCCGGTTCTGCATATCAAACGCACTGTGGAGTGGTGAAAATACCAGATAACGTGTTTCTCGCATTAAATAGCTCGAAAAGAGCGATCTAGATGATTCTGCATACTTCTGACAGAAGACTCACCCGGATTATCGCTGAAAATGCATATCTCAGCTTGAAACCCCACGAAAACCAAGATATCGCGGATTCTGCATATCAAACGCACTGTGGAGTGGTGAAAACACCGGATAAGGTTTTTCTCGCATTAACTAGCTCGAAAAGAGCGATCTCGATGTTTCAGCATACTTCGGACAGAAGTCTCACCAAGATTATCGCAGGAAATGCATATCTCAGCTTGAAACCCCACGAAAACAAAGATATCTACTGTTCTGCATATCCGACGAGCTGTGGAGTGGTGAAAACCTCAGAAAACGTGTTTCTCGCATTAAATAGCTCGAAAAGAGCGCTCTCGATGTTTCTGCATACTTCGGACAGATGTTTCACCAAGATTATTGTAGAAAATGCATATCTCAGCTTGACACCCGACGAAAACCAAAATATCGCCGGTTCTGCATATCAAACCAACTGTGGAGTGGTGAAAACTCCAGATAACGTGTTTCTCGCATTAACCAGCTCGAAAAGAGCGATCTCGACGATTCAGCATACTTCGGACAGAAGTCTCTCCAAGTTTATCGCAGAAAATGCATATCTCAGCTTGAAACCCCTCGAAAACCAAGATATCACCTGTTCTGCATATCCAACGAACTGTGGTGTGGTGAAAACCCCCGAAAACGTGTTTCTCGCATTAAATAGCTCGAAGAGAGCGCTCTCGATGTTTCTGCATACTTCGGACAGTTGTTTCACCAAGATTATGGTAGAAAATGCATATCTCAGCTTGACACCCGACGAAAACCAAAATATCGCCGGTTCTGCATATCAAACCAACTGTGGAGTGGTGAAAACTCCAGATAACGTGTTTCTCGCATTAACCAGCTCGAAAAGAGCGATCTCGATGTTTCAGCATACTTCGGACAGAAGTCTCACCAAGATTATCGCAGGAAATGCATATCTCAGCTTGAAACCACACGAAAACCAAGATATCTCCGATTCTGCATATCCAACGAACTGTGGAGTGGTGAAAACCCCAGAAAACGAGTTTCTCGCATTAAATAGCTCGAAAAGAGCGCTCTCGATGTTTCTGCATACTTCGGACAGTTGTTTCACCAAGATTATGGTAGAAAATGCATATCTCAGCTTGACACCCGACGAAAACCATAATATCGCCGGTTCTGCATATCAAACCAACTGTGGAGTGGTGAAAACTCCAGATAACGTGTTTCTCGCATTAAATAGCTCGAAAAGAGCGATCTCGACGATTCAGCATACTTCGGACAGAAGTCTCTCCAAGTTTATCGCAGAAAATGCATATCTCAGCTTGAAACCCCTCGAAAACCAAGATATCACCTGTTCTGCATATCCAACGAACTGTGGTGTGGTGAAAACCCCCGAAAACGTGTTTCTTGCATTAAATAGCTGGAAGAGAGCGATCTCGATGATTCGGCACACTTCGGACAGAAGTCTCTCCAAGATTATCGCAGACAATGCATATCTGAGCTTGAACCCCCACGAAAACCAATATATCGTCGGTTCTGCATATCATACGCACTGTGGAGTGGTGAAAACACCAGATAACGAGTTTCCCGCATTAAATAGCACGAAACGAGCGATCTCGATGATTAAGCATACTTCGGACAGAAGTCTCACCAAGATTATCGCAGAAATTGCATATCTCAGCTTGAATCCCCAAG
Organism: Anthophora plumipes; assembly: GCA_951804975.1. Lineage (NCBI taxonomy): Eukaryota > Metazoa > Arthropoda > Insecta > Hymenoptera > Apidae > Anthophora > Anthophora plumipes. The sequence goes on along the minus strand of CATORF010000936.1, from coordinate 1,513,394 downwards.
AAAACCAAGATATCGTTGTTTCTGCATATCAAACGCACTGTGGAGTGCTGAAAACACCAGATAACGTGTTTCGCGCATTAAATAGCTCGAATAGAGCGATCTCGATGATTAAGCATACTTCGGACAGAAGTCTCACCAAGATTATCGCAGAAAATACATATTTCAGCTGGAAACCCCACGAAAACCAAGATATCGCCGGTTCTGCATATCCAACGCACTGTGGAGTGGTGAAAACACCAGATAACGTGTTTCTCGCATTAAATAGCTCGAAACGAGCGATCTCGATGATTCTGCATACTTCGGACAGAAGCTTCACCAAGATTATCGTAAAAAATGCATATCTCAGCTTTAAACCCCACGAAAACCAAGATATCGCTCGTACTGCATATCAAACGCACTGTGGAGTGGTGAAAAAACCAGATAACGTGTTTCTCGCATTAAATAGCTCGAAAAGAGCGATCTAGATGATTCAGCATACTTCGGACAGAAGTCTCACCAATATTATCGCAGAAAATGCATATCTCAGCTTGAAACCCCACGAAAACAAAGATATCGCTGGTTCTGCATATCAAACGCACTGTGGAGTGGTGAAAACAACCAGGGAACGTGTTTCTCGCATTAAATAGCTCGAATAGAGCGATCACGATGATTCTGCATACTTCGGACAGTAGTCTCACCAAGATTATCGCAGGAAATGCATATCTCAGCTTGAAACCACACGAAAACCAAGATATCTCCGGTTCTACATATCCAACGATCTGTGGAGTGGTGAAAGCCCCAGAAAACGAGTTTCTTGCACTAACTAGCTCGAAAAGAGCGATCTCGATGTTTCTGCATACTTCGGACAGATGTTTCACCAAGATTATCGTAGAAAATGCATATCTCTGCTTGAAACCCCATGAAAACCAAGATATCTACTGTTCTGCATATCCAACGAACTGTGGAGTGGTGAAAACCCCAGAAAACGTGTTTCTCGCATTAAATAGCTCGAAAACAGCGCTCTCGATGTTTCTGCATACTTCGGACAGAAGTCTCAACACGATTATCGCAGAAAATGCATATCTCATCTTGAAATTCCACGAAAACCAAGATATCGCTTGTTCTGCATATCAAACGCACTGTGGAGTGGTGAAAACACCAGATAACGTGTTTCTCGCATTAAATAGCTCGAAAAGAGCGATCTAGATGATTCAGCATACTTCGGACAGAAGTCTCACCAAGATTATAGCAGGAAATACATATCTCAGCTTGAAACCACACGAAAACCAAGATATCTCCGGTTCTGCATATCCAACGAACTGTGGAGTGGTGAAAACCCCAGAAAACGAGTTTCTCGCACTAACTAGCTCGAAAAGAGCGATCTCGGTGATTCAGCATACTTCTGACTGATGTCTCACCAATATTATCGCAGAAAATGCATATCTCAGCTTGAAACCCCACGAAAACCAAGATATCGCTGGTTCTGCATATCAAACCAACTGTGGAGTGGTGAAAACACCAGATAACGAGTTTCACGCATTAAATAGCTCGAAAAGAGCGATCTCGATGATTCAGCATACTTCGGACAGAAGTCTCAACAAGATTATCGCAGAAAATGCATATCTCAGCTTGATACCCCACGAAAACAAAGATATCTACTGTTCTGCATATCCGACGAACTGTGGAGTGGTGAAAACCTCAGAAAACGTGCTTCTCGCATTAAATAGCTCGAAAAGAGCGCTCTCGATGTTTCTGCATACTTTGGACAGATGTTTCACCAAGCTTATCGTAGAAAATGCATATCTCAGCTTGAAACCCGACGAAAACCAAAACATCACCGGTTCTGCATATCCAACGCACTGTGGAGTGGTGAAAACACCAGATAACGTGTTTCTCGCATTAAGTAGCTCGAAACGAGCGATCTCGATGATTCTGCATACTTCGGACAGAAGTCTCAACAAGATTATCGCAGAAAATGCATATCTCAGCTTGAAACCCCACGAAAACCAAGATATCGCCGGTTTTGCATATCAAACGCACTGTGGAGTGGTGAAAACACCAGATAACGTGTTTCTCGCATTAAATAGCTGGAAAAGAGCGTTCTCGAAGATCCTGCATACTTCTGACAGAAGTCTCACCAAGATTATCGTAGAAAATGCATATCTCAGCTTGAAACCCGACGAAAACCGAGTCATCTCCGGTTCTGCACATCAAACGTACCGTGGAGTGGTGAAAACACCAGAAAACGTGTTTCGCGCATTAAGTAGCTCGAAAAGAGCGGTCTCGAAGATTCTGCATACTTCTGACAGAAGTCTCACCAGGATTATCGTAGAAAATGCATATCTCAGCATGAAACCCGACCGAAACCAAGATATCTCCGGTTCTGCATGTCAAACGTACTGTGGAGTGGTGAAAACAGCAGAAAACGTGTTTCGTGCATTAAGTAGCTCGAAAAGAGCGATCTAGATGATTCTGCATACTTCTGACAGAAGTCTCACCAGGATTATCGTAGAAAATGCATATCTCAGCTTGAAACCCCACGAAAACAAAGATATCTACTGTTCTGCATATCCGACGAACTGTGGAGTGGTGAAAACCTCAGAAAACGTGTTTCTCGCATTAAATAGCTCGAAAAGAGCGCTCTCGATGTTTCTGCATACTTTGGACAGATGTTTCACCAAGCTTATCGTAGAAAATGCATATCTCAGCTGGAAACCCGACGAAAACCAACATATCACCGGTTCTGCATATCCAACGCACTGTGGAGTGGTGAAAACACCAGATAACGTGTTTCTCGCATTAAGTTGCTCGAAACGAGCGATCTCGATGATTCTGCATACTTCGGACAGAAGTCTTAACAAGATTATCGCAGAAAATGCATATCTCAGCTTGAAACCCCACGAAAACCAAGATATCGCCGGTTTTGCATATAAAACGCACTGTGGAGTGGTGAAAACACCGGATAAGGTTTTTCTCGCATTAACTAGCACAAAAAGAGCGATCTCGATGTTTCAGCATACTGCGGACAGAAGTCTCACCAAGATTATCGCAGAAAATGCATATCTCACCTTGAAACCCCACGAAAACCAAGATATCGCCGGTTCTGCATATCATACGCACTGTGGAGTGGTGAAAACACCAGATTACGTGTTTCTCGCATTAAATAGCTCGAAAAGAGCGTTCTCGAAGATCCTGCATACTTCTGACAGAAGTCTCACCAAGATTATCGTAGAAAATGCATATCTCAGCTTGAAACCCGATGAAAACCGAGTTATCTCCGGTTCTGCACATCAAACGTACCGTGGAGTGGTGAAAACACCAGAAAACGTGTTTCGCGGATTAAGTAGCTCGAAAAGAGCGTTCTCGAAGATTCTGCATACTTCTGACAGCCGTCTCACCAGGAATATCGTAGAAATGCATATCTCAGCTTGAAACCCGACCGAATCCAAGATATCTCCGGTTCTGCATGTCAAACGTACTGTGGAGTGGAGAAAACACCAGAAAACGTGTTTCGTGCATTAAGTAGCTCGAAAAGAGCGATCTAGATGATTCTGCACACTTCTGACTGAAGTCTCACCAATATTATCGCAGAAAATGCATATCTCAGCTCGAAACCTCACGAAAATCAATATGTTGCCGGTTCTGCATATCAAACGCACTGTGGAGTGGTGAAAACACCAGAAAACGTGTTTCGTGCATTAGATAGCTCGAGAAGAGCGATATCGAAGATCCTGCATACTTCTGACAGAAGTCTCACCAAGATTATCGTAGAAAATGCGTATCTCAGCATGAAACCCGACGAAAACCGAGATATCGCCGGTTCTGCATGTCAAACGTACTGTGGAGTGGTGAAAACACCAGAAAACGTGATTGGTGCATTAAGTAGCTCGAAAAGAGCGATCTAGTTGATTCTGCATACTTCTGACAAAAGACCCACCAAGATTATCGCACAAAATGCATATCTCAGCTGGAAACACCACGAAAACCAAGATATCTCCGGTTCTGCAAATCCAACGAACTGTGGGTTCGTGAAAACCCCAGAAAACGTGTTTCTCGCATTAAATAGCTCGAAAAGAGCGCTGTCGATGTTTCTGCATACTTCGGACAGATGTTTCACCAAGATTATCGTAGAAAATGCATATCTCAGCTTGAAACCCGACCGAAACCAAGATATCTCCGGTTCTGCATGTCAAACGTACTGTGGAGTGGTGAAAACACCAGAAAACGTGTTTCGTACATTAAGTAGCTCGAAAAGAGCGATCTAGATGATTCTGCATACTTCTGACTGAAGTCTCACCAATATTATCGCAGAAAATGCATATCTCATCTTGAAACCCCACGAAAACCAAGATATCGCCGGTTCTGCATATCATACGCACTGTGGAGTGGTGAAAACACCAGATAACGTGTTTCTCGCATTAAATAGCTCGAAACGCGCGATCTCGATGATTAAGCATACTTCGGACAGAAGTCTCACCAAGATTATCGTAAAAACTGCATATCTCAGCTTGAAACCCCACGAAAACCAAGATATCGCTGGTTCTGCATATCAAACGCACTGTGGAGTGCTGAAAACACTAGATAACGTGTTTGTCGCATTAAATAGCTCGAATAGAGCGATCTCGATGATTCTGCATACTTCGGACAGAAGTCTCACCAAGATTATCGTAAAAAATGCATATCTCAGCTTGAAACCCCACGAAAACCAAGATATCGCTGGTACTGCATATCAAACGCACTGTGGAGTGGTGAAAACACAAGATAACGTGTTTCTCGCATTAAATAGCTCGAAAAGAGCGATCTCGATGATTCTGCATACTTCGGACAGAAGCCTCACCAAGATTATCGCAGAAAATGCATATCTCAGCTTGAAACCCCACGAAAACCAAGATGTCGCCGGTTCTGCATATCAAACACACTGTGGAGTGGTGAAAATACCAGAAAACGTGTTTCTCGCATTAAGTAGCTCGAAAAGAGCGTTCTCGAAGATCCTGCATACTTCTGACAGCCGTCTCACCAGGAATATCGTAGAAAATGCATATCTCAGCTTGAAACCCGACCGAATCCAAGATATCTCCGGTTCTGCATGTCAAATGCACTGTGGAGTGGTGAAAACACCAGAAAACGTGTTTCGTGCATTAAGTAGCTCGAAAAGAGCGATCTAGATGATTCTGCATACTTCTGACTGAAGTCTCACCAATATTATCGCAGAAAATGCATATCTCAGCTGGAAACCCCACGAAAACCAGGATATCTACTGTTCTGCATATCAAACGCACTGTGGAGTGCTGAAAACACCAGATAACGTGTTTGTCGCATTAAATAGCTCGAATAGAGCGATCTCGATGATTCAGCATACTTCGGACAGAAGTCTCACCAAGATTATCGTAGAAAAAGCATATCTCAGCTTGAACCCCGGCGAAATCAAAGATGTCGCCGGTTCTGCATATCAAACGCACTGGTGGAGTGGTGAAAACAAAATCTTAAAAAAGTAATCCTGGTCGCATACAATATAAATTTGATTGATTAATACGTCCAGGAACAGCATCAACTTTAATTCCAACTGATTGAATAGCTCATGAATGAATTACATCAGTTGATGATAATAATAATCGAATCGGAAAATTTATTGGAATGACCATACGATTATCAACATTTAATAAATGAAAACTATTCATAACCCTATCAGATAATATATAAGAATCAAATTCCAAATCTTTAAATTCTGAATATTCATAAGACCAAAATCACTGATGACCTATAATTTTAATTGTAAAATAAGGATTTAAAATTTCATCAATATAATATAAAATCTTTAAAGAAGGAAAACAAATTGTTATTAAAATAAAAATTGGAATAATAGTTCAAATAATTTCCAATAAATGATTCTTCAATAAATACCGATTAACATACTTATTAGTAATAATATCTAAAATAATTAATATTGAAAATACAATAATAACTAACATTAATATTATAACTAAATTATGAAAAGAAATTAAATTGTCAGAATAAGGTGAATTAGAATCTTGAAGTCTATATATAAATCATGTTGCAATTTTTAATAAAAAATAATATATTTTTATAAATAAATCTTAAATCTATCGCACTTATCTGCCATATTAAATAAAATAAAATATTAAAAATAAAAATTAAATCAATCATTAAAACTCAACATTATTAAATATTCAAAAATAATTCCTTTTTATTATTTAACACAATAGGTACTTCTAAATATACATGATCTAAAGGAGGTATAAAACCAATTCATTCTAATGAACTATTAAATTTAAAAACTACTAACCGTATTGAAATAAATCTTTCTAAAATTAAAAAAATTAATAAAATTAATCTATTTTAAGAAATTAATGAACCAATTGAAGAAAATAAATTCCAACAATAATATGCATCAGGATAATCTGAATATCGTCGAGGTATACCCATTAATCCTAAAAAATGTTGAGGAAAAAAAGTTATATTAACACCAATAAACATTATATAAAACTGAATTTTCAATCAATTCTGATGTATAACAACACCAAAAATTAAAGGAAATCAATGAATAAATCTTCCAACCATTGCAAAAACTGCTCCTATAGATAAAACATAATGAAAATGACCAACAACATAATAAGTATCATGTAAAATAATATCAATAGAAGAATTTGATAATACAATACCCGTCAATCCACCAATAATAAATATTATAACAAACCCTAATGATCATAAAATTGAATTATTATAACCTAATTTAGCTCCATGATAAGTAGCTAATCAACTAAAAACTTTAATTCCTGTAGGAACTGCAATAACTATAGTTGCTGAAGTAAAATAAGCTCGAGTATCTACATCTAACCCAACTGTAAATATATGATGTGCTCATACAATAAATCCTAAAAATCCAATTCCTAATATAGCATAAATCATTCCTAAATTACCAAATACCTCTTTTTTACCCCTCTCATTTATAATAATATGTGAAATCAACCCAAACCCCGGTAAAATTAAAATATAAACTTCAGGATGCCCAAAAAATCAAAATAAATGTTGATATAAAATTGGATCACCTCCCCCTAAAGGATCAAAAAACGAAGTATTAATATTTCGATCAAAAATTAATATTGTAATTGCTCCAGCTAAAACTGGCAATGATAATAATAATAAAATAGCTGTAATAAACACTGATCAAGGAAATAAAGCTATTTGATCATAATTTAAAGATAAATTTTTTATTATTATAATAGTTACTATAAAATTTATTGCCCCAATAATTGAAGAAATTCCTGATAAATGTAAAGAAAAAATAGTAATATCAACAGAAGGGGAAGAATGAAATAAATATGAAGATAAAGGAGGATAAACCGTTCAACCAGTCCCTGGTCTAACTTGAAATAAATTTCTTGAAAGTAATAATGTTAATGATGGCGGTAATAATCAAAATCTAATATTATTTATACGAGGAAATGCCATATCTGGAGATCCTAATATTAATGGAACTAATCAATTACCAAATCCACCAATTATAAATGGTATTACTATAAAAAAAATTATTAAAAATGCATGAACAGTAACAATTGAATTATAAACTTGAACATTATTAATTCATATACCTGGGGTACTTAACTCCATACGAATAATTATTCTCATAGAAGTTCCAATTATCCCTGATCATAAAGCAAACACAAAATAAATTATACCAATATTTTTATGATTAGTAGAATAAAATCATTTATCAAACATAAATAAAACATAATTATATAATATTTAAATATTAATAAATATATTTATATATTATAAGATTTATTATAAATCAATATATATATATATATATATATATATATATATATATATATATATATATATATATATATATATATATATATTTAACTTTGAAAATTAAAAGTTTATTTTAACTTAAAATCTTCAAATCAAAAAAAGTATCATGTCTGATAAAAGAATTAAATTGTAAATTTAAACATGTAAGAAAAACTTACTGATACTAATTTTCTATAGTTTAAAAAAAACTTAAAATTGCAAATTTTAAAATATAAATAATTATTAGAAAATATTAATCATAAATATCTCACACTATATTAAATTTAACAAATTGATCAATACTTAAATTATATTAAATTAAAACCTTTAAGTAACATAAACATTAACCAATAAAAACCTAAAAAAAAATAACATAATAATAAATAAAACAATATAAGACTTAAATATCTAACTCTTACAAAAATATTTTTTAGCTCTAGGATAATTCCTACTAATATATAATAATAATCTAAAATAATTTCAAATAATTATAACTGATGCTAATATCATAATAAATAATAAAACATAAAAATTAACATAATCCTCTAAAAAATAATAATTCAAAATTCACTTTAACACTAAAGCCAAAAATGGAGGTAAAGAAGAATAAATTAAAACTATAATAATAAAATATACCTTCAAATATTTATCAACTAATAAAAACCCCAAATCATTAAAAGTTACCACATCAAATTTTTCAAAAAAATATAACAATATATAAAAAATAACTGCATAAAAAGAAAAATATTCCAAATAAATTTTTACATTTACATATATAATTATTAATAAAAAAGTTGATTGAATAATAGAAGAAGATCTAATAAATATTTTTATAGAATTATAAACTTTCATTATAATAGGAATAAAAATTAAATTTAATAAAATTCAACCTATAAAAAAAAAATTTACACCACTCACATTAGCTAAAAAATATGTAGGTACTATTTTTATAACTGTTGAAAATATAAAAATTCTTGTTCAACACATATATCTATGAATATAAATAGATCATTGATGAAAAGGAAATATTCCTAATTTTACTAACATAATTAATTGAATAAAAATTTCAAAAAAAACTCTTACTTCTTTCATAGATACATAAAAATACAATCTTATAATAAAAACTAACCTTCTTACTACTGATACTATATAATAAAAAACACTAGCATATTTTGAATCTCTAGTTAAATTTATATAAATAATTAAAACTAATGTTATAACTTCATAAATTAATCACATAAAAAATAAATCTCTTACAAAAAGAATGATTAAATAATTAATAATAATATATCTAAGACATATTACATTTTTAAATATTACTTTCTTCACAAAAAACCAATTCAAAATTATCTTTTAATTAAAAATTAAATAGTTTATAATACTAAAATTTTTACCTATTATATTTTAGTGTCAAAGCACCTAAATTTTTGAAATTTAAAGTATTAATAAAATTAATAAATATAAAAAAAATCAATTAGTAACAATAAATATAAAATTTATTTAAGTATCTTATCAAAATAATCCTTTAATCAGGCATATTACTTTAATACATATATATATAAAATATATAAAAGATACATATAATCTATAACTAGGGTATGAACCTACCAGCTTTAAACTTAGCTTATTTATATAGATATATTTAAAAATTACTTTTAATTGCAAATTAAATATTATAGATTAAAATTAACTAATATCCATTTAAAGATATATATATATCTTTATATATGGATATATATTTATATTCATCCTTAGGGAAAGAATGAAGCCATTGAAATAAACTAAAGCTAAGGTAAATTCGAAAGGTTAATATCCAAAATCCTCTACTTGCAAGGGACAAATGAGGCTATTTAAATAAATTCAAGCTAAAGTAGAATTGAAAGGTTTATTTCAATATATTCATCCTTAGGGAAAGAATGAAGCCATTGAAATAAACTAAAGCTAAGGTAAATTCGAAAGGTTAATATCCAAAATCCTCTACTTGCGAGGGACAAATGAGGCTATTTAAATAAATTCAAGCTAAAGTAGAATTGAAAGGTTTATTTCAATATATTCATCCTTAGGGAAAGAATGAAGCCATTGAAATAAACTAAAGCTAAGGTAAATTCGAAAGGTTAATATCCAAAATCCTCTACTTGCGAGGGACAAATGAGGTTATTTAAATAAATTCAAGCTAAAGTAGAATTGAAAGGTTAATATCCAAATCCTCTACTTGCAAGGGACAAATGAGGCTATTTAAATAAATTCAAGCTAAAGTAGAATTGAAAGGTTTATTTCAATATATTCATCCTTAGGAAAAGAGTGAAGCCATTGAAATAAACTAAAGCTAATGTAAATTCGAAAGGTTAATATCCAAATCCTCTACTTGCAAGGGACAAATGGGGCTATTTAAATAAATTCAAGCTAAAGTAGAATTGAAAGGTTTATTTCAATATATTCATCCTTAGGGAAAGAATGAAGCCATTGAAATAAACTAAAGCTAATGTAAATTCGAAAGGTTAATATCCAAATCCTCTACTTGCAAGGAACAAATGAGGCTATTTAAATAAATTCAAGCTAAAGTAGAATTGAAAGGTTTATTTCAATATATTCATCCTTAGGGAAAGAGTGAAGCCATTGAAATAAACTAAAGCTAATGTAAATTCGAAAGGTTAATATCCAAATCCTCTACTTGCAAGGGACAAATGAGGCTATTTAAATAAATTCAAGCTAAAGTAGAATTGAAAGGTTTATTTCAATATATTCATCCTTAGGAAAAGAGTGAAGCCATTGAAATAAACTAAAGCTAATGTAAATTCGAAAGGTTAATATCCAAATCCTCTACTTACATGGGACAAATGAGGCTATTTAAATAAATTCAAGCTAAAGTAGAATTGAAAGGTTTATTTCAATATATTCATCCTTAGGGAAAGAGTGAAGCCATTGAAATAAACTAAAGCTAATGTAAATTCGAAAGGTTAATATCCAAATCCTCTACTTGCAAGGGACAAATGAGGCTATTTAAATAAATTCAAGCTAAAGTAGAATTGAAAGGTTTATTTCAATATATTCATCCTTAGGGAAAGAGTGAAGCCATTGAAATAAACTAAAGCTAAAGTAAATTCGAAAGGTTAATATCCAAAAATCCTCTACTTGCAAGGGACAAATGAGGCTATTTAAATAAATTCAAGCTAAAGTAGAATTGAAAGGTTTATTTCAATATATTCATCCTTAGGAAAAGAGTGAAGCCATTGAAATAAACTAAAGCTAATGTAAATTCGAAAGGTTAATATCCAAATCCTCTACTTGCAAGGGACAAATGAGGCTATTTAAATAAATTCAAGCTAAAGTAGAATTGAAAGGTTTATTTCAATATATTCATCCTTAGGGAAAGAGTGAAGCCATTGAAATAAACTAAAGCTAATGTAAATTCGAAAGGTTAATATCCAAATCCTCTACTTACAAGGGACAAATGAGGCTATTTAAATAAATTCAAGCTAAAGTAGAATTGAAAGGTTTATTTCAATATATTCATCCTTAGGGAAAGAGTGAAGCCATTGAAATAAACTAAAGCTAATGTAAATTCGAAAGGTTAATATCCAAATCCTCTACTTACAAGGGACAAATGAAGCTATTTAAATAAATTCAAGCTAAAGTAGAATTAAAAGGTTTATTTCAATATATTCATTCTTAGGGAAGGAATGAAACCATTGAAATAAACTAAAATCGAATATTAATAATAAATTTATTTATTAATTAAATTCTCTACTTATAAAAACAAATAAAACTATTTAAATAAATTCAAACTAAAGTAGAATTGAAAGGTTTATTTCAATATATTCATTCTTAGGGAAAGAATGAAACCATTGAATTAAACTAAAATCGACTATTAATAATAAATTTATTTATTAATTAAATTCTCTACTTATAAAAACAAATAAAACTATTTAAATAAATTCAAACTAAAGTAGAATTGAAAGGTTTATTTCAATATATTCATCTTTAAGGGAAAAATAAAGCCATTGAAATAAACTAAAATCAACTATTAATAATAAATTTATTTATTAATTAAATTCTCTACTTATAAAAAACAAATAAAACTATTTAAATAAATTCAAACTAAAGTAGAATTGAAAGGTTTATTTCAATATATTCATTCTTAGGGAAAGAATGAAACCATTGAATTAAACTAAAATCGACTATTAATAATAAATTTATTTATTAATTAAATTCTCTACTTATAAAAACAAATAAAACTATTTAAACAAATTCAAACTAAAGTAGAATTGAAAGGTTTATTTCAATATATTCATCTTTAAGGGAAAAATAAAGCCATTGAAATAAACTAAAATCGACTATTAATAATAAATTTATTTATTAATTAAATTCTCTAAGATACAAATTTAATTATAAATTATATATAAATTATATATAAATACCCCCCCCCCAATAATTAATAATTTTATTTAATTCATAAATAAAAATTTTTAATTTTTTTTTGTTATTAAGTAACGCTATAATCTTATTAATAATATTAAACTATAATTTTATTACATAATAAATTTAAATATAAGTAAATAAAATCAATTTTTAATTTGAAAAAATTTTTATTAATATATATATATATACAGGGTGTCCCAGAACTAGTGTAACATCCGGAAATGGGGGGTAGCTGAGGTGATTCTGAACAACCTTTTCCTTTACCAAAATGTTGTTTGAAGCTTTGTTTTCGAGTTATTAACGAAAAACACTGACCAATCACAGCGCCCAGAGACCGCGGGCTCAACCACGTATGCACGGCTTTTATACACGGGCGCTCGGTCGGGCTCCCGGCACACGTACTGGTACAGCATAGGTATCGCGAAAAATGTTATGTCATTTTAAATTAAGAATAATGTGAAATTATTCGTTATTCATGAATAACAAATAAACTAATAAGTCGTTTAATAACTGCGTTCGTTATTTGAAAGAAATAAAGCGTTTTATTATTTATGAAAAAAATTTTTTTTAGCAGCACATTTTCAGGTGAATAAATTGTTTTAAGAAAAACAATTTGTATAACTAATGCTAGAAAAAAATAATTGAACTTACCCATTCGTCCACGAAATAGCTTGCTTCGATGAAAATAGGTCGGTAAGGCTGGATCCTCGTGTCGATCCTGACCTATCCAACAATTTTCAACAGCCGATGTTCTGGCTGAGTCGATGAACTCACTTCGCCGCACGATCGATATTTTTCGGTGACTTCTTAGAAGCTGTCGATTTTGATTTTTCTCCGTGCCTTCGGCGCGGTTCTCTGGCGAAAAGCTGCCGTGCTTGGTGCTTGTTCGCCGGAATGATTTATTATTAAACTAATTGTAACATCCACAGTTTTATAACTACTAATTTCAAAAAATTTAGTATTGAATACACGCTAATGTGGCTTATAAATTTGAATGGTATATCATCCACATTGACGAACGTGATAATAACTCTGTTCGATACTTTTATTCGTTATTCGAAAGGAATAAAATGTTTTATTATTGTTAGAAAAGTCCAAAAAGCGAAGGCTTGAGTGGGCCATGTGCAGTCTTTCGCTGCGTTTCCACCTCCTAGGGATGGTTCTGCCTCAAGGCTAAGAAAGTCCATATTGTCAAGGGGGTCCTTCTGACTAGGATTTTTCAGGGAAGACAGAATTGTATCAGCACTCGCGAAGTATAGTTCAAAACACAAGCTTTCACTCTTTTTAACCACCCACTTTCATTTCTTATTCAAACGTTCACCACCGTTATCCTGATTTTCCTTACATTATTTACGAAAAAAATGTTTTTTTCTTTTAACAGCACATTTTCAAATAGATAAAATATGCTGTGAAATAAAACGATTTCGATAGCTAATGCTAGGAAAAAATAATTAAACTCGCCCATTCGTTCACGGGTACGTTTTGTGCCATTCTGACGGCACTCTTAGTGTTCGTCTCACTACTTTCAAACCACCACTTGCTTTTTCAGCGACTTGCCTCGCTTACTTTGTAAGCCCTTATACGCGCACATACACACACACACACACACACACAACATGCATACATACACACACACGCGCTCACTTATTCACACCCGAATCCGGCGATCTTCAAATGTTTCCGACTTATCTGTTTTGACTCTTGCCGGCGCAACGTTTTGCACCGTCGGTTTATTTGATGTTTATTTGAAACTGTTTCGAATTTCTCATGGCAGTACAATAAACATTTCTTTTCCGTTGTATTGTAACTATTCCCCTTCCTTACCAAACGTCCACCTAGGATCCACAAAACGCTTAAGCTCTCAGATTTATTTTGCTAACTGAACGAGCAACATGCCGCGTACGAACGCAGAGTACTACAAAATGTTTTTAATTTTTTTAAATAATGTAAGGAAAATCAGGATAACGGTGGTGAACGTTTGAATAAGAAATGAAAGTGGGTGGTTAAAAAGAGTGAAAGCTTGTGTTTTGAACTATACTTCGCGTGTGCTGATACAATTCTGTCTTCCCTGAAAAATCCTAGTCAGAAGGACCTCCTTGACAATATGGACTTTCTTAGCCTTGAGACAGAACCATCCCTAGGAGGTGGAAACGCAGCGAAAGACTGCACATGGCCCACTCAAGCCTTCGCTTTTTGGACTTTTCTAACAATAATAAAACATTTTATTCCTTTCGAATAACGAATAAAAGTATCGAACAGAGTTATTATCACGTTCGTCAATGTGGATGATATACCATTCAAATTTATAAGCCACATTAGCGTGTATTCAATTCTAAATTTTTTGAAATTAATAGTTATAAAACTGTGGATGTTACAATTAGTTTAATAATAAATCATTCCGGCGAACAAGCACCAAGCACGGCAGCTTTTCGCCAGAGAACCGCGCCGAAGGCACGGAGAAAAATCAAAATCGACAGCTTCTAAGAAGTCACCGAAAAATATCGATCGTGCGGCGAAGTGAGTTCATCGACTCAGCCAGAACATCGGCTGTTGAAAATTGTTGGATAGGTCAGGATCGACACGAGGATCCAGCCTTACCGACCTATTTTCGTCGAAGCAAGCTATTTCGTGGACGAATGGGTAAGTTCAATTATTTTTTTCTAGCATTAGTTATACAAATCGTTTTTCTTAAAACAATTTATTCACCTGAAAATGTGCTGCTAAAAAAAATTTTTTTCATAAATAATAAAACGCTTTATTTCTTTCGAATAACGAACGCAGTTATTAAACGACTTATTAGTTTATTTGTTATTCATGAATAACGAATAATTTCACATTATTCTTAATTTAAAATGACATAACATTTGCCGCGATACCTATGCTGTGCCAGAACGTGTGCCGGGAGCCCGACCGAGCGCCCGTGTATAAAAACCGTGCATACGTGGTTGAGCCCGCGGTCTCTGGGCGCTGTGATTGGTCAGTGTTTTTCGTTAATAACTCGAAAACGAAGCTTCAAACAACATTTTGGTAAAGGAAAAGGTTGTTCAGAATCACCTCAGCTACCCCCCATTTCCGGATGTTACACTAGTTCTGGGACACCCTGTATATTAATATTAAAATGTATATATATATATAAATAATTTATTAACAAATATATTTATATATATATAAATCATAGGTGGGTTCCAAAATTTATAAAAGATTATATTAACCTTTATATATTAATATTAATATTAATTAATTAAATATTTATATAATCATATATATTATTTTATATCTATAATATATGTAAATTATATTATGAATACATTAGATTATAATAAATTATTGAAAAGAAAAGAAATATAAATATAAATATAAAAATTATTTATTAATTAATAAATATTTATATATATATATATATATATATAAATCTATATATATACATATATATATATTTATTATTTATATATATATAAATCTATATATATACATATATATATATTTATTAAATATTAATCAATTTATTAAATATAGTGCATTTATAAGTTATTAAATAATTTATAAATTATATGAAAGCATAAATAATCATAATTTAATTCTACCTTAGGATATATTTATAAATGTATATATATTCTCAGATTTATATATTGTAATATTTATATATATATCTTGTTATATATAAAATGTATATATATTTATCAGTTGGCCTCCATCTATTTATAATAGTATATAAATATATATATATATATAAATAATTTATTAATTAATAGATATATATATTAATATTAAGATGTATATATATATATAAATAATTTATTAATCAATATATCTATATATATATAAATCATAGGTGAGTTCACAAGTTTATAAAAGATTATATTAACCTTTATATATTAATATTAATATTAATTAATTAAATATTTATATAATTATATATACTATGTTACATCTATGATATATGTAAATTATATTATAAATACATTAGAGTACCATAAATTATTAAATAAAGATATATATATATATATATAAATATATAAATTATTTATTAATTAATAGATATTTAAATATATAATAACATATTTATATATATTAATAGGTATTTATTAATTAATAAATAATTTATGATTCATAGGTTATATATAAATAAATAAAAAATTTATATGCGCTTATTAAACATTAATTGATTTATTAAACATAGCGCATTTATAAGTTATTAAATAATTTATAAATTATATAAAAGCATAAATAATCATAATTTAATCCTACCTTAGGATATATTTATAAATGTATATATATTCTCAGATTTATATATTGTAATATTTATATATATATCTTGTTATATATAAAATGTATATATATTTATCAGTTGGCCTCCATCTATTTATAATAGTATATAAATATGTATATATATAAATAATTTATTAATTAATAGATATATATATTAATATTAAGATGTGTATATATATATAAATAATTTATTAATCAATATATATATATATATATATATATATATATATATATATATATATATATATATATATATATATATATATACTACTATTATAATAGTCTTTATTATTAAAAATTTTGTATTAAAATTTTAATCTAATATAATTAATAATATTTTAGGGCTATTTAATAACAATTTATTTCTATATAATTTTTTTTATATAAAAATTAATTTTTTTATTATTTATAATTTTCTATAGAAAAATCAAAGCTTTAAATAGTTAATTAAGGGGTTAACTATTATAAAGATTAGATTTACCTATAGATAGATTAATCTTTGTATATTTAATTAAAAAATTAATTACATTATAGAAATTGATACCTACTATAGAAAAATCAAAGCTTTAAATAGTTAATTGGGGGGTTAACTATTATAAAGATTAGATTTACCTATAGATAGATTAATCTTTGTATATTTAATTAAAAAATTAATTACATTATAGAAATTGATACCTTCTATAGAAAAATCAAAGCTTTAAATAGTTAATTGGGGGGGTTAACTATTATAAAGATTAGATTTACCTATAGATAGATTAATCTTTGTATATTTAATTAAAAAATTAATTACATTATAGAAATTGATACCTTCTATAGAAAAATCAAAGCTTTAAATAGTTAATTGGGGGGTTAACCATTATAAAGATTAGATTTACCTATAGATAGATTAATCTTTGTATATTTAATTAAAAAATTAATTACATTATAGAAATTGATACCTTCTATAGAAAAATCAAAGCTTTAAATAGTTAATTGGGGGGTTAACTATTATAAAGATTAGATTTACCTATAGATAGATTAATCTTTGTATATTTAATTAAAAAATTAATTACATTATAGAAATTGATACCTTCTATAGAAAAATCAAAGCTTTAAATAGTTAATTGGGGGGTTAACTATTATAAAGATTAGATTTACCTATAGATAGGTGTATATCTAATTAAAAATTAATTACATTATAGAAAATGATACCTTCTATAGAAAAATCAAAGCTTTAAATAGTTAATTAAGGGGTTAGCTATTATAAAGATTAGATTTACCTATAGATAGGTGTATATCTAATTAAAAATTAATTACATTATAGAAATTGATACCTTCTATAGAAAAATCAAAGCTTTAAATAGTTAATTGGGGGGTTAACTATTATAAAGATTAGATTTACCTATAGATAGGTGTATATCTAATTAAAAATTAATTACATTATAGAAATTGATACCTTCTATAGAAAAATCAAAGCTTTAAATAGTTAATTGGGGGGGTTAACTATTATAAAGATTAGATTTACCTATAGATAGATTAATCTTTGTATATTTAATTAAAAAATTAATTACATTATAGAAATTGATACCTTCTATAGAAAAATCAAAACTTTAATTTATTTAAAATTTTTAAATAAATTCAAATCAATAAAATTGAATTTAAGTTACAAATTAATTAAATTTATTTTATATATATAATTAGATTAAAAAATAATTTTTTATTAATAATAAAATCTGCAACACTAAATAAAAATTTTATTCGGAAATAAATTTTAATAATGGTAAATTTTGGTGCCAGCAACAGCGGTTAAACCAATTTTATAAATTAATTAATCATAATATTTTAATTACTTAAAAATTAATATATTTTAATTAAAAAATTAAATTTTTAGTGAAATATACAATTTAGTTCAAATAATTAAAATTTATTATTAAATTAATTAATAAATTTTATAAAAAAACTAGGATTAGATACCCTACTATAAAATTAAATAAAAAATTAACTATTAAATGTAAATCATTAAAATTAATAAATATGGCGGCTTATTAATTCCATTAGAGGAACTTATAATTTAATCGATATTCCACGATAAGACTCACTTAAATTACATTTATATATAGCTGTTTACACATTTTTTTTAATTGATAATGTTAATAAATTTTAATAAATTAAAATTCAAGTAAATATGTAGTGCATTTAAGATATTAAGAGTTATAATATAATATTATATTTTGAATAAATAATTTTAAAATTATTTTGAAAGAAAATTTAAAAGTAAATTTACTTCAATTAATTAAATTGAACTATATGCTAATAAGCGTACAAATCGCCCGTCAATTTCACCAAAATAAAATAAGTCGTAACATAGTAATTGTACTGGAAAGTGTAATTAGGAACTAAAAATTTTAGTTTAAACTGAAATAAAATTTTTCATTTACACTGAAAAGATTAATTTAATTAAAATTTTATTTTAATTAAAATAATAAAAAATATTATAAATTAATCAATTTTATATAAATAAAATTTTATCAAATAACAATTATTTCAGTAATTATTTATTAAAAAATAATTTTTTTAAAAGTTAAAAGTAATGTAAATGAACTTATCTAAATTTAAAAAATTTTAAATAAATTTAGTACCTTTTGTATCAGGGTTAATCAAATTAAATTATTTATATATATTAATCCCGAAATAAAAAGAACTAAATATATATAATTTTTTTTGTTACAAAAAAACTATAAATATATATTTAGAAATTAGATGTTATACGATTTTTAAAATATCTGGTTTTTTTAGAAATGAATTTAATTCATAATTAAGTAAAAATTTATTAAAATTTTAAAATTTTATAAATTTATTTAATTAAAAAATTTAAGGGATAACCTTTAAATTTAAATTATTATTAATTTTAAAATCCAACTATTATTATATTCTTAAAATTTGAAATTATAATAAAATATTTTATAATTTAAAAATATGAATTAAAAATTTAAAATATTAATATAAAATTAATTATAAAAAAACTAATTAAATAAATAAATTAATTTTATAATGATTAAATAAATAGTAAAAATTGTAAAAATTATTAAAGAAATAATATATAAATTTAAGGAATTAGGCAAATTAAAATAATATATTCAACTGTTTAACAAAAACATTGTCTATAGAAATAATAATTTTAGATAAATCTGCCCAATGATTCTTATTAAATGGCTGCAGTATACCTGACTGTACAAAGGTAGCATAATAAATTGTCTTCTAATTAAAGACTTGTATGAAAGAATTAATGAAATATATACTGTCTCAATATTATTTTATGAAATTAAATTTTAAGTTAAAATTCTTAAATTCTTTTATGGGACGATAAGACCCTATAGAATTTCATATTTATAATTATTATAAATTTAAATTTTATTCTAAATAATAATAATTATAACATATTTAACTGGGAGGGTTATTAAATTTAAAAAACTTTAATTTAAAAAATCTTAAATTATAGAAAATTTAAAAGATCTTTTATTAAAAATTAAAAAAATAAATTACCTTAGGGATAACAGCGTAATATCTTTTGAAAGACCAAATTTATAAAGATGATTACGACATCGATGTTGAATTAAGATATAATTTAAATGCAGGAGTTTAAAAATTAAGTCTGTTCGACTTTTAAAATCTTACATGATTTGAGTTCAGATCGACGTAAGTCAGATCGGTTTCTATCTATAAAAAATTTATAATTTTTTGTACGAAAGGACTAAAATTATTTATATAAATATAATCATTTAATTAACTTAATATTTATTAAAAATTATCTTGGCAGAAAAGTGCATTAAAGTTAGAATTTAATAATATATATACATATAATAAATTATATATAGGTAATAAT
Organism: Anthophora plumipes; assembly: GCA_951804975.1. Lineage (NCBI taxonomy): Eukaryota > Metazoa > Arthropoda > Insecta > Hymenoptera > Apidae > Anthophora > Anthophora plumipes. Next base: position 1,493,050 of record CATORF010000936.1, on the reverse strand, counting down.
CTTCGTAATTATCATAATTTTAACTATAATTTGTATATTACTTACAGTAGCTTTTTTAACCTTATTAGAACGAAAAATCTTAAGATATATTCAAACACGAAAAGGACCTACTAAAGTAGGATATAAAGGAATACTTCAACCTTTTTCAGATGCTATTAAATTAATCTCTAAAGAATGATTATTTTTAAATTTAAATTATTTAATTTATATATTGAGACCAATACTTATATTTATATTTGCCATATTATTATGAATTTTATATCCTTGAACTAATTTAATAATAACAAACTACAATTTAATATTCTTTATCACCTTATTAGGTCTTAATACTTATCCAATTATTTTAATTGGGTGAATTTCAAATAATAATTATTCTATATTAGGGGCTATTCGATCTTTAGCACAAATAATTTCATTTGAAATTAGTCTTTTTTTAATATTTTTTTTAATTATAATTTTAACTGAAGGTTATTCATTAAATCAATTATATAAATATCAAGAATATATAAAATTTAGAATTTTATTAACACCAATTTATATAATCTTTTTTATTAGTATATTAATTGAATTAAACCGGACTCCTTTTGACCTAATTGAAGGAGAATCTGAATTAGTTTCAGGATTTAATGTAGAATACTACAGAAGATTTTTTGTATTAATTTTTTTATCAGAATATTCAATTATTTTATTTATAAGATTTGTTATAACTTTAATATTTATAGGTTTTAAAATACCTAGAATAAAATTTTTAGTTTTTATAAATATTCATATGATTTTAATTTTATGATTACGAGGTGTATTACCACGAATCCGTTATGATAATTTAATATACATATGTTCAACTGATTTTTTAATTTTAGTATTAATTTATAATATATTTGTATATATAACAAAAGTAATTTTTATACATATTTAAAATAAAATTAAAAAGTTAATAGAAAATACTATTTCTATGATATATTTTCAAAATATAAACTTATTCAAGTTCATTAACTACTTATTAATTTAATAAATAATATTATCTCAATAATAATATAATCCAGGAGAAACAATAAAGAAAAAAAAATATAAAATTGTAAATATATTATTCAATTGAATATAAGGATATTCAATTAACTGACCACCTAATCAAGTTAATATAATAAATCTATTAATAAAAAATCAATAAAATAATTGACTTAATGGATAAAATTTATTTGTTTTAATATTATTTTTATATAAAGGTATAAAATATAAAATTAAAATAGATAATAATAATATAAATACCCCCCCCCCCCCCAATTTATTAGGAATTGCCCGTAAAATTGAATAAGCAAATAAAAAATATCACTCTGGTTTAATATGAACTGGTGTCCTTATTCTATTAGCAATTTTAAAATTATCAGGATCTCCTAAAAAATAAGGTAATTGACAAATTAATAATATAAAAATTATTAGAATTCAAATAAATATAAAAATATCTTTAATAACAAAATAAGGATGAAAAGGAACTTTATATAAATTTCTAGAAAATCCTAAAGGATTAGTAGAACCTGTTAAATGTAAAAAAAAAATATGTAAAATTACTATTAATAAAATAATTAAAGGTAAAATAAAATGAATAGAAAAAAATCGATTTAATGTAGCATTATTAATAGAATACACCCCTCAAATTCATTCAACTAATAATTGCCCAATATAAGGAATAGCAGATATTAAATTAGTAATAACAGTTGCTCCTCAAAAAGATATTTGCCCTCAAGGTAAAACATATCCTATAAAAGCTGTTGCTATTGACAAAAATAAAATTCTAACACCAATTAATCATACATGAACTAATTTAAAAGATTGATAATAAATATTTCGTCTAATATGAATATATATTATAATAAAATAAAAAGATGCTCCATTTATATGCATTAAACGAATTAATCAACCAGAATTAACATCTTTTATAATATGAATAATTCTATTAAAAGCATAATCAATATTAGGACAATAATGTATTGATAAAAATAATCCAGACAAAATTTGAATTATCAAAAATACTCCTAATATTGACCCAAAATTCCATCAAATATTAATATTAAAGGGAGTAGGTAATATCAATAATGAATAAAAAAATATATTACGAATTTTATCTTTATTTAATAAACTTAAAAATTTTATTGACATTAAAATTAAATAAAACAAATTAAGAATAAGATTAAGTAAAATAAATTAACAGGATAAAGTTTAAAACTTATATTTTTTATCTAACTCTTCTAAAAATTTAGATTTAGATTGATAAGCTTTTTTTTTAGGATATCTTATTTTATATCTTATAATTAAAACAAAAACTAAAAATAAAATTATAAAAAATAATAAAAACAAATTTGAATATTGATAAATAAAAGATAAATTAATATTTTTATCCCGATATAGATTTATTGAATAAATTATTCTATCAAAATTTTCAATTAAATAATTAGACAAAAAATATATAATATTAATTATTAATAAACCAATAATAAAAAAATTTATATATTTAAAATAATTCATCATAGATTGATTATTTAATCTAACAAAATAAGCAAATAAAATTATTAATCCTCTAATAAAAATAATTATAATTATATAAATAAATAAAGATTTAAATTTAAATAAATATAAAATTAAACATAAAATAACTATATATAATAAAAAATATATTAAATTCTTTATAGGATGAATTTTATCCCCAGTAATTAAAATAAAAAAAATCAAATATAAAGATAAAAAATATAAAAATATTAAAAAAAACTTTAATATATAATTTAGAAATTCTATGGACATTTTATATAATTTTTAATTTTTGATTTATTTATTTAATAAAACTAACCAAAAACATATTTTTTTGAGGCTTAATTCTCGTCTAACATAAAATTTTATATATATATATATATATTATCATATTATAAATAAAATAAAATAATTAATTAAACATTAATTTAAACAAAAAATAGTTTATTCATAAAACAATAATTCTGGGAATTATAAAAAATTTATATTAATTTTTTTTGAAATTTAAACTTTATTATAGAATATTCACAATTCATTAATAATTTACAAAATTATTATTTTAACTTAAATTATATAATATTTTAAATTTATTTACATAATTATTTTATTAGTTATTATCACCTTAATTCTTTGAAAATCTAGAAAACAATTTATTAATTTTTTAATTACTTTAGAATATTTTATTTTAACTTTAATTATTATTATTCTATTAAATAATTTAAATAGATGAATTTTTATTATTTATATTATTTTCGCAGTATGTGAATCTATTGTAGGATTAGCTTTACTAATTAGAATAAATTATACACATGGTCATCAAAACATTAATTTAATAAATTTATGTTCGAAATAATTATATTTATTACTTATATAATAATACAATTTAATATAAATAAATGTTTATATCTATTAAGAAATAATTCTTATATATTAACATTTATTATATTATTTAAACTAAATTTAATAAATTGATGAATAATCTCTAATAATTTAAGATTTAATATATATTCTTATAATTTAATTATTTTAACTTTATGAATTTTCAGAATAATTATAATAAATATAAAGTACGAAAATAATATAAATATATACACCAATTTAACTATAATAATATTAATATCCTTAATCTTAAATTTCATAGCTATACATTTTTTTATTTTTTATTTAATATTTGAAATAAATTTATTATTAATTTTCTTTATAGTCATTTTCTGAGGATATGGTATATTTCGAATATTAGCAAGGTATTATTTGATATTTTATACTTTAGTTTTGTGGCGACCCTTCTGTCTACCACCGCTAGAGGGACAGAGACACAGGAGACCATTCTCGCTAGCGCTCCCGAGAGGTCCTGTTTGTATATATACACCTTCCAACCTAACTCCTTCAGTCCCCCGCGTCTAAGGCACGGGTCTCCTAGAATGCCTTACTGACGAGTCCACTAGGAGGCCCAGGACGAAACGCAACCTTTCCTTTTCCTACGATCCTCTCTATCATTCCTCCGCCTTCTATCCTCCGTCAACATAACAGCCCACAGTTTTATATTACCTTTATTAATAATTATATTTTACATATTAAAATATAGAAAAAATTTATCTTTTCCTTGTATAGAAATTAAAAAACTTAAATTATCTATATATATTTTAATTTATTTACTAATATCTTTTATAGTAAAAATTCCTATATTTACACTTCACAATTGATTATTAAAAGCCCATGTAGAAGCCTCATATATTGGATCTATAATTTTAGCTTCTATCATATTAAAACTTGGAAGATATGGCTTATTACGAATAATTATAATTTTAAAAAATTTAAATAAATTAAGAATTTATTTAATTTACTTAAGAATAATTGGAAGATTAATTTTAAGACTTTCATGTTTACGACAAATTGATATAAAAATCATTGTTGCTATATCTTCAATTATTCATATAGCTTTAATAATTAGAGGAATAATAACACTATCTTATATTGGAATAAAAGGAGGTATTTATATAATAATTGCTCATGGTTTATGTTCATCAGGACTTTTTTATCTAATTAATATTATCTATAAACAAACTAATAGACGATTAATAATTTTAAATAAAGGTATAATAATTCTTATACCTTCTATAGCTTTAATATGATTCTTATTAAGATCATCAAATATAGCTGCTCCTATATCTTTAAATTTAATTAGTGAAATCACTTTACTAATGAGATTATTTAATTGATGTAAATATTTAATTTATATTATAATTATCTATTGTTTAATAAGATTTATTTATACTTTATATTTATATAGATATATTCAACATGGATTTACTAATATATTAAATTTTTATACTATCAAAATTAATAATTTAATTAATTTTCTTACTTTAATATTACATTGAATTCCAATCAATCTAATAATTATAAATTTAAATATTATTTATTTAAATAATTTAACTAAAATATTGATTCGTGATATCAAAAATGTATATATATATATTACTTTAAATTATTATCAAAATAATAATTTTTAGAATCATTTTAACAATATGAAGAATCTTATCTTTTATAACTGCTTGTTATTTAATTATAATTAATAAAATTATTATTATTGAATGATTAATCTTAAATTTTAATTCAATAAAATTTAATTTATTTATTTTAATTGATAATAAAACATTATTTTTTATTATAATAGTCAGATTAATTACAGCAATAGTTCTAATTTATAGAACTGAATATATAAAATTAAATAACAATCTTATAAATAAATTTTTATACTTAACTTTATTATTTTATTTATCAATAGTATTTATAATTTTAAGACCTAATATATTAACTATTTTATTAGGATGAGATGGTTTAGGATTAATCTCTTATTGTTTAATTATTTATTATAATAACAATAAAGCTTATAGAGCAGGATTATTAACTATTATTTTAAATCGAATTGGAGATATTTGTCTTTTAATATTAATTTGTTTTATAATAAAATTTAATTCATGAAACTTAATACTTTATAATTTAAATTTACCAATATTTATTCTTATTGTAATTATAACCTTTACAAAAAGAGCACAAATTCCATTTAGAAATTGATTACCTGCTGCTATAATAGCCCCCACTCCTGTATCTTCTTTAGTTCATTCATCTACATTAGTAACTGCCGGAGTATATATCTTAATTCGATACAATACTTTAATTATAAATACAAATTTAAATAAATATTTATTAATTATTTCAAGATTAACTATACTAATTGCCGGATTAATAGCTATATTTGAAATAGATTTAAAAAAAATTATTGCTTTATCTACCTTAAGACAACTAGGATTTATAATAAGAATTTTATTTCTAGGTTTAGAAAACTTAGCCTTTTTTCATTTAATCATTCATGCAATATTTAAATCTTTAATATTTCTATGTTCAGGAAGATTTATTCATTATATAAATAGAAGTCAAGATATACGTGATTATAAAGGAATATTCATAATCTACCCATTTAAAAGATTAATTATAATATTTTCAATTTTATCTCTATGTGGATTCCCATTTTTATGTGGATTTTACTCCAAAGACTTAATTATAGAATTTTTTTTTTATAATAAATTAAATTTTATAAGATTATTAAATTTAATACTTGGAACTATCTTTACAGTTGCATATTCAACTCGTTTAATTTTAACTTTACTGCCCCAAAATTTACCTTTCTACAATAATTTAAATTTAAAAGAAAATAATATAATAAATTTTAGAATATTAATTATATTTATTATATCACTATTTTTTAGTAAAATTTATCTAAATATAATTTACTTAGATTATAATATTAATCTACCTAAAGTATATAAATTAATAATTATTAAATTATTAATTATTGGTATAATTATTGGCTATCAAATTTTTAAATCAAATAAAAAAAATTATCTATTAATTAATTTAACTGAAAGAATAATACTTATAAATATCTTCTATGCCCATATTTATAAAATACCAGTAAAAATCATTTTAAACTATGAAAAATTTATTGAAAAAAGATTATTTGAAATACTTATAGGAAAATTAATAAAAAATATTCTATATTATTTAACAATTATTAAATTTAGCATATTTAACTTCAACTATATAATTTCCTCTTTTTTTCTATTTATATTACTAATATTATTTATCTATTAAATTTAAATAGCTTATATAAGAGCATAATATTGAAAATATTAAAGAAATAATTTATTATTTTTAAATATATGTATATATCTTTATATATTTATTTATAAATAAATATATATATATTAATATTTTTATACTGAAAATATAAAGTTTTAATTAAACTATATAAACCTATTAAAGAAATATGATAAATTAATATCTCTACAGAATTAGAAATTCTATTTTCAATTATTTCTTTAATTAGAATAAATTATTCAATAATCTTATTAACAATAAAATGCCTCTATTTGGCTTTAATTAAAATTTATATTAAATTATATAAATTAAATAATATATGAAGTAAAAAATTACAATTTAATTTCGACTTAAATATTGATTAACTAATAATCCATATATTCAAATTAAAATATTCACAATAAATAATTTATACATCATTCATAAACTAAGGAAAAAAGTATAATAAAAAAAAATAATAAAAAAATAATAAATATATAACTAAAACCTATATACTTAACCAATAAAATAAATGGTGTTGCGACGCAAAACTAGTCGTTAGGACGACTTTATGATACGGGCGATTCATTATGCTATTTTTGAGGATGCTTGACTTTCTAACCTTTAGTTAAATTCCTTTATTACAAGCCGAGGTCGAGTTCCAGAAAGAGTTTATGACCGCGGAAACTTTGCGTTTCTGCGGCCCATGTGCCTTTCTGGTACCCGGTCGCCCTCAATAGCAATTAACGTATCGTAAAGTCCCTAACACACGTAGCAAGAGTCCCATTAGGACCGCTCACCCCTTGGGTCTGACTCCCCCGCCACAACGACATTCCACCACCCTGCCAACCAGGGATTTCCAGGGTGGCGGCTTGCGCTTGGCCATGGAGGACTGTTCAAGGGGCAGGAACGGTTCTGATTCGCCAAAATCGGGAAAACGAACTTCAAGAATTTATATAAATACAGGGCTGACGCTTAAAAGGATTATTATAAAAACAGCCTTCAAAGAACTAAACCATACACTCTGTAAAACGAAAGGGACTCTGCGAAATATCGCACCAGCGACAACCAAGCGTTAGGGGAAGTTGAGCATATCACTTGCTCAAACCGACGACGCAACAAATGGAACAATTAAAATAATTTCAATATCAAATACTAAAAATATTAAAGGTATTAAATAAAAAGGTACTGAAAATGGAATAAAACCCTTAGTAATAGGATTAAATCCACATTCATAAGAACTTTTTTTTTCCTTATCAGAAATCTTAAAAATAGAAGAAAATACATTTAATAAATAAATTAAAATTATAATTCAAAAAATTAATCTAATATAAGATAACACCATTAACATCACTATATATATTACTAAAATATAAATTTGTTAATTGGAAGTTAACTGTATTAAATTATACTATATATATAATATATTCATCAATAAATAAAAATATATAAAAATAATCAAATAACGTCAACAAAATGTCAATATCATAATGAACCTTCAAAATTAAAATGATGAATTTTTCTAAAATGATTTATATTCAATCGAAATAAAGAAAATATCAATATTAAAGTCCCTACAATAACATGAAGACCATGGAATCCAGTCCTTATATAAAAAATAGAACCAAAAATTCCATCATTAATTCTAAAAGAAGATTCTAAATATTCAATAAATTGAATTAAAGTAAAATAAATACCTAAAATAACTGTAAAAAATAATCTTAAATTAACTATATTAAAATTATTATTTAACAATCTATAATGACTTCAAGAAACTGACAATCCTGAAGAAATTAAAATAACAGAATTTAATAAAGGAATATCATAAGGATTAAATTGACTAATTATTTTAGGAGGTCAAATATACCCTAATTCAATTCTTAAAGAAATACATCTATGAAAATAAGTTCAAAAAAAAAAAAAAAAAAATATATTTCTGAAATAATAAATAAGATTATTCTAAACTTTAAAAACCCATAAACTATAAAAGTATGAAATCCTTGATATAAACTCTCTCGAATAATATCTCGTCATCATTGATATATAATTAATAAATTAATAAATAAATTTAAAAAAATAAATTCAAAATCATTTAAATAAAATCAATTAATAAAACCTAATATTGAATTTATTAATCTCATAGATATCAAAAAAGGTCATGGTCTAACTGTTACTAAATGAAAAGGAAAATTTCTTATTATCATTTTATTTATTTAAATTCTGAAAAATACAATACTCTTAAAGTTGAAAATACATAAGCTTGAATAAATGATATACACAATTCTAAAATTACTAAAATATTTTGAATTAAAACAAATAAAATTATTAAAATCAATCCTATTTTAGAAATAAATCTACTTAATAAAATTATCAATAAATGACCAGCAACTAAATTAGCCGTCAATCGAATAGATAAAGTAAATGGACGAATTAAATTTCTAACAAACTCAATTAAAACTATAAAATTCATTAAAAAAACAGGTGTATTAACAGGAACTAAATGACTTAATATCTTTAAAGGTTTATTAAAATAACCATAAATAATAAATCTAAATCATAAAGGTATAGATATAATTAAATTAAAAGATAAATGTCTTGTAGCAGTAAAAATATAAGGTATTAATCTAAATAAATTTATTAATAAAATATATAATAATAATCTAATAAAAATAATGATATTTGATTGATAATTTATATTAGCTACTAATAATTTAAATTCTTTATAAATTAATTCAATTAAAATAACTCAAAATATCATAACACGAGAAGGAATTAATCAATAATAATTAAAAATAATTATAATATAAAAAAATATTATTAATCAATTAAAAGCTAAATAATAATTAATTATAGGATCAAATCTTTCAAATAAATTAGTTATCATATTCAATCTCATTTATATTTATTTTTTTCATTTAAATTAAAATCTACATGCATATTAATTGGTATCCTATTTAAATAAACTATTATTATAAATATATTTATAATATTAAGAAAAGATAAAATTAATCATATTATAGGTCTTATTTGAGGTATAAAAAAATCATTAGAAGTAATTGCAATTTACTATAACATGATTTAAAAGATCAATTCTTACACTTCAGACATCTAATGAAATTTTAAAATAATAATCAAAAATTATTTTTAGAATGACAATCTAATGTTTTTAATTAAACTAATTATTTAATTTAAAACTATTTTTTTAAAACTCATAAATTAAAATTTTTAAAGGCTGTTCTTTCTAAAACAATTGGTATAAATCTATGATTTATACCACAAATTTCAGAACATTGTCCAAAAAATAATCCTGGTCGTATACAATATAAATTTGATTGATTAATACGTCCAGGAACAGCATCAACTTTAATTCCAACTGATTGAATAGCTCATGAATGAATTACATCAGTTGATGATAATAATAATCGAATCGGAAAATTTATTGGAATGACCATACGATTATCAACATCTAATAAACGAAAACTATTCATAACTCTATCAGATAATATATAAGAATCAAATTCCAAATCTTTAAATTCTGAATATTCATAAGACCAAAATCACTGATGACCTATAATTTTAATTGTAAAATAAGGATTTAAAATTTCATCAATATAATATAAAATCTTTAAAGAAGGAAAACAAATTGTTATTAAAATAAAAATTGGAATAATAGTTCAAATAATTTCCAATAAATGATTCTTCAATAAATACCGATTAACATACTTATTAGTAATAATATCTAAAATAATTAATATTGAAAATACAATAATAACCAACATTAATATTATAACTAAATTATGAAAAGAAATTAAATTATCAGAATAAGGTGAATTAGAATCTTGAAATCTATATATAAATCATGTTGCAATTTTTAATAAAAAATAATATATTTTTATAAATAAATCTTAAATCTATCGCACTTATCTGCCATATTAAATAAAATAAAATATTAAAAATAATTAAATCAATCATTAAAACTCAACATTATGAAATATTCAAAAATAACTCCTTTTTATTATTTAACACAATAGGTACTTCTAAATACACATGATCTAAAGGAGGTATAAAACCAATTCATTCTAATGAACTATTAAATTTAAAAATTACTAACCGTATTGAAATAAATCTTTCTAAAATTAAAAACATTAATAAAATTAATCTATTTAAAGAAATTAATGAACCAATTGAAGAAAATAAATTTCAACAATAATATGCATCAGGATAATCTGAATATCGTCGAGGTATCCCTATTAATCCTAAAAAATGTTGAGGAAAAAAAGTTATATTAACACCAATAAACATTATATAAAACTGAATTTTTAATCAATTCTGATGTATAACAACACCAAAAATTAAAGGAAATCAATGAATAAATCTTCCAACAATTGCAAAAACTGCCCCTATAGATAAAACATAATGAAAATGGCCAACAACATAATAAGTATCATGTAAAATAATATCAATAGAAGAATTTGATAATACAATACCCGTCAATCCACCAATAATAAATATTATAACAAATCCTAATGATCATAAAATTGAATTATTATAACCTAATTTAGCTCCATGATAAGTAGCTAATCAACTAAAAACTTTAATTGCTGTAGGAACTGCAATAACTATAGTTGCTGAAGTAAAATAAGCTCGAGTATCTACATCTAACCCAACTGTAAATATATGATGTGCTCATACAATAAATCCTAAAAATCCAATTCCTAATATAGCATAAATCATTCCTAAATTACCAAATACCTCTTTTTTACCCCTCTCATTTATAATAATATGTGAAATCAACCCAAACCCCGGTAAAATTAAAATATAAACTTCAGGATGCCCAAAAAATCAAAATAAATGTTGATATAAAATTGGATCACCTCCCCCTAAAGGATCAAAAAACGAAGTATTAATATTTCGATCAAAAATTAATATTGTAATTGCTCCAGCTAAAACTGGCAATGATAATAATAATAAAATAGCTGTAATAAACACTGATCAAGGAAATAAAGCTATTTGATCATAATTTAAAGATAAATTTTTTATTATTATAATAGTTACTATAAAATTTATTGCCCCAATAATTGAAGAAATTCCTGATAAATGTAAAGAAAAAATAGTAATATCAACAGAAGGGGAAGAATGAAATAAATATGAAGATAAAGGAGGATAAACCGTTCAACCAGTCCCTGGTCTAACTTGAAATAAATTTCTTAAAAGTAATAACATTAATGATGGTGGTAATAATCAAAATCTAATATTATTTATACGAGGAAATGCCATATCTGGAGATCCTAATATTAATGGAACTAATCAATTACCAAACCCGCCAATTATAAATGGTATAACTATAAAAAAAATTATTAAAAATGCATGAACAGTAACAACTGAATTATAAACTTGATCATTATTAATTCATATACCTGGAGTACTTAACTCCATACGAATAATTATTCTCATAGAAGTTCCAATTATCCCTGATCATAAAGCAAATACAAAATAAATTATACCAATATTTTTATGATTAGTAGAATAAAATCATTTATCAAACATAAATAAAACATAATTATATAATATTTAAATATTAATAAATATATTTATATATTATAAGATTTATAATAAATCAATATATATATATATTTAACTTTGAAAATTAAAAGTTTATTTTAACTTAAAATCTTCAAATCAAAAAAAGTATCATGTCTGATAAAAGAATTAAATTGTAAATTTAAACCTGTAAGAAAAACTTACTGATACTAATTTTCTATAGTTTAAAAAAAACTTAAAATTGCAAATTTTAAAATATAAATAATTATTAGAAAATATTAATCATAAATATCTTACACTATGTTAAATTTAACAAATTAATCAATACTTAAATTATATCAAATTAAAACCTTTAAGTAACATAAACATTAACCAATAAAAACCTAAAAAAAAATAACATAATAATAAATAAAATAATATAAGACTTAAATATATAAATCTTAAAAAAATATTTTTTAGCTCTAGTATAATTACTACTAATATATAATAATAATCTAAAATAATTTCAAATAATTATAACTGATGCTAATATCATAATAAATAATAAAACAAAAATTAACATAATCCTCTAAAAAATAATAATTCAAAATTCACTTTAACACTAAAGACAAAAATGGAGGTAAAGAAGAATAAATTAAAACTATAATAATAAAATATACCTTCAAATATTTATCAACTAATAAAAACCCCAAATCATTAAAAGTTACCACATCAAATTTTTCAAAAAAATACAACAATATATAAAAAATAAATGCATAAAAAGAAAAATATACCAAATAAATTTTTACATTTACATACATAATTATTAATAAAAAAGTTGATTGAATAATAGAAGAACATCTAATAAATATTTTTATAGAATTATAAACTTTCATAATAATAGGAACAAAAATTAAATTTAATAAAATTAAACCTATAAAAAAAAAATTTATACCACTCACATTAGCTAAAAAATATATAGGTACTATTTTTATAACCGTTGAAAATATAAAAATTCTTGTTCAACACATATATCTATGAATATAAATAGATCATTGATGAAAAGGAAATATTCCTAATTTTACTAACATAATTAATTGAATAAAAATTTCAAAAAAAACTCTTACTTCTTTCATAGATACATAAAAATACAATCTTATAATAAAAACTAACCTTCTTACTACTGATACTATATAATAAAAAACACTAGCATATTTTGAATCTCTAGTTAAATTTATATAAATAATTAAAACTAATGTTATAACTTCATAAATTAATCACATAAAAAATAAATCTCTTACAAAAAGAATGATTAAATAATTAATAATAATATATCTAAGACATATTACATTTTTAAATATTATTTTCTTCACAAAAAACCAATTCAAAATTATCTTTTAATTAAAAATTAAATAGTTTATAATACTAAAATTTTTACCTATTATATTTTAGTGTCAAAGCACCTAAATTTTTGAAATTTAAAGTATTAATAAAATTAATAAATATAAAAAAAATCAATTAGTAACAATAAATATAAAATTTATTTAAGTATCTTATCAAAATAATCCTTTAATCAGGCATATTACTTTAATACATATATATATAAAATATATAAAAGATACATATAATCTATAACTAGGGTATGAACCTAACAGCTTTAAACTTAGCTTATTTATATAGATATATTTAAAAATTACTTTTAATTGCAAATTAAATATTATAGATTAAAATTAACTAATATCCATTTAAAGATATATATATATATATATATATATATATATATATATATATATATATATATATATATATATCTTTATATATGGATATATATTTATATTCATCCTTAGGGAAAGAATGAAGCCATTGAAATAAACTAAAGCTAAGGTAAATTCGAAAGGTTAATATCCAAAATCCTCTACTTGCAAGGGACAAATGAGGCTATTTAAATAAATTCAAGCTAAAGTAGAATTGAAAGGTTTATTTCAATATATTCATCCTTAGGGAAAGAATGAAGCCATTGAAATAAACTAAAGCTAAGGTAAATTCGAAAGGTTAATATCCAAAATCCTCTACTTGCGAGGGACAAATGAGGCTATTTAAATAAATTCAAGCTAAAGTAGAATTGAAAGGTTTATTTCAATATATTCATCCTTAGGGAAAGAATGAAGCCATTGAAATAAACTAAAGCTAAGGTAAATTCGAAAGGTTAATATCCAAAATCCTCTACTTGCGAGGGACAAATGAGGCTATTTAAATAAATTCAAGCTAAAGTAGAATTGAAAGGTTTATTTCAATATATTCATCCTTAGGGAAAGAATGAAGCCATTGAAATAAACTAAAGCTAAGGTAAATTCGAAAGGTTAATATCCAAAATCCTCTACTTGCGAGGGACAAATGAGGTTATTTAAATAAATTCAAGCTAAAGTAGAATTGAAAGGTTAATATCCAAATCCTCTACTTACAAGGGACAAATGAGGCTATTTAAATAAATTCAAGCTAAAGTAGAATTGAAAGGTTTATTTCAATATATTCATCCTTAGGGAAAGAGTGAAGCCATTGAAATAAACTAAAGCTAATGTAAATTCGAAAGGTTAATATCCAAATCCTCTACTTACAAGGGACAAATGAAGCTATTTAAATAAATTCAAGCTAAAGTAGAATTAAAAGGTTTATTTCAATATATTCATTCTTAGGGAAAGAATGAAACCATTGAAATAAACTAAAATCGAATATTAATAATAAATTTCATTATTAATTAAATTCTCTACTTATAAAAACAAATAAAACTATTTAAATAAATTCAAACAAAAGTAGAATTGAAAGGTTTATTTCAATATATTCATCTTTAAGGGAAAAATAAAGCCATTGAAATAAACTAAAATCAACTATTAATAATAAATTTATTTATTAATTAAATTATCTACTTATAAAAAACAAATAAAACTATTTAAATAAATTCAAGCTAAAGTAGAATTGAAAGGTTTATTTCAATATATTCATTCTTAGGGAAAGAATGAAACCATTGAAATAAACTAAAATCGACTATTAATAATAAATTTATTTATTAATTAAATTCTCTACTTATAAAAACAAATAAAACTATTTAAATAAATTCAAACTAAAGTAGAATTGAAAGGTTTATTTCAATATATTCATCTTTAAGGGAAAAATAAAGCCATTGAAATAAACTAAAATCGACTATTAATAATAAATTTATTTATTAATTAAATTCTCTAAGATACAAATTTAATTATAAATTATATATAAATTATATATAATTTATATTACTAATATTATTTATCTATTAAATTTAAATAGCTTATATAAGAGCATAATATTGAAAATATTAAAGAAATAATTTATTATTTTTAAATATATGTATATATCTTTATATATTTATTTATAAATAAATATATATATATTAATATTTTTATACTGAAAATATAAAGTTTTAATTAAACTATATAAACCTATTAAAGAAATATGATAAATTAATATCTCTACAGTATTAGAAATTCTATTTTCAATTATTTCTTTAATTAGAATAAATTATTCAATAATCTTATTAACAATAAAATGCCTCTATTTGGCTTTAATTAAAATTTATATTAAATTATATAAATTAAATAATATATGAAGTAAAAAATTACAATTTAATTTCGACTTAAATATTGATTAACTAATAATCCATATATTCAAATTAAAATATTCACAATAAATAATTTATACATCATTCATAAACTAAGGAAAAAAGTATAATAAAAAAAAATAATAAAAAAATAATAAATATATAACTAAAACCTATATACTTAACCAATAAAATAAATGGTGTTGCGACGCAAAACTAGTCGTTAGGACGACTTTATGATACGGGCGATTCATTATGCTATTTTTGAGGATGCTTGACTTTCTAACCTTTAGTTAAATTCCTTTATTACAAGCCGAGGTCGAGTTCCAGAAAGAGTTTATGACCGCGGAAACTTTGCGTTTCTGCGGCCCATGTGCCTTTCTGGTACCCGGTCGCCCTCAATAGCAATTAACGTATCGTAAAGTCCCTAACACACGTAGCAAGAGTCCCATTAGGACCGCTCACCCCTTGGGTCTGACTCCCCCGCCACAGCGACATTCCACCACCCTGCCAACCAGGGATTTCCAGGGTGGCGGCTTGCGCTTGGCCATGGAGGACTGTTCAAGGGGCAGGAACGGTTCTGATTCGCCAAAATCGGGAAAACGAACTTCAAGAATTTATATAAATACAGGGCTGACGCTTAAAAGGATTATTATAAAAACAGCCTTCAAAGAACTAAACCATACACTCTGTAAAACGAAAGGGACTCTGCGAAATATCGCACCAGCGACAACCAAGCGTTAGGGGAAGTTGAGCATATCACTTGCTCAAACCGACGACGCAACAAATGGAACAATTAAAATAATTTCAATATCAAATACTAAAAATATTAAAGGTATTAAATAAAAAGGTACTGAAAATGGAATAAAACCCTTAGTAATAGGATTAAATCCACATTCATAAGAACTTTTTTTTTCCTTATCAGAAATCTTAAAAATAGAAGAAAATACATTTAATAAATAAATTAAAATTATAATTCAAAAAATTAATCTAATATAAGATAACACCATTAACATCACTATATATATTACTAAAATATAAATTTGTTAATTGGAAGTTAACTGTATTAAATTATACTATATATATAATATATTCATCAATAAATAAAAATATATAAAAATAATCAAATAACGTCAACAAAATGTCAATATCATAATGAACCTTCAAAATTAAAATGATGAATTTTTCTAAAATGATTTATATTCAATCGAAATAAAGAAAATATCAATATTAAAGTCCCTACAATAACATGAAGACCATGGAATCCAGTCCTTATATAAAAAATAGAACCAAAAATTCCATCATTAATTCTAAAAGAAGATTCTAAATATTCAATAAATTGAATTAAAGTAAAATAAATACCTAAAATAACTGTAAAAAATAATCTTAAATTAACTATATTAAAATTATTATTTAACAATCTATAATGACTTCAAGAAACTGACAATCCTGAAGAAATTAAAATAACAGAATTTAATAAAGGAATATCATAAGGATTAAATTGACTAATTATTTTAGGAGGTCAAATATACCCTAATTCAATTCTTAAAGAAATACATCTATGAAAATAAGTTCAAAAAAAAAAAAAAAAAATATATTTCTGAAATAATAAATAAGATTATTCTAAACTTTAAAAACCCATAAACTATAAAAGTATGAAATCCTTGATATAAACTCTCTCGAATAATATCTCGTCATCATTGATATATAATTAATAAATTAATAAATAAATTTAAAAAAATAAATTCAAAATCATTTAAATAAAATCAATTAATAAAACCTAATATTGAATTTATTAATCTCATAGATATCAAAAAAGGTCATGGTCTAACTGTTACTAAATGAAAAGGAAAATTTCTTATTATCATTTTATTTATTTAAATTCTGAAAAATACAATACTCTTAAAGTTGAAAATACATAAGCTTGAATAAATGATATACACAATTCTAAAATTACTAAAATATTTTGAATTAAAACAAATAAAATTATTAAAATCAATCCTATTTTAGAAATAAATCTACTTAATAAAATTATCAATAAATGACCAGCAACTAAATTAGCCGTCAATCGAATAGATAAAGTAAATGGACGAATTAAATTTCTAACAAACTCAATTAAAACTATAAAATTCATTAAAAAAACAGGTGTATTAACAGGAACTAAATGACTTAATATCTTTAAAGGTTTATTAAAATAACCATAAATAATAAATCTAAATCATAAAGGTATAGATATAATTAAATTAAAAGATAAATGTCTTGTAGCAGTAAAAATATAAGGTATTAATCTAAATAAATTTATTAATAAAATATATAATAATAATCTAATAAAAATAATGATATTTGATTGATAATTTATATTAGCTACTAATAATTTAAATTCTTTATAAATTAATTCAATTAAAATAACTCAAAATATCATAACACGAGAAGGAATTAATCAATAATAATTAAAAATAATTATAATATAAAAAAATATTATTAATCAATTAAAAGCTAAATAATAATTAATTATAGGATCAAATCTTTCAAATAAATTAGTTATCATATTCAATCTCATTTATATTTATTTTTTTCATTTAAATTAAAATCTACATGCATATTAATTGGTATCCTATTTAAATAAACTATTATTATAAATATATTTATAATATTAAGAAAAGATAAAATTAATCATATTATAGGTCTTATTTGAGGTATAAAAAAATCATTAGAAGTAATTGCAATTTACTATAACATGATTTAAAAGATCAATTCTTACACTTCAGACATCTAATGAAATTTTAAAATAATAATCAAAAATTATTTTTAGAATGACAATCTAATGTTTTTAATTAAACTAATTATTTAATTTAAAACTATTTTTTTAAAACTCATAAATTAAAATTTTTAAAGGCTGTTCTTTCTAAAACAATTGGTATAAATCTATGATTTATACCACAAATTTCAGAACATTGTCCAAAAAATAATCCTGGTCGTATACAATATAAATTTGATTGATTAATACGTCCAGGAACAGCATCAACTTTAATTCCAACTGATTGAATAGCTCATGAATGAATTACATCAGTTGATGATAATAATAATCGAATCGGAAAATTTATTGGAATGACCATACGATTATCAACATCTAATAAACGAAAACTATTCATAACTCTATCAGATAATATATAAGAATCAAATTCCAAATCTTTAAATTCTGAATATTCATAAGACCAAAATCACTGATGACCTATAATTTTAATTGTAAAATAAGGATTTAAAATTTCATCAATATAATATAAAATCTTTAAAGAAGGAAAACAAATTGTTATTAAAATAAAAATTGGAATAATAGTTCAAATAATTTCCAATAAATGATTCTTCAATAAATACCGATTAACATACTTATTAGTAATAATATCTAAAATAATTAATATTGAAAATACAATAATAACCAACATTAATATTATAACTAAATTATGAAAAGAAATTAAATTATCAGAATAAGGTGAATTAGAATCTTGAAATCTATATATAAATCATGTTGCAATTTTTAATAAAAAATAATATATTTTTATAAATAAATCTTAAATCTATCGCACTTATCTGCCATATTAAATAAAATAAAATATTAAAAATAATTAAATCAATCATTAAAACTCAACATTATGAAATATTCAAAAATAACTCCTTTTTATTATTTAACACAATAGGTACTTCTAAATACACATGATCTAAAGGAGGTATAAAACCAATTCATTCTAATGAACTATTAAATTTAAAAATTACTAACCGTATTGAAATAAATCTTTCTAAAATTAAAAACATTAATAAAATTAATCTATTTAAAGAAATTAATGAACCAATTGAAGAAAATAAATTTCAACAATAATATGCATCAGGATAATCTGAATATCGTCGAGGTATCCCTATTAATCCTAAAAAATGTTGAGGAAAAAAAGTTATATTAACACCAATAAACATTATATAAAACTGAATTTTTAATCAATTCTGATGTATAACAACACCAAAAATTAAAGGAAATCAATGAATAAATCTTCCAACAATTGCAAAAACTGCCCCTATAGATAAAACATAATGAAAATGGCCAACAACATAATAAGTATCATGTAAAATAATATCAATAGAAGAATTTGATAATACAATACCCGTCAATCCACCAATAATAAATATTATAACAAATCCTAATGATCATAAAATTGAATTATTATAACCTAATTTAGCTCCATGATAAGTAGCTAATCAACTAAAAACTTTAATTGCTGTAGGAACTGCAATAACTATAGTTGCTGAAGTAAAATAAGCTCGAGTATCTACATCTAACCCAACTGTAAATATATGATGTGCTCATACAATAAATCCTAAAAATCCAATTCCTAATATAGCATAAATCATTCCTAAATTACCAAATACCTCTTTTTTACCCCTCTCATTTATAATAATATGTGAAATCAACCCAAACCCCGGTAAAATTAAAATATAAACTTCAGGATGCCCAAAAAATCAAAATAAATGTTGATATAAAATTGGATCACCTCCCCCTAAAGGATCAAAAAACGAAGTATTAATATTTCGATCAAAAATTAATATTGTAATTGCTCCAGCTAAAACTGGCAATGATAATAATAATAAAATAGCTGTAATAAACACTGATCAAGGAAATAAAGCTATTTGATCATAATTTAAAGATAAATTTTTTATTATTATAATAGTTACTATAAAATTTATTGCCCCAATAATTGAAGAAATTCCTGATAAATGTAAAGAAAAAATAGTAATATCAACAGAAGGGGAAGAATGAAATAAATATGAAGATAAAGGAGGATAAACCGTTCAACCAGTCCCTGGTCTAACTTGAAATAAATTTCTTAAAAGTAATAACATTAATGATGGTGGTAATAATCAAAATCTAATATTATTTATACGAGGAAATGCCATATCTGGAGATCCTAATATTAATGGAACTAATCAATTACCAAACCCGCCAATTATAAATGGTATAACTATAAAAAAAATTATTAAAAATGCATGAACAGTAACAACTGAATTATAAACTTGATCATTATTAATTCATATACCTGGAGTACTTAACTCCATACGAATAATTATTCTCATAGAAGTTCCAATTATCCCTGATCATAAAGCAAATACAAAATAAATTATACCAATATTTTTATGATTAGTAGAATAAAATCATTTATCAAACATAAATAAAACATAATTATATAATATTTAAATATTAATAAATATATTTATATATTATAAGATTTATAATAAATCAATATATATATATATTTAACTTTGAAAATTAAAAGTTTATTTTAACTTAAAATCTTCAAATCAAAAAAAGTATCATGTCTGATAAAAGAATTAAATTGTAAATTTAAACCTGTAAGAAAAACTTACTGATACTAATTTTCTATAGTTTAAAAAAAACTTAAAATTGCAAATTTTAAAATATAAATAATTATTAGAAAATATTAATCATAAATATCTTACACTATGTTAAATTTAACAAATTAATCAATACTTAAATTATATCAAATTAAAACCTTTAAGTAACATAAACATTAACCAATAAAAACCTAAAAAAAAATAACATAATAATAAATAAAATAATATAAGACTTAAATATATAAATCTTAAAAAAATATTTTTTAGCTCTAGTATAATTACTACTAATATATAATAATAATCTAAAATAATTTCAAATAATTATAACTGATGCTAATATCATAATAAATAATAAAACAAAAATTAACATAATCCTCTAAAAAATAATAATTCAAAATTCACTTTAACACTAAAGACAAAAATGGAGGTAAAGAAGAATAAATTAAAACTATAATAATAAAATATACCTTCAAATATTTATCAACTAATAAAAACCCCAAATCATTAAAAGTTACCACATCAAATTTTTCAAAAAAATACAACAATATATAAAAAATAAATGCATAAAAAGAAAAATATACCAAATAAATTTTTACATTTACATACATAATTATTAATAAAAAAGTTGATTGAATAATAGAAGAACATCTAATAAATATTTTTATAGAATTATAAACTTTCATAATAATAGGAACAAAAATTAAATTTAATAAAATTAAACCTATAAAAAAAAAATTTATACCACTCACATTAGCTAAAAAATATATAGGTACTATTTTTATAACCGTTGAAAATATAAAAATTCTTGTTCAACACATATATCTATGAATATAAATAGATCATTGATGAAAAGGAAATATTCCTAATTTTACTAACATAATTAATTGAATAAAAATTTCAAAAAAAACTCTTACTTCTTTCATAGATACATAAAAATACAATCTTATAATAAAAACTAACCTTCTTACTACTGATACTATATAATAAAAAACACTAGCATATTTTGAATCTCTAGTTAAATTTATATAAATAATTAAAACTAATGTTATAACTTCATAAATTAATCACATAAAAAATAAATCTCTTACAAAAAGAATGATTAAATAATTAATAATAATATATCTAAGACATATTACATTTTTAAATATTATTTTCTTCACAAAAAACCAATTCAAAATTATCTTTTAATTAAAAATTAAATAGTTTATAATACTAAAATTTTTACCTATTATATTTTAGTGTCAAAGCACCTAAATTTTTGAAATTTAAAGTATTAATAAAATTAATAAATATAAAAAAAATCAATTAGTAACAATAAATATAAAATTTATTTAAGTATCTTATCAAAATAATCCTTTAATCAGGCATATTACTTTAATACATATATATATAAAATATATAAAAGATACATATAATCTATAACTAGGGTATGAACCTAACAGCTTTAAACTTAGCTTATTTATATAGATATATTTAAAAATTACTTTTAATTGCAAATTAAATATTATAGATTAAAATTAACTAATATCCATTTAAAGATATATATATATATATATATATATATATATATATATATATATATATATATATATATATATATATCTTTATATATGGATATATATTTATATTCATCCTTAGGGAAAGAATGAAGCCATTGAAATAAACTAAAGCTAAGGTAAATTCGAAAGGTTAATATCCAAAATCCTCTACTTGCAAGGGACAAATGAGGCTATTTAAATAAATTCAAGCTAAAGTAGAATTGAAAGGTTTATTTCAATATATTCATCCTTAGGGAAAGAATGAAGCCATTGAAATAAACTAAAGCTAAGGTAAATTCGAAAGGTCAATATCCAAAATCCTCTACTTGCGAGGGACAAATGAGGCTATTTAAATAAATTCAAGCTAAAGTAGAATTGAAAGGTTTATTTCAATATATTCATCCTTAGGGAAAGAATGAAGCCATTGAAATAAACTAAAGCTAAGGTAAATTCGAAAGGTTAATATCCAAAATCCTCTACTTGCGAGGGACAAATGAGGCTATTTAAATAAATTCAAGCTAAAGTAGAATTGAAAGGTTTATTTCAATATATTCATCCTTAGGGAAAGAATGAAGCCATTGAAATAAACTAAAGCTAAGGTAAATTCGAAAGGTTAATATCCAAAATCCTCTACTTGCGAGGGACAAATGAGGTTATTTAAATAAATTCAAGCTAAAGTAGAATTGAAAGGTTTATTTCAATATATTCATCCTTAGGGAAAGAATGAAGCCATTGAAATAAACTAAAGCTAAGGTAAATTCGAAAGGTTAATATCCAAAATCCTCTACTTGCGAGGGACAAATGAGGCTATTTAAATAAATTCAAGCTAAAGTAGAATTGAAAGGTTTATTTCAATATATTCATCCTTAGGGAAAGAATGAAGCCATTGAAATAAACTAAAGCTAAGGTAAATTCGAAAGGTTAATATCCAAAATCCTCTACTTGCGAGGGACAAATGAGGTTATTTAAATAAATTCAAGCTAAAGTAGAATTGAAAGGTTAATATCCAAATCCTCTACTTACAAGGGACAAATGAGGCTATTTAAATAAATTCAAGCTAAAGTAGAATTGAAAGGTTTATTTCAATATATTCATCCTTAGGGAAAGAGTGAAGCCATTGAAATAAACTAAAGCTAATGTAAATTCGAAAGGTTAATATCCAAATCCTCTACTTACAAGGGACAAATGAAGCTATTTAAATAAATTCAAGCTAAAGTAGAATTAAAAGGTTTATTTCAATATATTCATTCTTAGGGAAAGAATGAAACCATTGAAATAAACTAAAATCGAATATTAATAATAAATTTCATTATTAATTAAATTCTCTACTTATAAAAACAAATAAAACTATTTAAATAAATTCAAACAAAAGTAGAATTGAAAGGTTTATTTCAATATATTCATCTTTAAGGGAAAAATAAAGCCATTGAAATAAACTAAAATCAACTATTAATAATAAATTTATTTATTAATTAAATTCTCTACTTATAAAAAACAAATAAAACTATTTAAATAAATTCAAGCTAAAGTAGAATTGAAAGGTTTATTTCAATATATTCATTCTTAGGGAAAGAATGAAACCATTGAAATAAACTAAAATCGACTATTAATAATAAATTTATTTATTAATTAAATTCTCTACTTATAAAAACAAATAAAACTATTTAAATAAATTCAAACTAAAGTAGAATTGAAAGGTTTATTTCAATATATTCATCTTTAAGGGAAAAATAAAGCCATTGAAATAAACTAAAATCGACTATTAATAATAAATTTATTTATTAATTAAATTCTCTAAGATACAAATTTAATTATAAATTATATATAAATTATACGAATAATTGCACATTATTTTTAATTTAAAATGACATAACATTTTCCGCGATACCTATGCTGTGCCAGTACGTGTGCCGGGAGCCCGACCGAGCGCCCGTGTATAAAAGCCGTGCATACGTGGTTGAGCCCGCGGTCTCTGGGCGCTGTGATTGGTTAGTGTTTTTCGTTAATAACTCGAAAACAAAGCTTCAAACAACATTTTGGTAAAGGAAAAGGTTGTTCAGAATCACCTCAGCTACCCCCCATTTCCGGATGTTACACTAGTTCTGGGACACCCTGTATATATATCTTGTTATATATAAAATGTATATATATTTATCAGTTGGCCTCCATCTATTTATAATAGTATATAAATATATATATATATATATATATATATATATATATATATATATATATATATATATATAAATAATTTATTAATTAATAGATATATATTATATATATTAATATTAAGATGTATATATATATAAATAATTTATTAATTAATATATATATATATACTACTACTATAATAAGTTTTTATTATTAAAAATTTTGTATTAAAATTTTAATCTAATATAATTAATAATATTTTAGGGCTATTTAATAACAATTTATTTCTATATAATTTTTTTTATATAAAAATTAATTTTTTTATTATTTATAATTTTCATAGAAAAATCAAAGCTTCAAATAGTTAATTAAGGGGTTAACTATTATAAAGATTAGATTTACCTATAGATAGATTAATCTTTGTATATTTAATTAAAAAATTAATTACATTATAGAAATTGATACCTTCTATAGAAAAATCAAAGCTTTAAATAGTTAATTGGGGGGTTAACTATTATAAAGATTAGATTTACCTATAGATAAATTAATCTTTGTATATTTAATTAAAAAATTAATTACATTATAGAAATTGATACCTTCTATAGAAAAATCAAAGCTTTAAATAGTTAATTAAGGGGTTAACTATTATAGATTTACCTATAGATAGATTAATCATTGTATATTTAATTAAAAAATTAATTACATTATAGAAATTGATACCTTCTATAGAAAAATCAAAGCTTTAAATAGTTAATTGGGGGGTTAACTATTATAAAGATTAGATTTACCTATAGATAGATTAATCTTTGTATATTTAATTAAAAAATTAATTACATTATAGAAATTGATACCTTCTATAGAAAAATCAAAGCTTTAAATAGTTAATTGGGGGGGTTAACTATTATAAAGATTAGATTTACCTATAGATAGATTAATCTTTGTATATTTAATTAAAAAATTAATTACATTATAGAAATTGATACCTTCTATAGAAAAATCAAAACTTTAATTTATTTAAAATTTTTAA
The DNA here is from genome assembly GCA_951804975.1 of Anthophora plumipes. NCBI lineage: Eukaryota > Metazoa > Arthropoda > Insecta > Hymenoptera > Apidae > Anthophora > Anthophora plumipes. The sequence goes on along the minus strand of CATORF010000936.1, from coordinate 1,467,129 downwards.
ATAAATTCAAATCAATAAAATTGAATTTAAGTTACAAATTAATTAAATTTATTTTATATATATAATTAGATTAAAAAATAATTTGTTATTAATAATAAAATCTGCAACACTAAATAAAAATTTTATTCGGAAATAAATTTTAATAATGGTAAATTTCGGTGCCAGCAACAGCGGTTAAACCAATTTTATAAATTAATTAATCATAATATTTTAATTACTTAAAAATTAATATATTTTAATTAAAAAATTAAATTTTTAGTGAAATATACAATTTAGTTCAAATAATTAAAATTTATTATTAAATTAATTGATAAATTTTATAAAAAAACTAGGATTAGATACCCTACTATAAAATTAAATAAAAAATTAACTATTAAATGTAAATCATTAAAATTAATAAATATGGCGGCTTATTAATTCCATTAGAGGAACTTATAATTTAATCGATATTCCACGATAAGACTCACTTAAATTACATTTATATATAGCTGTTTACAAATTTTTTTTAATTGATAATGTTAATAAATTTTAATAAATTAAAATTCAAGTAAATATGTAGTGCATTTAAGATATTAAGAGTTATAATATAATATTATATTTTGAATAAATAATTTTAAAATTATTTTGAAAGAAAATTTAAAAGTAAATTTACTTTAATTAATTAAATTGAACTATATGCTAATAAGCGTACAAATCGCCCGTCAATTTCACCAAAATGAAATAAGTCGTAACATAGTAATTGTACTGGAAAGTGTAATTAGGAACTAAAAATTTTAGTTTAAACTGAAATAAAATTTTTCATTTACACTGAAAAGATTAATTTAATTAAAATTTTATTTTAATTAAAATAATAAAAAATATTATAAATTAATCAATTTTATATAAATAAAATTTTATCAAATAACAATTATTTCAGTAATTATTTATTAAAAAATAATTTTTTTAAAAGTTAAAAGTAATGTAAATGAACTTATCTAAATTTAAAAAATTTTAAATAAATTTAGTACCTTTTGTATCAGGGTTGTTACGTACGCGTCTTACCCGAAACGTGTGGCGCCTAATGTTTAGTCTAGCACGCACCCCCCGACAGTCGTCTAGCCAGGGGATGGAAGAACATTCCATTCCCACGGAAATCAAACGTTCCCCACCACCAAAAATCTTAGTTTTTCGGTGTATAAAAGGGCATGATTTTCGACGCTCGGGGGCAGTCTCAAATCCAGTTTTCTGAGCATAACGTTACTCTGTCCGTCAGAGTATAGATACGAGCAAGATCGGGTTCCAGTCCCCTTCGAGCATACTAACGTCGCGAACGTACTTCGTAAGTGTCTATCAGATAATACTGTACTGACTCCTCCGCGTTCTCACCGCGTTAAAGTCGAGAAGGAAGATTCTTGCCGAGTCAAGAATCGACTAACTATAACCTTGTACCAATTAGTCCTTGTAATTATATTAGAATATAGTGATATAGAATCCATTTCGTGTCTATATTCAATTAAACCTATCCTGACTAATTTAGTAACGTACTAGCTAACCCCACGACAGATATACCTTTACCGCTCGAGGTATATCAACGACTACGACTCGCGAATACCAAAATACCTTGATATCCGGTGGAACACGGCGTTAACCATACGCTAGTGATCCATCTCCTTCGGCTCCCTCCGTTAGCCATACGGAGGTTCGTCCGAGACTTCCTATCTCACCAAAGACACACTGTCCGGTGGCACGCAGCGTTAATCATACGCTACTGGTCCACTTCCTTCGGCTCCCTCCGTTAGCCATACGGAGGTTCGTCCGAACCCTCCTATAATACACCGACACATCCTCGTGTGTCACGCGTCGTTATCTATTCCCGAATAGACCATCTCCTTCGGCTCCCTCCGTTAGCCATACGGAGGTTCGTCCGAACCCTCCTGTCTTACACCTAGACACCTTCACATCCGGGATCACGCGGCGTTGACTATACGCTAGTGGTCCACCTCCTTCGGCTCCCTCCGTTAGCCATACGGAGGTTCGTCCGAACCCTCCTGTCTATACCTCTAACTACCGCGAATCGGGCAACGCGCGTTTGTATTAGGACCAAAACCCCGAACGACGTCACGAGGCTGGTGATAACGGACAAATTCCGCATGCACCTAACAGTCAGACTGATGACCGTTCGGAACGCGAACCGTAACCCTTACTAAAAGGCGAAACCGGGGCGATCATACGCCCACGCCTTAACACGGTTAATCAAATTAAATTATTTATATATATTAATCCCGAAATAAAAAGAACTAAATATATATAATTTTTTTTGTTACAAAAAAACTATAAATATATATTTAGAAATTAGATGTTATACGATTTTTAAAATATCTGGTTTTTTTAGAAATGAATTTAATTCATAATTAAGTAAAAATTTATTAAAATTTTAAAATTTTATAAATTTATTTAATTAAAAAATTTAAGGGATAACCTTTAAATTTAAATTATTATTAATTTTAAAATCCAACTATTATTATATTCTTAAAATTTGAAATTATAATAAAATATTTTATAATTTAAAAATATTACTTAAAAATTTAAAATATTAATATAAAAATAATTATAAAAAAAACTAATTAAATAAATAAATTAATTTTATAATGATTAAATAAATAGTAAAAATTGTAAAAATTATTAAAGAAATAATATATAAATTTAAGGAATTAGGCAAATTAAAATAATATATTCAACTGTTTAACAAAAACATTGTCTATAGAAATAATAATTTTAGATAAATCTGCCCAATGATTCTTATTAAATGGCTGCAGTATACCTGACTGTACAAAGGTAGCATAATAAATTGTCTTCTAATTAAAGACTTGTATGAAAGAATTAATGAAATATATACTGTCTCAATATTATTTTATGAAATTAAGTTTTAAGTTAAAATTCTTAAATTCTTTTATGGGACGATAAGACCCTATAGAATTTCATATTTATAATTATTATAAATTTAAATTTTATTCTAAATAATAATAATTATAACATATTTAACTGGGAGGGTTATTAAATTTAAAAAACTTTAATTTAAAAAATCTTAAATTATAGAAAATTTAAAAGATCTTTTATTAAAAATTAAAAAAATAAATTACCTTAGGGATAACAGCGTAATATCTTTTGAAAGACCAAATTTATAAAGATGATTACGACATCGATGTTGAATTAAGATATAATTTAAATGCAGGAGTTTAAAAATTAAGTCTGTTCGACTTTTAAAATCTTACATGATTTGAGTTCAGATCGACGTAAGTCAGATCGGTTTCTATCTATAAAAAATTTATAATTTTTTGTACGAAAGGACTAAAATTATTTATATAAATATAATCATTTAATTAACTTAATATTTATTAAAAATTATCTTGGCAGAAAAGTGCATTAAAGTTAGAATTTAATAATATATATACATATAATAAATTATATATAGGTAATAATCTTCGTAATTATCATAATTTTAACTATAATTTGTATATTACTTACAGTAGCTTTTTTAACCTTATTAGAACGAAAAATCTTAAGATATATTCAAACACGAAAAGGACCTACTAAAGTAGGATATAAAGGAATACTTCAACCTTTTTCAGATGCTATTAAATTAATCTCTAAAGAATGATTATTTTTAAATTTAAATTATTTAATTTATATATTGAGACCAATACTTATATTTATATTTGCCATATTATTATGAATTTTATATCCTTGAACTAATTTAATAATAACAAACTACAATTTAATATTCTTTATCACCTTATTAGGTCTTAATACTTATCCAATTATTTTAATTGGGTGAATTTCAAATAATAATTATTCTATATTAGGGGCTATTCGATCTTTAGCACAAATAATTTCATTTGAAATTAGTCTTTTTTTAATATTTTTTTTAATTATAATTTTAACTGAAGGTTATTCATTAAATCAATTATATAAATATCAAGAATATATAAAATTTAGAATTTTATTAACACCAATTTATATAATCTTTTTTATTAGTATATTAATTGAATTAAACCGAACCCCTTTTGACCTAATTGAAGGAGAATCTGAATTAGTTTCAGGATTTAATGTAGAATACTACAGAAGATTTTTTGTATTAATTTTTTTATCAGAATATTCAAATATTTTATTTATAAGATTTGTTATAACTTTAATATTTATAGGTTTTAAAATACCTAGAATAAAATTTTTAATTTTTATAAATATTCATATGATTTTAATTTTATGATTACGAGGTGTATTACCACGAATCCGTTATGATAATTTAATATACATATGTTGAACTGATTTTTTAATTTTAGTATTAATTTATAATATATTTGTATATATAACAAAAGTAATTTTTATACATATTTAAAATAAAATTAAAAAGTTAATAGAAAATGCTATTTCTATGATATATTTTCAAAATATAAACTTATTCAAGTTCATTAACTATTTATTAATTTAATAAATAATATTATCTCAATAATAATATAATCCAGGAGAAACAATAAAGAAAAAAAATATATATAATTGTAAATATATTATTCAATTGAATATAAGGATATTCAATTAACTGACCACCTAATCAAGTTAATATAATAAATCTATTAATAAAAAATCAATAAAATAATTGACTTAATGGATAAAATTTATTTGTTTTAATATTATTTTTATATAAAGGTATAAAATATAAAATTAAAATAGATAATAATAATATAAATACCCCCCCCCCCCAATTTATTAGGAATTGCCCGTAAAATTGAATAAGCAAATAAAAAATATCACTCTGGTTTAATATGAACTGGTGTCCTTATTCTATTAGCAATTTTAAAATTATCAGGATCTCCTAAAAAATAAGGTAATTGACAAATTAATAATATAAAAATTATTAGAATTCAAATAAATATAAAAATATCTTTAATAACAAAATAAGGATGAAAAGGAACTTTATATAAATTTCTAGAAAATCCTAAAGGATTAGTAGAACCTGTTAAATGTAAAAAAAAAAATATGTAAAACTACTATTAATAAAATAATTAAAGGTAAAATAAAATGAATAGAAAAAAATCGATTTAATGTAGCATTATTAATAGAATAACCCCCTCAAATTCATTCAACTAATAATTGCCCAATATAAGGAATAGCAGATATTAAATTAGTAATAACAGTTGCTCCTCAAAAAGATATTTGCCCTCAAGGTAAAACATATCCTATAAAAGCTGTTGCTATTGACAAAAATAAAATTCTAACTCCAATTAATCATACATGAACTAATTTAAAAGATTGATAATAAATATTTCGTCTAATATGAATATATATTATAATAAAATAAAAAGATGCTCCATTTATATGAATTAAACGAATTAATCAACCAGAATTAACATCTTTTATAATATGAATAATTCTATTAAAAGCATAATCAATATTAGGACAATAATGTATTGATAAAAATAATCCAGACAGAATTTGAATTACCAAAAATACCCCTAATATTGATCCAAAACTTCATCAAATATTAATATTAAAGGGAGTAGGTAATATCAATAATGAATAAAAAAATATATTACGAATTTTGTCTTTATTTAATAAACTTAAAAATTTTATTGACATTAAAATTAAATAAAACAAATTAAGAATAAAATTAAGTAAAATAAATTAACAGGATAAAGTTTAAAACTTATATTTTTTATCTAACTCTTCTAAAAATTTAGATTTAGATTGATAAGCTTTTTTTTTAGGATATCTTATTTTATATCTTATAATTAAAACAAAAACTAAAAATAAAATTATAAAAAATAATAAAAACAAATTTGAATATTGATAAATAAAAGATAAATTAATATTTTTATCCCGATATAGATTTATTGAATAAATTATTCTATCAAAATTTTCAATTAAATAATTAGACAAAAAATATATAATATTAATTATTAATAAACCAATAATAAAAAAATTTATATATTTAAAATAATTCATCATAGATTGATTATTTAATCTAACAAAATAAGCAAATAAAATTATTAATCCTCTAATAAAAATAATTATAATTATATAAATAAATAAAGATTTAAATTTAAATAAATATAAAATTAAACATAAAATAACTATATATAATAAAAAATATATTAAATTCTTTATAGGATGAATTTTATCCCCAGTAATTAAAATAAAAAAAATCAAATATAAAGATAAAAAATATAAAAATATTAAAAAAAACTTTAATATATAATTTAGAAATTCTATGGACATTTTATATAATTTTTAATTTTTGATTTATTTATTTAATAAAACTAACCAAAAACACATTTTTTTGAGGCCCAATTCTCGTCTAACATAAAAATTTTATATATATATATTATCAAATTATAAATAAAATAAAATTATAATTAATAAAACATTAATTTAAACAAAAAATAGTTTATTCATAAAACAATAATTCTGGGAATTATAAAAAATTTATATTAATTTTTTTTGAAATTTAAACTTTATTATAGAATATTCACAATTCATTAATAATTTACAAAATTATTATTTTAACTTAAATTATATAATATTTTAAATTTATTTACATAATTATTTTATTAGTTATTATCACCTTAATTCTTTGAAAATCTAGAAAACAATTTATTAATTTTTTAATTACTTTAGAATATTTTATTTTAACTTTAATTACTATTATCCTATTAAATAATTTAAATAGATGAATTTTTATTATCTATATTATTTTCGCAGTATGTGAATCTATTGTAGGATTAGCTTTACTAATTAGAATAAATTAAACACATGGCCATCAAAACATTAATTTAATAAATTTATGTTCGAAATAATTATATTCATTACTTATATAATAATACAATTTAATATAAATAAATGTTTATATCTATTAAGAAATAATTCTTATATATTAACATTTATTATATTATTTAAACTAAATTTAATAAATTGATGAATAATCTCTAATAATTTAAGATTTAATATATATTCTTATAATTTAATTATTTTAACTTTATGAATTTTCAGAATAATTATAATAAATATAAAGTACGAAAATAATATAAATATATACACCAATTTAACTATAATAATATTAATATCCTTAATCTTAAATTTCATAGCTATACATTTTTTTATTTTTTATTTAATATTTGAAATAAATTTATTATTAATTTTCTTTATAGTCATTTTCTGAGGATATGGTATATTTCGAATATTAGCAAGGTATTATTTGATATTTTATACTTTAGTTTTGTGGCGACCCTTCTGTCTACCACCGCTAGAGGGACAGAGACACAGGAGACCATTCTCGCTAGCGCTCCCGAGAGGTCCTGTTTGTATATATACACCTTCCAACCTAACTCCTTCAGTCCCCCGCGTCTAAGGCACGGGTCTCCTAGAATGCCTTACTGACGAGTCCACTAGGAGGCCCAGGACGAAACGCAACCTTTCCTTTTCCTACGATCCTCTCTATCATTCCTCCGCCTTCTATCCTCCGTCAACATAACAGCCCACAGTTTTATATTACCTTTATTAATAATTATATTTTACATATTAAAATATAGAAAAAATTTATCTTTTCCTTGTATAGAAATTAAAAAACTTAAATTATCTATATATATTTTAATTTATTTACTAATATCTTTTATAGTAAAAATTCCTATATTTACACTTCACAATTGATTATTAAAAGCCCATGTAGAAGCCTCATATATTGGATCTATAATTTTAGCTTCTATCATATTAAAACTTGGAAGATATGGCTTATTACGAATAATTATAATTTTAAAAAATTTAAATAAATTAAGAATTTATTTAATTTACTTAAGAATAATTGGAAGATTAATTTTAAGACTTTCATGTTTACGACAAATTGATATAAAAATCATTGTTGCTATATCTTCAATTATTCATATAGCTTTAATAATTAGAGGAATAATAACACTATCTTATATTGGAATAAAAGGAGGTATTTATATAATAATTGCTCATGGTTTATGTTCATCAGGACTTTTTTATCTAATTAATATTATCTATAAACAAACTAATAGACGATTAATAATTTTAAATAAAGGTATAATAATTCTTATACCTTCTATAGCTTTAATATGATTCTTATTAAGATCATCAAATATAGCTGCTCCTATATCTTTAAATTTAATTAGTGAAATCACTTTACTAATGAGATTATTTAATTGATGTAAATATTTAATTTATATTATAATTATCTATTGTTTAATAAGATTTATTTATACTTTATATTTATATAGATATATTCAACATGGATTTACTAATATATTAAATTTTTATACTATCAAAATTAATAATTTAATTAATTTTCTTACTTTAATATTACATTGAATTCCAATCAATCTAATAATTATAAATTTAAATATTATTTATTTAAATAATTTAACTAAAATATTGATTCGTGATATCAAAAATGTATATATATATATTACTTTAAATTATTATCAAAATAATAATTTTTAGAATCATTTTAACAATATGAAGAATCTTATCTTTTATAACTGCTTGTTATTTAATTATAATTAATAAAATTATTATTATTGAATGATTAATCTTAAATTTTAATTCAATAAAATTTAATTTATTTATTTTAATTGATAATAAAACATTATTTTTTATTATAATAGTCAGATTAATTACAGCAATAGTTCTAATTTATAGAACTGAATATATAAAATTAAATAACAATCTTATAAATAAATTTTTATACTTAACTTTATTATTTTATTTATCAATAGTATTTATAATTTTAAGACCTAATATATTAACTATTTTATTAGGATGAGATGGTTTAGGATTAATCTCTTATTGTTTAATTATTTATTATAATAACAATAAAGCTTATAGAGCAGGATTATTAACTATTATTTTAAATCGAATTGGAGATATTTGTCTTTTAATATTAATTTGTTTTATAATAAAATTTAATTCATGAAACTTAATACTTTATAATTTAAATTTACCAATATTTATTCTTATTGTAATTATAACCTTTACAAAAAGAGCACAAATTCCATTTAGAAATTGATTACCTGCTGCTATAATAGCCCCCACTCCTGTGTCTTCTTTAGTTCATTCATCTACATTAGTAACTGCCGGAGTATATATCTTAATTCGATACAATACTTTAATTATAAATACAAATTTAAATCAATATTTATTAATTATTTCAAGATTAACTATACTAATTGCCGGATTAATAGCTATATTTGAAATAGATTTTAAAAAAATTATTGCTTTATCTACCTTAAGACAACTAGGATTTATAATAAGAATTTTATTTCTAGGTTTAGAAAACTTAGCCTTTTTTCATTTAATCATTCATGCAATATTTAAATCTTTAATATTTCTATGTTCAGGAAGATTTATTCATTATATAAATAGAAGTCAAGATATACGTGATTATAAAGGAATATTTATAATCTACCCATTTAAAAGATTAATTATAATATTTTCAATTTTATCTCTATGTGGATTCCCATTTTTATGTGGATTTTACTCCAAAGACTTAATTATAGAATTTTTTTTTTATAACAAATTAAATTTTATAAGATTATTAAATTTAATACTTGGAACTATCTTTACAGTTGCATATTCAACTCGTTTAATTTTAACTTTACTACCCCAAAATTTACCTTTCTACAATAATTTAAATTTAAAAGAAAATAATATAATAAATTTTAGAATATTAATTATATTTATTATATCACTATTTTTTAGTAAAATTTATCTAAATATAATTTACTTAGATTAAAATATTAATCTACCTAAAGTATATAAATTAATAATTATTAAATTATTAATTATTGGTATAATTATTGGCTATCAAATCTTTAAATCATATAAAAAAAATTATCTATTAATTAATTTAACTGAAAGAATAATACTTATAAATATCTACTATACCCATATTTATAAAATACCAGTAAAAATCATTTTAAACTATGAAAAATTTATTGAAAAAAGATTATTTGAAATACTTATAGGAAAATTAATAAAAAATATTCTATATTATTTAACAATTATTAAATTTAGTATATTTAACTTCAACTATATAATTTCCTCTTTTTTTCTATTTATATTATTAATATTATTTATCTATTAAATTTAAATAGCTTATATAAGAGCATAATATTGAAAATATTAAAGAAATAATTTATTATTTTTAAATATATATATATATATCTTTATACATTTATTTATAAATAAATATGTATATTAATATTTTTATACTGAAAATATAAAGTTTTAATTAAACTATATAAACCTATTAAAAGAAATATGATAAATTAATATCTCTACAGAATTAGAAATTCTATTTTCAATTATTTCTTTAATTAGAATAAATTATTCAATAATCTTATTAACAATAAAATGCCTCTATTTGGCTTTAATTAAAATTTATATTAAATTATATAAATTAAATAATATATGAAGTAAAAAATTACAATTTAATTTCGACTTAAATATTGATTAACTAATAATCCATATATTCAAATTAAAATATTCACAATAAATAATTTATACATCATTCATAAACTAAAGAAAAAAGTATAATAAAAAAAAATAATAAAAAAATAATAAATATGTAACTAAAACCTATATACTTAACTAATAAAATAAATGGAACAATTAAAATAATTTCAATATCAAATACTAAAAATATTAAAGCTATTAAATAAAAAGGTACTGAAAATGGAATAAAAGCCTTAGTAATTGAATTAAACCCACATTCATAAGAACTTTTTTTTTCCTTATCAGAAATCTTAAAAATAGAAGAAAACACATTTAATAAATAAATTAAAATTATAATTAAAAGAATTAATCTAATATAAGATAACACCATTAACATCACTATATATATTACTAAAATAGAAATTTGTTAATTGGAAGTTAACTGTATTAAATAATACTATATATATAATATATTCATCAATAAATAAAAATATATAAAAATAATCAAATAACATCAACAAAATGTCAATATCATAAAGAACCTTCAAAATTAAAATGATGAATTTTTCTAAAATGATTTATATTCAATCGAAATAAAGAAAATATCAATATTAAAGTTCCTACAATAACATGAAGACCATGAAATCCAGTCCTTATATAAAAAATAGAACCAAAAATTCCATCATTAATTCTAAAAGAAGATTCTAAATATTCAATAAATTGAATTAAAGTAAAATAAATACCTAAAATAACTGTACAAAATAATCTTAAATTAACTATATTAAAATTATTATTTAACAATCTACAATGACTTCAAGAAACTGATAATCCTGAAGAAATTAAAATAACAGAATTTAATAAAGGAATATTATAAGGATTAAATTGACTAATTATTTTAGGAGGTCAAATATATCCTAATTCAATTCTTAAAGAAATACATCTATGAAAATAAGTTCAAAAAAAAGAAATAAAAAAAAATATTTCTGAAATAATAAATAAAATTATCCTAAACTTTAAAAACCCATAAACTATAAAAGTATGAAATCCTTGATATAAACTCTCTCGAATAAAATCTCGTCATCATTGATATATAATTAATAAATTAATAAATAAATTAAGAAAAATAAATTCAAAATCATTTAAATAAAATCAATTAATAAAACCTAATATTGAATTTATTAATCTCATAGATATCAAAAAAGGTCATGGTCTAACTGTTACTAAATGAAAAGGAAAATTTCTTATTATCATTTTATTTATTTAAATTCCGAAAAATACAATACTCTTAAAGTTGAAAATACATAAGCTTGAATAAATGATATACACAATTCTAAAATTACTGAAATATTTTGAATTAAAACAAACAAAATTATTAAAATCAATCCTATTTTAGAAATAAATCTACTTAATAAAATTATTACGTGTTTCTCGCATTAAATAGCTCGAAAAGTGCGATCTCGATGATTCTGCATCCTTCTAACAGAAGTCTCACCAAGATTATCGCAGAAAATGCATATCTCTGCTTGAAACCCCACGCAAACCAAGATATCTCCTGTTCTGCATATCCAAAGAACTGTGGAGTGGTGAAAACACCAGATAACGTGTTTCTCGCATTAAATAGCTCGAAACGAGCGATCTCGATGATTCTGCATACTTCGGACAGAAGTCTCAACAAGATTATCGCAGAAAATGCATATCCCAGCTGGAAACCCCACGAAAACCAAGGTGTCGCCAGTTCTGCATATCAGACGCACTGTGGAGTGGTGAAAACACCAGAAAACGTGTTTCTCGCATTAAATAGCTCGAAAAGAGCGATCTAGATGCTTCTGCATACTTCTGACTGAAGTCTCACCAATATTATCGCAGAAAATGCATATCTCAGCTAGAAACCTCACGAAAATCAAGATGTCGCCGGTTCTGCATATCAAACGCACTGTGGAGTGGTGTAAACACCAGAAAACGTGTTTCTCGCATCAAATAGCTCGAAAAGAGCAATCTAGATGATTCTGCATACTTCTGACAGAAGACTCACCAAGATTATCGCAGAAAATGCATATATCAGCTTGAAACCTCACGAAAATCAAGATGTCGCCGGTTCTGCATATCAAACGCACTGTGGAGTGGTGAAAACAACCAGATAACGTGTTTCTCGCATTAAATAGCTCGAATAGAGCGATCTAGGTGATTCTGCATACTTCTGACTGAAGTCTCACCAATATGATCGCATAAAATGCATATCTCAGCTTGAAACCCGACGATAACCACGATGTCGCCTGTTCTGCATATCAAACGCACTGTGGAGTGGTGTAAACACCAGAAAACGTGTTTCTCGCATTAAATAGCTCGAAACGAGCGATCTCGATGATTCTGCATACTTCGGACAGAAGTCTCAACAAGATTATCGCAGAAAATGCATATCCCAGCTGGAAACCCCACGAAAACCAAGGTGTCGCCAGTTCTGCATATCAGACGCACTGTGGAATGGCGAAAACACCAGAAAACGTGTTTCTCGCATTAAATAGCTCGAAAAGAGCGATCTAGATGCTTCTGCATACTTCTGACAGAAGACTCACCAAGATTATCGCCGAAAATGCATATCTCAGCTAGAAACCTCACGAAAATCAAGATGTCGCCGGTTCTGCATATCAAACGCACTGTGGAGTGGTGTAAACACCAGAAAACGTGTTTCTCGCATCAAATAGCTCGAAAAGAGCGATCTAGATGATTCTGCATACTTCTGACAGAAGACTCACCAAGATTATCGCAGAAAATGCATATCTCAGCTTGAAACCTCACGAAAATCAAGATGTCGCCGGTTCTGCATATCAAACGCACTGTGGAGTGGTGAAAACAACCAGATAACGTGTTTCTCGCATTAAATAGCTCGAATAGAGCGATCTAGGTGATTCTGCATACTTCTGACTGAAGTCTCACCAATAGGATCGCAGAAAATGCATATCTCAGCTTGAAACCCGACGATAACCACGATGTCGCCTGTTCTGCATATCAAACGCACTGTGGAGTGGTGTAAACACCAGAAAACGTGTTTCTCGCAACAAATAGCTCGAAAAGAGCGATCTAGATGATTCTGCATACTTCTGACAGAAGACTCACCAAGATTATCGCAGAAAATGCATATCTCAGCTTGAAACCTCACGAAAATCAAGATGTCGCCGGTTCTGCATATCAAACGCACTGTGGAGTGGTGAAAACACCAGATAACGTGTTTCTCGCATTAAATAGCTCGAAACGAGCGATCTAGGTGATTCTGCATACTTCTGACTGAAGTCTCACCAATATGATCGCAGAAAATGCATATCTCAGCTTGAAACCCGACGAAAACCACGATGTCGACTGTTCTGCATATCAAACGCACTGTGGAGTGGTGAAAACACCAGAAAACGTGTTTCTCGCATCAAATAGCTCGAAAAAAGCGATCTAGATGATTCTGCATACTTCTGACAGAAGACTCACCAAGATTATCGCAGAAAATGCATATCTCAGCTTGAAACCTTACGAAAATCAAGATGTCGCCGGTTCTGCATATCAAACGCACTGTGGAGTGGTGAAAACAACCAGATAACGTGTTTCTCGCATTAAATAGCTCGAAACAAGCGATCTAGGTGATTCTGCATACTTCTGACTGAAGTCTCACCAATATGATCGCAGAAAATGCATATCTCAGCTCGAAACCCGACCAAAAACACGATGTCGCCGGTTCTGCATATCAAACGCACTGTGGAGTGGTGAAAACACCAGAAAACGTGTTTCTCGCATCAAATAGCTCGAAAAGAGCGATCTAGATGATTCTGCATACTTCTGACAGAAGACTCACCAAGATTATCGCAGAAAATGCATATCTCAGCTTGAAACCTCACGAAAATCAAGATGTCGCCGGTTCTGCATATCAAACGCACTGTGGAGTGGTGAAAACAACCAGATAACGTGTTTCTCGCATTAAGTAACTCGAAACGAGCGATCTAGATGATTCTGCATACTTCTGACTGAAGTCTCACCAATATTATCGCAGAAAATGCATATTTCAGCTGGAATCCCCACGAAAACCAAGCTATCGGCGGTTCTACATATCAAACGCACTGTGGAGTGGTCAAAACACCAGAAAACGTGTTTCTCGCATTAAGTAGCTCGAAAAGAGCGATCTAGATGATACTGCATACTTCTGACAGAATTCTTACCAAGATTATCGCAGAAAATGCATATCTCTGCTTGAAAACCCACGCAAACCAAGATATCTCCTGTTCTGCATATCCAAAGAACTGTGGAGTGGTGAATACACCAGATAACGTGTTTCTCGCATTAAATAGCTCGAAACGAGCGATCTCGATGATTCTGCATACTTGGGACAGAAGTCTCAACAAGATTATCGCAGAAAATGCATATCCCAGCTAGAAACCCCACGAAAACCAAGGTGTCGCCAGTTCTGCATATCAGACGCACTGTGGAGTGGTGAAAACACCAGCAAACGTGTTTCTCGCATTAAATAGCTCGAAAAGAGCGATCTAGATGCTTCTGCATACTTCTGACAGAAGACTCACCAAGATTATCGCCGAAAATGCATATCTCAGCTTGAAACCCGACGAAAACCAAGATGTCGCCGGTTCTGCGTATCGGACGCTCCGTTGAGTGGTGAAAACACCAGAAAACGTGTTACTCGCATTAACTAGCTCGATAAGAGCGTTCTGGATGATTCTGCATACTTCTGACTGAAGTCTCACCAATATTATCGCAGAAAATGCATATCTCAGCTTGAAACCTCACGAAAATCAAGATGTCGCCGGTTCTGCAAGTTAAACGCACTGTGGAGTGGTGAAAACACCAGATAACGTGTTTCTCGCATTAAGTAGTTCGAAACGAGCGATCTAGATGATTCTGCATACTTCTGACTAAAGTCTCACCAAGATTATCGCAGAAAATGCATATCTCAGCTTGAAACCCGACCAAAACCACGATGTCGCCGGTTCTGCATATCAAACGCACTGTGGGGTGGTGAATACACCAGAAAACGTGTTTCTCGATTTAAATAGCTCGAAAAGAGCGATCTAGATGATTCTGCATACTTCTCATAGATGAAACACAAAGATTATCGCAGAAAATGCATATTTCAGCTGGAAGCCCCACGAAAACCAAGTTATCGGCGGCTCTACATATCAAACGCACTGTGGAGTGGTCAAAACACCAGAAAACTTGTTTTTTCGCATTAAATAGCTCGAAACGAGCTATCTAGATGATTCTGCATAGTTCTGACTAAAGTCTCACCAAGATTATCGCAGAAAATGCATATCTCAGCTGGAAACCCCACGAAAACCAAGATATCGCCGGTTCTGCATATCAAACGCCCTGTGGAGTGATGAAAACACCAGATAACGTGTTTCTCGCATTAAATAGCTCGAATAGAGCGATCTCGATGATTCTGCATACTTCTGACAGAATTCTTACCAAGATTATCGTTGAAAATGCATATCCCAGCTTGAACCCCGACGAAATCCAAGATGTCGACGGTTCTGCAAGTTAAACGCACTGTGGAGTGGGGAAAACACCAGATAACGTGTTTCTCGCATTAAGTAGCTCGAAACGAGCGATCTAGATGATTCTGCATACTTCTAATAGATGAAACACAAAGATTATCGCAGAAAATGCATATTTCAGCTGGAAGCCCCACGAAAACCAAGTTATCGGCGGCTCTACATATCAAACGCACTGTGGAGTGGTCAAAACAACCAGATAACGTGTTTCTCGCTTTAAATAGCTCGAAACGAGCGATCTAGATGATTCTGCATACTTCTGACTGAAGTCTCACCAAGATTATCGCAGAAAATGCATATCTCAGCTGGAAACCCCACGAAAACCAAGATATCGCCGGTTCTGCATATCAAACGCACTGTGGAGTGGTGAAAACAACCAGATAACGTGTTTCTCGCATTAAATAGCTCGAATAGAGCGATCTCGATGATTCTGCATACTTCTGACAGAAGACTCACCAAGATTATAGCAGAAAATGCATATCTCAGCTGGAAACCCCACGAAAACCAAGATATCGCCGGTTCTGCATATCAAACGCACTGTGGAGTGGTGAAACCAACCAGATAACGTGTTTCTCGCTTTAAATAGCTCGAAACGAGCGATCTAGATGATTCTGCATACTTCTGACTGAAGTCTCACCAATATTATCGCAGAAAATGCTATATCTCAGCTTGAAACCCGACGAAAACCACGATGTCGCCGGTTCTGCATATCAAACGCACTATGGAGTGGTGAAAACATCAGAAAACGTGTATCTCGCATTAACTAGCTCGAAAAGAGCGTTCTCGATGATTCTGCATACTTCTCATAGATGAAACACCAAGATTATCGCAGAAAATGCATATTTCAGCTGGAAACCCCACGAAAACCAAGTTATCGGCGGCTCTACATATCAAACGCACTGTGGAGTGGTCAAAACATCCAGATAACGTGTTTCTCGCTTTAAATAGCTCGAAACGAGCGATCTAGATGATTCTGCATACTTCTGACTGAAGTCTCACCAATATGATCGCAGAAAATGCATATCTCAGCTTGAAACCCGACGAAAACCACGATGTCGCCGGTTCTGCATATCAAACGCACTGTGGCGTGGTGAAAACACCAGAAAACGTGTTTCTCGCATCAAATAGCTCGAAAAGAGCGATCTAGATGATTCTGCATACTTCTGACAGAAGACTCACCAAGATTATCGCGGAAAATGCATATCTCAGCTGGAAACCCCACGAAAACCAAGATATCGCCGGTTCTGCATATCAGACGCACTATGGAGTGGTGAAAACACCAGAAAACGTGTATCTCGCATTAACTAGCTCGAAAAGAGCGTTCTCGATGATTCTGCATACTTCTCATAGATGAAACACCAAGATTATCGCAGAAAATGCATATTTCAGCTGGAAACCCCACGAAAACCAAGATATCGCCGGTTCTGCATATCAAACGCACTGTGGCGTGGTGAAAACACCAGAAAACCTGTTTCTCGCATTAAACAGCTCGAAAAGAGCGATCTAGATGATTCTGCATACTTCTGACAGAAGACTCACCAAGATTATCACAGAAAATGCATATCTCAGCTGGAAACCCCAGGAAAACCAAGATATCGCCGGTTCTGCATATCAAACGCCCTGTGGAGTGATGAAAACACCAGATAACGTGTTTCTCGCATTAAATAGCTCGAATAGAGCGATCGCGATGATTCTGCATACTTCTGACAGAAGTCTCACCAAGATTATCGCAGAAAATGCATATCTCAGCTTGAAACCTCACGAAAATCAAGATGTCGCCGGTTCTGCATATCAAACGCACTGTGGAGTGGTGAAAACAACCAGATAACGTGTTTCGCGCATTAAATAGCTCGAAACGAGCGATCTAGGTGATTCTGCATACTTCTGACTGAAGTCTCACCAATATGATCGCAGAAAATGCATATCTCAGCTTGAAACCCGACGAAAAACACGATGTCGCCGGTTCTGCATATCAAACGAACTGTGGAGTGGTGAAAACACCAGAAAACGTGTTTCTCGCATCAAATAGCTCGAAAAGAGCGATCTAGATGATTCTGCATACTTCTGACAGAAGACTCACCAAGATTATCGCAGAAAATGCATATCTCAGCTTGAAACCTCACGGTAATCAAGATGTCGCCGGTTCTGCATATCAAACGCACTGTGGAGTGGTGAAAACACCAGAAAACGTGTTTCTCGCATCAAATAGCTCGAAAAGAGCGATCTAGATGATTCTGCATACTTCTGACAGAAGACTCACCAATATGATCGCAGAAAATGCATATCTCAGCTTGAAACCCGACGAAAACCACGATGTCGACTGTTCTGCATAATAAACGCACTGTGGAGTGGTGAAAACACCAGAAAACGTGTTTCTCGCATCAAATAGCTCGAAAAGAGCGATCTAGATGATTCTGCATACTTCTGACAGAATTCTTACCAAGATTATCGTTGAAAATGCATATCCCAGCTTGAACTCCGACCAAAACCACGATGTCGCCGGTTCTGCATATCAAACGCACTGTGGGGTGGTGAATACACCAGAAAACGTGTTTCTCGATTTAAATAGCTCGAAAAGAGCGATCTAGATGATTCTGCATACTTCTCATAGATGAAACACAAAGATTATCGCAGAAAATGCATATTTCAGCTGGAAGCCCCACGAAAACCAAGTTATCGGCGGCTCTACATATCAAACGCACTGAGGAGTGGTCAAAACACCAGAAAACTTGTTTTTTCGCATTAAATAGCTCGAAACGAGCGATCTAGATGATTCTGCATAGTTCTGACTAAAGTCTCACCAAGATTATCGCAGAAAATGCATATCTCAGCTGGAAACCCCACGAAAACCAAGATATCGCCGGTTCTGCATATCAAACGCACTGTGGAGTGGTGAAAACAACCAGATAACGTGTTTCTCGCTTTAAATAGCTCGAAACGAGCGATCTAGATGATTCTGCATACTTCTGACTGAAGTCTCACCAATATTATCACAGAAATTGCATATCTCAGCTGGAAACCCCACGAAAACCAAGATATCGCCGGTTCTGCATATCAGACGCACTATGGAGTGGTGAAAACATCAGAAAACGTGTATCTCGCATTAACCAGCTCGAAAAGAGCGTTCTCGATGATTCTGCATACTTCTCATAGATGAAACACCAAGATTATCGCAGAAAATGCATATTTCAGCTGGAAACCCCACGAAAACCAAGTTATCGGCGGCTCTACATATCAAACGCACTGTGGAGTGGTCAAAACAACCAGATAACGTGTTTCGCGCTTTACATAGCTCGAAACGAGCGATCTAGATGATTCTGCATACTTCTGACTGAAGTCTCACCAATATGATCGCAGAAAATGCATATCTCAGCTTGAAACCCGACGAAAACCACGATGTCGCCGGTTCTGCATATCAAACGCACTGTGGCGTGGTGAAAACACCAGAAAACGTGTTTCTCGCATCAAATAGCTCGAAAAGAGCGATCTAGATGATTCTGCATACTTCTGACAGAAGACTCACCAAGATTATCGCGGAAAATGCATATCTCAGCTGGAAACCCCACGAAAACCAAGATATCGCCGGTTCTGCATATCAGACGCACTATGGAGTGGTGAAAACAACCAGATAACGTGTTTCGCGCTTTAAATAGCTCGAAACGAGCGATCTAGATGATTCTGCATACTTCTGACTGAAGTCTCACCAATATGATCGCAGAAAATGCATATCTCAGCTTGAAACCCGACGAAAACCACGATGTCGCCGGTTCTGCATATCAAACGCACTGTGGAGTGGTGAAAACACCAGACAACGTGTTTCTCGCATCAAATAGCTCGAAAAGAGCGATCTAGATGATTCTGCATACTTCTGACAGAAGACTCACCAAGATTATCGCAGAAAATGCATATCTCAGCTTGAAACCTCACGAAAACCAAGATATCGCCGGTTCTGCACATCAAACGCCCTGTGGAGTGATGAAAACACCAGATAACGTGTTTCTCGCATTAAATAGCTCGAATAGAGCGATCGCGATGATTCTGCATACTTCTGACTGAAGTCTCACCAATATTATCGCAGAAAATGCATATTTCAGCTGGAATCCCCACGAAATCCAAGTTATCGGCGGTTCTACATATCAAACGCACTGTGGAGTGGTCAAAACACCAGAAAACGTGTTTCTCGCATTAAGTAGCTCGAAAAGAGCGATCTAGATGATACTGCATACTTCTGACAGAATTCTTACCAAGATTATCGTTGAAAATGCATATCCCAGCTTGAACCCCGACGAAATCCAAGATGTCGCCGGTTCTGCAAGTTAAACGCACTGTGGAGTGGTGAAAACACCAGATAACGTGTTTCTCGCATTAAATAGCTCGAAACGAGCGATCTAGGTGATTCTGCATACTTCTGACTGAAGTCTCACCAATATGATCGCAGAAAATGCATATCTCAGCTTGAAACCCAACCAAAACAACGATGTCGCCGGTTCTGCATATCAAACGCACTGTGGGGTGGGGAATACACCAGAATACGTGTTTCTCGATTTAAATAGCTCGAAAAGAGCGATCTAGATGATTCTGCATACTTCTCATAGATGAAACACAAAGATTATCGCAGAAAATGCATATTTCAGCTGGAAGCCCCACGAAAACCAAGTTATCGGCGGCTCTACATATCAAACGCACTGTGGAGTGGTCAAAACACCAGAAAACTTGTTATTTCGCATTAAATAGCTCGAAACGAGCGATCTAGATGATTCTGCATAGTTCTGACCAAAGTCTCACCAAGATTATCGCAGAAAATGCATATTTCAGCTGGAAACCCCACGAAAACCAAGATATCGCCGGTTCTGCATATCAGACGCACTATGGAGTGGTGAAAACACCAGAAAACGTGTTTCTCGCATTAAATAGCTCGAAAAGAGCGCTCTCGATTTTTCTGCATACTTCTGACTGAAGTCTCACCAAGATTATCGCAGAAAATGCATATCCCAGCTGGAAACACCACGAAAATCAAGATGTCGCCGGTTCTGCATATCAAACGCACTGTGGAGTGGTGAAAACACCAGATAACGTGTTTCTCGCATTAAATAGCTCGAAACGAGCGTTCTAGATGATTCTGCATAGTTCTGACTAAAGTCTCACCAAGATTATCGCAGAAAATGCATATCTCAGCTTGAAACCCCAGGAAAACCAAGATATCTCCGGTTCTGCATATCCAACGAACAGAGGTGTGGTGAAAACCCCAGAAAACGTGTTTCTCGCATTAAATAGCTCGAAAAGAGCGCTCTCGATTTTTCTGCATACTTCTGACTGAAGTCTCACCAAGATTATCGCAGAAAATGCATATCCCAGCTGGAAACACCACGAAAATCAAGATGTCGCCGGTTCTGCATATCAAACGCACTGTGGAGTGGTGAAAACACCAGATAACGTGTTTCTCGCATTAAATAGCTCGAAACGAGCGATCTAGATGATTCTGCGTACTTCTGACTGAAGTCTCACCAAGATTATCGCAGAAAATGCATATCTCAGCTGGAAACACCACGAAAATCAAGATATCGCCGGTTCTGCATATCAGACGCACTGTGGAGTGGTGAAAACACCAGAAAACGTGTTTCTCGCATTAACTAGCTCGAAAGGAGCGTTCTCGATGATTCTGCATACTTCTCATAGATGAAACACCAAGATTATCGCAGAAAATGCATATTTCAGCTGGAAACCCCACGAAAACCAAGTTATCGGCGGCTCTACATATCAAACGCACTGTGGAGTGGTCAAAACACCAGACAACGTGTTTCTCGCATTAAATAGCTCGAAAAGAGCGATATCGATGATTCTGCATACTTCGGACAGAAGTCTCACCAATATTATCGCAGAAAATGCATATCTCAGCTTGAAACCCGACGAAAACCACGATGTCGCCGGTTCTGCATATCAAACGCACTGAGGGGTGGTGAAAACACCAGAAAACGTGTTTCTCGCATTAAGTAGCCCGAAAAGAGCGTTCTCGAAGTTTCTGCATACTTCTGACAGAGGTCTCACCAATATTGTCGTAGAAAATGCATACCTCAGCTTGAAACCCGACCGAAACGAAGATACCTCCGGTTCTGCATGTCTAACGTACTGTGGAGTGGTGAATACACCACATAACGTGTTGCTCGCATTAAATAGCTCTAAAAGAGCGATATCGATGATTCTGCATACTTCGGACAGAAGTCTCACCAATATTATCGCAGAAAATGCATATCTCAGCTTGAAACCTCACGAACATCAAGATGTCGCCGGTTCTGCATATCAAACGCACTGTGGAGTGCTGAAAACACCAGATAACGTGTTTCTCGCATTAAATAGCTCGATAAGAGCGCTCTCAATTTTTCTGCATACTTCTGACTGAAGTCTCACCAAGATTATCGCAGAAAATGCATATCCCAGGTGGAAACACCACGAAAATCAAGATGTCGCCGGTTCTGCATATCAGACGCACTGTGGAGTGGTGAAAACACCAGAAAACTTGTTTTTTCGCATTAAATATCTCGAAACGAGCGATCTAGATGATTCTGCATACTTCGGACAGAAGACTCACCAATATTATCGCAGAAAATGCATATCTCAGCTTGAAACCTCACGAACATCAAGATGTCGCCGGTTCTGCATATCAAACGCACTGTGGAGTGCTGAAAACACCAGATAACGTGTTTCTCGCATTAAATAGCTCGATAAGAGCGATCGCGATGATTCTGCATACTACGGACAGAAGTCTCACCAAGATTATCGCAGAAAATGCATATCTCAGCTTGAAACCCCACGAAAACCAAATTATCTCCGGTTCTGCATATCAAACCAACTGTGGAGTAGTGAAAACACCAGATAACGTGTTTCTCGCATTAAATAGCTCGAAAAGTGTGATCTCGATGATTCTGCATACTTCTGTCTGAAGTCTCCCCAATATTATCGCACAAAATGCATATCTGAGCTTGAAACCCCACGAAAAGCAGGATATCGTTGGTTCTGCACATCATACGCACTGTGGAGTGGAGAAAACACCAGATAACGTGTTTCTCGCATTAAATAGCTCGAAACGAGCGATCTCGATGATTCAGCATACTTCGGACAGAAGTCTCACCAAGATTATCGCAGGAATTGCATATCTCAGCTTGAACCCCGACGAAATCCAAGATGTCGCCGGTTCTGCATATCAAACGCACTGTGGAGTGGTGAAAACACCAGAAAACTTGTTTTTTCGCATTAAATAGCTCGAAAAGAGCGATCTTGATGATTCTGCATACTTCGGACAGATGTTTCACCAAGATTATCGTAGAAAATGCATATCTCAACTTGAAACCCAACGAAAACCAAACATCGCCGGTTCTGCATATCAAACCAACTGTGGAGTGGTGAAAACCCCAGAAAACGTGTTTCTCGCATTAAATAGCTCGAAAAGTACGATCTCGATGACTCTGCATACTTCGGACAGAAGTCTCACCAATATTTTCGCAGAAAATGCATATCTCAGCTAGAAACCCCACGAAAATCAAGATGTCGCCGGTTCTGCATATCAAACGCACTGTGGAGTGGTGAAAACAACCAGATAACGTGTTTCTCGCATTAAATAGCTCGAATAGAGCGATCTCGAAGATTCTGCATACTTCTGACAGAAGACTCACCAAGATTATCGCAGAAAATGCATGTCTCAGCTGGAAACCCCACGAAAACCAAGATATCGCCGGTTCTGCATATCAGACGCACTGTGGAGTGGTGAAAACACCAGAAAACTTGTTTTTTCGCATTAAATATCTCGAAACGAGCGATTTAGATGATTCTGCAAACTTCTGACAGAAGTCTCACCAAGATTATCGTAGAAAATGCATATTTCAGCTTGAAACCCCACGAAAACCAAGATATCTCCGGTTCTGCATATCCAAGGAACAGTGGTGTGGTGAAAACCCCAGAAAACGTGTTTCTCGCATTAAATTGCTCGAAAAGAGCGCTCTCGATTTTTCTGCATACTTCGGACAGAAGCCTCAACAAGATTATTGCAGAAAATGCATATCTCAGCTTGAAACCCCACGAAAACCAAGATATCTCCGGTTCTGCATATCCAACGAACTGTGGTGTGGTGAAAACCCCAGAAAACGTGTTTCTCGCATTAAATAGCTCGAAAAGAGCGCTCTCGATGTTTCTGCATACTTCGGACAGAAGTCTCACCAAGATTATCGCAGAAAATGCATATCTCAGCTTGAAACCCCACGAAAGCCCAGATATCGCTGGTTCTACATATCAAACGCACTGCGGAGTGGTGAAAACACCAGATAACGTGTTTCTCGCATTAGATATCTCGAAAAAAGCGATCCCGATGATTCTGCATACTTCTGACAGAAGTCTCACCAAGATTATCGTAGAAAATGCATATCTCAGCTTGAACCCCGACGAAATCCAAGATGTCGCCGGTTCTGCATATCAAACGCACTGTGGAGTAGTGGAAACACCAGTTAACGTGTTTCTCGCATCAAATAGCTCGAAAAGAGCGATCTCGATGATTCTGCATACTTCGGACAGAAGTCTCACCAAGATTATCGTAAAAAATGCATATCTCAGCTTGAAACCCAACGAAAGCCAAGATATCGCTGGTTCTGCATATCAAACGCACTGTGGAGTGGTGAAAACCCCTGACAAGGTTTTTCTCGCATTAACTAGCTCGAAAAGAGCGATCTCGATGATTCAGCCTAATTCGGACAGAAGTCTCTCCATGTTTATCGGAGAAAATGCATATCTCAGCTTGAAACCCCACGAAAACCAAGATATCGCTGGTTCTGCATATCAAACACACTGTGGAGTGCTGAAAACACCAGATAACGTTTTGTCGCGTTAAATAGCTCGAATAGAGCGATCTCGATGATTCTGCATACTTCGGACAGAACTCTCACCAAGATTATCCCTGAAAATGCACATCTGAGCTTGAAACCCCACGAAAACCAGGATATCGTCGGTTCTGCATATCACACGCACTGTGGAGTGGTGAAAACACCAGATAACGTGGTTCTCGCATTAAATAGCTGGAAACGAGCGATCTCGATGATTAAGCATACTTCGGACAGATTTCTCACCAAGATTATCGCAGGAATTGCATATCTCAGCTTGAACCCCGACGAAATCCAAGATGTCGCCGGTTCTGCATATCAAACGCACTGTGGAGTGGTGAAAACACCAGAAAACTTGTTTTTTCGCATTAAAAAGCTCGAAAAGAGCGATCTTGATGATTCTGCATACTTCGGACAGATGTTTCTCCAAGATTATCGTAGAAAATGCATATCTCAACTTGAAACCCGACGAAAACCAAACATCGCCGGTTCTGCATATCAAACCAACTGTGGAGTGGTGAAAACCCCAGAAAACGTGTTTCTCGCATTAAATAGCTCGAAAAGTACGATCTCGATGACTCTGCATACTTCGGACAGAAGTCTCACCAATATTTTCGCAGAAAATGCATAGCTCAGCTAGAAACCCCACGAAAATCAAGATGTCGCCGGTTCTGCATATCAAACGCAATGTGGTGTGGTGAAAACAACCAGATAACGTGTTTCTCGCATTAAATAGCTCGAATAGAGCGATCTCGAAGATTCTGCATACTTCTGACAGAAGACTCACCATGATTATCGCAGAAAATGTATGTCTCAGCTGGAAACCCCACGAAAACCAAGATGTCGCCAGTTCTGCATATCAAACCCACTGTGGAGTGGTGAAAACACCGGATAACGTGTTTCTCGCATTAAATAGCTCGAAAAGATCGATCTCGATGATTCTGCATACATCGGACAGAAGTCTCACCAAGATTATCGTAGAAAATGCATATCTCAGCTTGAAACCCGACGAAATCCAAGATGTCGCCAGTTCTGCATGTCAAACCCACTGTGGAGTGGTGAAAACACCGGATAACGTGTTTCTCGCATTAAATAGATCGAAATGTGCGATCTCGATGATTCTGCATACTTGTAACAGAAGTCTCACCATGATTATCGCAGAAAATGCATAACTCTGCTAGAAACTCCACGAAAACCAAGATATCTCCTGTTCTGCATATCCAACGAACTGTGGAATGGTGAAAACCCCAGAAAACGTGTTTCACGCATTAAATAGCTCGAAAAGTACGATCTCGATGACTCTGCATACTTCGGACAGAAGTCTCACCAAGATTATCGCAGAAAATGCACATCTGAGCTTGAAACCCCACGAAAACCAGGATATCGTCGGTTCTGCATATCATACGCACTGTGGAGTGGTTAAAACACCAGATAACGTGTTTCTCGCATTAACTAGCTCGAAAAGAGCGTTCTTGATGATTCTGCATACTTCTCATAGATGAAACACCAAGATTATCGCAGACAATGCATATTTCAGCTGGAAACCCCACGAAAACCAAGTTATCGGCGGTTCTACATATCAAACGCACTGTGGAGTGGTCAAAACACCAGATAACGTGTTGCTCGCATTAAATAGCTCTAAAAGAGCGATATCGATGATTCTGCATACTTCGGACAGAAGTCTCACCAATATTATCGCAGAAAATGCATATCTCAGCTTGAAACCTCACGAAAATCAAGATGTCGCCGGTTCTGCATATCAAGCGCACTGTGGAGTGCTGAAAACACCAGATAACGTGTTTCTCGCATTAAATAGCTCGAAAAGAGCGATCTCGATGATTCTGCATACTACGGACAGAAGTCTCACCAAGATTATCGCAGAAAATGCATATCTCAGCTTGAAACCCCACGAAAACCAAATTATCTCCGGTTCTGCATATCAAACCAACTGTGGAGTAGTGAAAACACCAGATAACGTGTTTCTCGCATTAAATAGCTCTAAAAGAGCGATATGGATGATTCTGCATACTTCGGACAGAAGTCTCACCAATATTATCGCACAAAATGCATATCTGAGCTTGAAACCCCACGAAAAGCAGGATATCGTTGGTTCTGCACATCATACGCACTGTGGAGTGGTGAAAACACCAGTTAACGTGTCTCTCGCATTAAATAGCTCGAAAAGAGCGATCTCGAAGATTCTGCATACTTCTGACAGAAGACTCACCATGATTATCGCAGAAAATGTATGTCTCAGCTGGAAACCCCACGAAAACCAAGATGTTGCCAGTTCTGCATATCAAACCCACTGTGTTGTGGTGAAATCGCCAGAAAACGTGTTTCTCGCATTAAATAGCTCGATAAGAGCGATCCCGATGATTCTGCATACTTCGGACAGAAGTCTCACCAAGATTGTCGCAGAAAATGCATATCTCAGCTTGAAACCCCAGGAAAACCAAGATATCTCCGGATCTGCATATCCAACGAACTGTGGTGTGGTGAATTCCCCAGAAAACGTGATTCTCGCATTAAATAGCTCGATAAGAGCGATCCCGATGATTCTGCATACTTCGGACAGAAGTCTCACCAAGATTGTCGCAGAAAATGCATATCTCAGCTTGAAACCCCAGGAAAACCAAGATATCTCCGGTTCTGCATATCCAACGAACAGAGGTGTGGTGAAAACCCCAGAAAACGTGTTTCTCGCATTACATAGCTCGAAAAGAGCGCTCTCGATTTTTATGCATACTTCGGACAGAAGTCTCAACAAGATTATTGCAGAAAATGCATATCTCAGCTTGAAACCCCACGAAAACCAAGATATCTCCGGTTCTGCATATCCAACGAACTGTGGTGTGGTGAAAACCCCAGAAAACGTGATTCTCGCATTAAATAGCTCGAAAAGAGTGCTCTCGATGTTTCTGCATACTTCGGACAGAAGTCTCACCAAGATTATCGCAGAAAATGCATATCTCAGCTTGAAACCCCACGAAAACCCAGATATCGCTGGTTCTACATATCAAACGCACTGCGGAGTGGTGAAAACACCAGTTAACGTGTTTCTCGCATTAAATAGCTCGAAAAGAGCGATCTAGATGATTCTGCAAACTTCTGACAGAAGTCTCACCAAGATTATCGTAGAAAATGCATATCTCAGCTTGAAACCCGACGAAATCCAAGATGTCGCCAGTTCTGCATATCAAACCCACTGTGGAGTGGTGAAAACACCGGATAACGTGTTTCTCGCATTAAATAGCTCGAAAAGAGCGATCTCGATGATTCTGCATACATCGGACAGAAGTCTCACCAAGATTATCGCAGAAAATGCATATTTCAGCCTGAAACCCCACGAAAACCAAGATATCTCCGGTTCTGCATATCCAACGAACAGTGGTGTGGTGAAATCGCCAGAAAACGTGTTTCTCGCATTAAATAGCTCGAAAAGAGCGATCCCGATGATTCTGCATACTTCGGACAGAAGTCTCACCAAGATTGTCGCAGAAAATGCATATCTCAACTTGAAACCCGACGAAAACCAAACATCGCGGGTTCTGCATATCAAACCAACTGTGGAGTGGTGAAAACACCAGACAACGTGTTTCTCGCATTAAATAGCTCGATAAGAGCGATCCCGATGATTCTGCATACTTCGGACAGAAGTCTCACCATGATTATCGCAGAAAATGCATATCTCTGCTAGAAACCCCACGAAAACCAAGATATCTCCTGTTCTGCATATCCAACGAAATGTGGAGTTGTGAAAGCCCCAGAAAACGTGTTTCTCGCATTAAATAGCTCGAAAAGTACGATCTCGATGACTCTGCATACTTCGGACATAAGTCTCACCAAGATTATCGCAGAAATTGCATATCTCAGCTTGAAACCCCACGAAAACCTAGATATCGCTGGTTCTGCATATCAAACGCACTGTGGAGTGCTGAAAACACCAGATATCCTGTTTCTCGCATTAAATAGCTCGAAAAGTGCGATCTCGATGATTCTGCATACTTCGGACAGAAGTCTCACCATGATTATCGTAAAAAATGCATATCTCAGCTTGAAATCCCACGAAAACCAAGATATCGCTGGTTCTGCATATCAAACGCACTGTGGAGTGGTGAAAACACCAGATAACGTGTTTCTCGCATTAAATAGATCGAAATGTGCGATCTCGATGATTCTGCATACTTCTAACAGAAGTCTCACCATGATTATCGCAGAAAATGCATTTCTCTGCTAGAAACCCCACGAAAACCAAGATATCTCCTGTTCTGCATATCCAACGAAATGTGGAGTTGTGAAAACCCCAGAAAACGTGTTTCTCGCATTAAATAGCTCGAAAAGAGCGATCCCGATGATTCTGCATACATCGGACAGAAGTCTCACCAAGATTATCGTAGAAAATGCATATCTCAGCTTGAAACCCGACGAAATCCAAGATGTCGCCAGTTCTGCATGTCAAACCCACTGTGGAGTGGTGAAAACACCGGATAACGTGTTTCTCGCATTAAATAGATCGAAATGTGCGATCTCGATGATTCTGCATACTTGTAACAGAAGTCTCACCATGATTATCGCAGAAAATGCATAACTCTGCTAGAAACTCCACGAAAACCAAGATATCTCCTGTTCTGCATATCCAACGAACTGTGGAATGGTGAAAACCCCAGAAAACGTGTTTCACGCATTAAATAGCTCGAAAAGTACGATCTCGATGACTCTGCATACTTCGGACAGAAGTCTCACCAAGATTATCGCAGAAAATGCACATCTGAGCTTGAAACCCCACGAAAACCAGGATATCGTCGGTTCTGCATATCATACGCACTGTGGAGTGGTTAAAACACCAGATAACGTGTTTCTCGCATTAACTAGCTCGAAAAGAGCGTTCTTGATGATTCTGCATACTTCTCATAGATGAAACACCAAGATTATCGCAGACAATGCATATTTCAGCTGGAAACCCCACGAAAACCAAGTTATCGGCGGTTCTACATATCAAACGCACTGTGGAGTGGTCAAAACACCAGATAACGTGTTGCTCGCATTAAATAGCTCTAAAAGAGCGATATCGATGATTCTGCATACTTCGGACAGAAGTCTCACCAATATTATCGCAGAAAATGCATATCTCAGCTTGAAACCTCACGAAAATCAAGATGTCGCCGGTTCTGCATATCAAGCGCACTGTGGAGTGCTGAAAACACCAGATAACGTGTTTCTCGCATTAAATAGCTCGAAAAGAGCGATCTCGATGATTCTGCATACTACGGACAGAAGTCTCACCAAGATTATCGCAGAAAATGCATATCTCAGCTTGAAACCCCACGAAAACCAAATTATCTCCGGTTCTGCATATCAAACCAACTGTGGAGTAGTGAAAACACCAGATAACGTGTTTCTCGCATTAAATAGCTCTAAAAGAGCGATATGGATGATTCTGCATACTTCGGACAGAAGTCTCACCAATATTATCGCACAAAATGCATATCTGAGCTTGAAACCCCACGAAATGCAGGATATCGTTGGTTCTGCACATCATACGCACTGTGGAGTGGTGAAAACACCAGTTAACGTGTCTCTCGCATTAAATAGCTCGAAAAGAGCGATCTCGAAGATTCTGCATACTTCTGACAGAAGACTCACCATGATTATCGCAGAAAATGTATGTCTCAGCTGGAAACCCCACGAAAACCAAGATGTTGCCAGTTCTGCATATCAAACCCACTGTGTTGTGGTGAAATCGCCAGAAAACGTGTTTCTCGCATTAAATAGCTCGATAAGAGCGATCCCGATGATTCTGCATACTTCGGACAGAAGTCTCACCAAGATTGTCGCAGAAAATGCATATCTCAGCTTGAAACCCCAGGAAAACCAAGATATCTCCGGATCTGCATATCCAACGAACTGTGGTGTGGTGAATTCCCCAGAAAACGTGATTCTCGCATTAAATAGCTCGATAAGAGCGATCCCGATGATTCTGCATACTTCGGACAGAAGTCTCACCAAGATTGTCGCAGAAAATGCATATCTCAGCTTGAAACCCCAGGAAAACCAAGATATCTCCGGTTCTGCATATCCAACGAACAGAGGTGTGGTGAAAACCCCAGAAAACGTGTTTCTCGCATTACATAGCTCGAAAAGAGCGCTCTCGATTTTTATGCATACTTCGGACAGAAGTCTCAACAAGATTATTGCAGAAAATGCATATCTCAGCTTGAAACCCCACGAAAACCAAGATATCTCCGGTTCTGCATATCCAACGAACTGTGGTGTGGTGAAAACCCCAGAAAACGTGATTCTCGCATTAAATAGCTCGAAAAGAGTGCTCTCGATGTTTCTGCATACTTCGGACAGAAGTCTCACCAAGATTATCGCAGAAAATGCATATCTCAGCTTGAAACCCCACGAAAACCCAGATATCGCTGGTTCTACATATCAAACGCACTGCGGAGTGGTGAAAACACCAGTTAACGTGTTTCTCGCATTAAATAGCTCGAAAAGAGCGATCTAGATGATTCTGCAAACTTCTGACAGAAGTCTCACCAAGATTATCGTAGAAAATGCATATCTCAGCTTGAAACCCGACGAAATCCAAGATGTCGCCAGTTCTGCATATCAAACCCACTGTGGAGTGGTGAAAACACCGGATAACGTGTTTCTCGCATTAAATAGCTCGAAAAGAGCGATCTCGATGATTCTGCATACATCGGACAGAAGTCTCACCAAGATTATCGCAGAAAATGCATATTTCAGCCTGAAACCCCACGAAAACCAAGATATCTCCGGTTCTGCATATCCAACGAACAGTGGTGTGGTGAAATCGCCAGAAAACGTGTTTCTCGCATTAAATAGCTCGAAAAGAGCGATCCCGATGATTCTGCATACTTCGGACAGAAGTCTCACCAAGATTGTCGCAGAAAATGCATATCTCAACTTGAAACCCGACGAAAACCAAACATCGCGGGTTCTGCATATCAAACCAACTGTGGAGTGGTGAAAACACCAGACAACGTGTTTCTCGCATGAAATAGATCGAAAAGTGCGATCTCGATGATTCTGCATACTTCTAACAGAAGTCTCACCATGATTATCGCAGAAAATGCATATCTCTGCTAGAAACCCCACGAAAACCAAGATATCTCCTGTTCTGCATATCCAACGAAATGTGGAGTTGTGAAAGCCCCAGAAAACGTGTTTCTCGCATTAAATAGCTCGAAAAGTACGATCTCGATGACTCTGCATACTTCGGACATAAGTCTCACCAAGATTATCGCAGAAATTGCATATCTCAGCTTGAAACCCCACGAAAACCTAGATATCGCTGGTTCTGCATATCAAACGCACTGTGGAGTGCTGAAAACACCAGATATCCTGTTTCTCGCATTAAATAGCTCGAAAAGTGCGATCTCGATGATTCTGCATACTTCGGACAGAAGTCTCACCATGATTATCGTAAAAAATGCATATCTCAGCTTGAAATCCCACGAAAACCAAGATATCGCTGGTTCTGCATATCAAACGCACTGTGGAGTGGTGAAAACACCAGATAACGTGTTTCTCGCATTAAATAGATCGAAATGTGCGATCTCGATGATTCTGCATACTTCTAACAGAAGTCTCACCATGATTATCGCAGAAAATGCATTTCTCTGCTAGAAACCCCACGAAAACCAAGATATCTCCTGTTCTGCATATCCAACGAAATGTGGAGTTGTGAAAACCCCAGAAAACGTGTTTCTCGCATTAAATAGCTCGAAAAGAGCGATCCCGATGATTCTGCATACTTCTGACAGAAGTCTCACCATGATTATCGCAGAAAATGCATATCTCAACTTGATACCCTACGACAGCCAAGATGTAGCCGGTTCTGCATATTAAACGCACTGTGGAGTGGTGAAAACACCAGATAACTTGTTTCTCGCATTAACTAGCTCGAAAAGAGGGATCTCGATGATTCTGCATACTTCTGACAGAAGACTCACCAAGATTATCGCAGAAAATGCATATCTCAGCTGGAAACACCACGAAAATCAAGATATCATCGGTTCTGCATATCAAACGCACTGTGGAATGTTGAAAACACCAGAAAACTTGTTTTTTCGCATTAAATAGCTCGAAAAGAGCGATCTAGAAAATTCTGCATATTTCTGACTGAAGTCTCACCAAGATTATCGCAGAAAATGCATATCTCAGCTGGAAACCCCACAAAAACCAAGATGTTGCCAGTTCTGCATATCAAACCCACTGTGTTGTGGTGAAATCGCCAGAAAACGTGTTTCTCGCATTAAATAGCTCGATAAGAGCGATCCCGATGATTCTGCATACTTCGGACAGAAGTCCCACCAAGATTGTCGCAGAAAATGCATATCTCAGCTTGAAACCCCAGGAAAACCAAGATATCTCCGGATCTGCATATCCAACGAACTGTGGTGTGGTGAATTCCCCAGAAAACGTGATTCTCGCATTAAATAGCTCGATAAGAGCGATCCCGATGATTCTGCATACTTCGGACAGAAGTCTCACCAAGATTGTCGCAGAAAATGCATATCTCAGCTTGAAACCCCAGGAAAACCAAGATATCTCCGGTTCTGCATATCCAACGAACAGAGGTGTGGTGAAAACCCCAGAAAACGTGTTTCTCGCATTACATAGCTCGAAAAGAGCGCTCTCGATTTTTATGCATACTTCGGACAGAAGTCTCAACAAGATTATTGCAGAAAATGCATATCTCAGCTTGAAACCCCACGAAAACCAAGATATCTCCGGTTCTGCATATCCAACGAACTGTGGTGTGGTGAAAACCCCAGAAAACGTGATTCTCGCATTAAATAGCTCGAAAAGAGTGCTCTCGATGTTTCTGCATACTTCGGACAGAAGTCTCACCAAGATTATCGCAGAAAATGCATATCTCAGCTTGAAACCCCACGAAAACCCAGATATCGCTGGTTCTACATATCAAACGCACTGCGGAGTGGTGAAAACACCAGTTAACGTGTTTCTCGCATTAAATAGCTCGAAAAGAGCGATCTAGATGATTCTGCAAACTTCTGACAGAAGTCTCACCAAGATTATCGTAGAAAATGCATATCTCAGCTTGAAACCCGACGAAATCCAAGATGTCGCCAGTTCTGCATATCAAACCCACTGTGGAGTGGTGAAAACACCGGATAACGTGTCTCTCGCATTAAATAGCTCGAAAAGAGCGATCTCGATGATTCTGCATACATCGGACAGAAGTCTCACCAAGATTATCGCAGAAAATGCATATTTCAGCTTGAAACCCCACGAAAACCAAGATATCTCCGGGTCTGCATATCCAACGAACAGTGGTGTGGTGAAATCGCCAGAAAACGTGTTTCTCGCATTAAATAGCTCGAAAAGAGCGATCCCGATGATTCTGCATACTTCGGACAGAAGTCTCACCAAGATTGTCGCAGAAAATGCATATCTCAACTTGAAACCCGACGAAAACCAAACATCGCGGGTTCTGCATATCAAACCAACTGTGGAGTGGTGAAAACACCAGACAACGTGTTTCTCGCATGAAATAGATCGAAAAGTGCTATCTCGATGATTCTGCATACTTCTAACAGAAGTCTCACCATGATTATCGCAGAAAATGCATATCTCTGCTAGAAACCCCACGAAAACCAAGATATCTCCTGTTCTGCATATCCAACGAACTGTGGAGTGGTGAAAGCCCCAGAAAACGTGTTTCTCGCATTAAATAGCTCGAAAAGTACGATCTCGATGACTCTGCATACTTCGGACATAAGTCTCACCAAGATTATCGCAGAAATTGCATATCTCAGCTTGAAACCCCACGAAAACCTAGATATCGCTGGTTCTGCATATCAAACGCACTGTGGAGTGCTGAAAACACCAGATATCCTGTTTCTCGCATTAAATAGCTCGAAAAGTGCGATCTCGATGATTCTGCATACTTCGGTCAGAAGTCTCACCATGATTATCGTAAAAAATGCATATCTCAGCTTGAAATCCCACGAAAACCAAGATATCGCTGGTTCTGCATATCAAACGCACTGTGGAGTGGTGAAAACACCAGATAACGTGTTTCTCGCATTAAATAGATCGAAATGTGCGATCTCGATGATTCTGCATACTTCTAACAGAAGTCTCACCATGATTATCGCAGAAAATGCATTTCTCTGCTAGAAACCCCACGAAAACCAAGATATCTCCTGTTCTGCATATCCAACGAAATGTGGAGTTGTGAAAACCCCAGAAAACGTGTTTCTCGCATTAAATAGCTCGAAAAGAGCGATCCCGATGATTCTGCATACTTCTCATAGATGAAACACCAAGATTATCGCAGAAAATGCATATCTCAGCTTGAAACCTCACGAAAATCAAGATGTCGCCGGTTCTGCATATCAAACGCACTGTGGAGTGGTGAAACCACCAGAAAACGTGTTTCTCGCATCAAGTAGCTCGAAAAGAGCGATCTAGATGATTCTGCATACTTCTGACAGAAGACTCACCAATATGATCGCAGAAAATGCATATCTCAGCTTGAAACCCGACGAAAACCACGATGTCGACTGTTCTGCATATCAAACGCACTGTGGAGTGGTGAAAACACCAGAAAACGTGTTTCTCGCATCAAATAGCTCGAAAAGAGCGATCTAGATGATTCTGCATACTTCTGACAGAAGACTCACCAAGATTATCGCAGAAAATGCATATCTCAGCTTGAAAGCTCACGAAAATCAAGATGTCGCCGGTTCTGCATATCAAACGCACTGTGGAGTGGTGAAAACAACCAGATAACGTGTTTCTCGCATTAAATAACTCGAAACGAGCGATCTAGATGATTCTGCATACTTCTGACTGAAGTCTCACCAGTATTATCGCAGAAAATGCATATTTCAGCTGGAATCCCCACGAAAACCAAGTTATCGGCGGTTCTACATATCAAACGCACTGTGGAGTGGTCAAAACACCAGAAAACGTGTTTCTCGCATTAAGTAGCTCGAAAAGAGCGATCTAGATGATACTGCATACTTCTGACAGAATTCTTACCAAGATTATCGTTGAAAATGCATATCCCAGCTTGAACCCCGACGAAATTCAAGATGTCGCCGGTTCTGCAAGTTAAACGCACTGTGGAGTGGTGAAAACACCAGATAACGTGTTTCTCGCATTAAGTAGCTCGAAACGAGCGATCTAGGTGATTCTGCACACTTCTGACTGAAGTCTCACCAAGATTATCGCAGAAAATGCATATCTCAGCTGGAAACCCCACGAAAACCAAGATATCGCCGGTTCTGCATATCAGACGCACTATGGAGTGGTGAAAACACCAGAAAACGTGTATCTCGCATTAACTAGCTCGAAAAGAGCGTTCTCGATGATTCTGCATACTTCTCATAGATGAAACACCAAGATTATCGCAGAAAATGCATATCTCAGCTGGAAACCCCACGAAAACCAAGATATCGCCGGTTCTGCATATCAAACGCACTGTGGAGTGGTCAAAACACCAGAAAACTTGTTATTTCGCATTAAATAGCTCGAAACGAGCGATCTAGATGATTCTGCATAGTTCTGACTAAAGTCTCACCAGTATTATCGCAGAAAATGCATATTTCAGCTGGAATCCCCACGAAAACCAAGTTATCGGCGGTTCTACATATCAAACGCACTGTGGAGTGGTCAAAACACCAGAAAACGTGTTTCTCGCATCAAATAGCTCGAAAAGAGCGATCTAGATGATTCTGCATACTTCTGACAGAAGACTCACCAAGATTATCGCAGAAAATGCATATCTCTGCTTGAAACCCGACGAAAAACACGATGTCGCCGGTTCTGCATATTTAACGCACTGTGGAGTGGTCAAAACACCAGAAAACTTGTTTTTTCGCATTAAATAGCTCGAAACGAGCGATCTAGATGATTCTGCATAGTTCTGACTAAAGTCTCACCAAGATTATCGCAGAAAATGCATATCTCAGCTGGAAACCCCACGAAAACCAAGATATCGCCGGTTCTGCATATCAGACGCACTATGGAGTGGTGAAAACACCAGAAAACGTGTATCTCGCATTAACTAGCTCGAAAAGAGCGTTCTCGATGATTCTGCATACTTCTCATAGATGAAACACCAAGATTATCGCAGAAAATGCATATCTCAGCTGGAAACCCCACGAAAACCAAGATATCGCCGGTTCTGCATATCAAACGCACTGTGGAGTGGTCAAAACACCAGAAAACTTGTTATTTCGCATTAAATAGCTCGAAACGAGCGATCTAGATGATTCTACATAGTTCTGACTAAAGTCTCACCAGTATTATCGCAGAAAATGCATATTTCAGCTGGAATCCCCACGAAAACCAAGTTATCGGCGGTTCTACATATCAAACGCACTGTGGAGTGGTCAAAACACCAGAAAACGTGTTTCTCGCATCAAATAGCTCGAAAAGAGCGATCTAGATGATTCTGCATACTTCTGACAGAAGACTCACCAAGATTATCGCAGAAAATGCATATCTCAGCTGGAAACCCCACGAAAACCAAGATATCGCCGGTTCTGCATATCAAACGCCCTGTGGAGTGATGAAAACACCAGATAACGTGTTTCTCGCATTAAATAGCTCGAATAGAGCGATCGCGATGATTCTGCATACTTCTGACAGAAGACTCACCAAGATTATCGCAGAAAATGCATATCTCAGCTGGAAACCCCACGAAAACCAAGATATCGCCGGTTCTGCATATCAAACGCACTGTGGAGTGGTGAAAGCAACCAGATAACGTGTTTCTCGCATTAAATAGCTCGAATAGAGCGATCTCGATGATTCTGCATACTTCTGACAGAAGACTCACCAAGATTATCACAGAAATTGCATATCTCAGCTGGAAACCCCACGAAAACCAAGTTATCGGCGGCTCTACATATCAAACGCACTGTGGAGTGGTCAAAACAACCAGATAACGTGTTTCTCGCTTTAAATAGCTCGAAACGAGCGATCTAGATGATTCTGCATACTTCTGACTGAAGTCTCACCAATATGATCGCAGAAAATGCATATCTCAGCTTGAAACCCGACGAAAACCACGATGTCGCCGGTTCTGCATATCAAACGCACTGTGGCGTGGTGAAAACACCAGAAAACGTGTTTCTCGCATCAAATAGCTCGAAAAGAGCGATCTAGATGATTCTGCATACTTCTGACAGAAGACTCACCAAGATTATCTCAGAAAATGCATATCTCAGCTGGAAACCCCACGAAAACCAAGATATCGCCGGTTCTGCATATCAGACGCACTATGGAGTGGTGAAAACACCAGAAAACGTGTATCTCGCATTAACTAGCTCGAAAAGAGCGTTCTCGATGATTCTGCATACTTCTCATAGATGAAACACCAAGATTATCGCAGAAAATGCATATTTCAGCTGGAAACCCCACGAAAACCAAGATATCGCCGGTTCTGCATATGAAACGCTCTGTGGCGTGGTGATGACACCAGAAAACCTGTTTCTGGCATTAAATAGCTCGAAAAGAGCGATCTAGATGATTCTGCATACTTCTGACAGAAGACTCACCAAGATTATCACAGAAAATGCATATCTCAGCTGGAAACCCCAGGAAAACCAAGATATCGCCGGTTCTGCATATCAAACGCCCTGTGGAGTGATGAAAACACCAGATAACGTGTTTCTCGCATTAAATAGCTCGAATAGAGCGATCGCGATGATTCTGCATACTTCTGACAGAAGTCTCACCAAGATTATCGCAGAAAATGCATATCTCAGCTTGAAACCTCACGAAAATCAAGATGTCGCCGGTTCTGCATATCAAACGCACTGTGGAGTGGTGAAAACAACCAGATAACGTGTTTCTCGCATTAAATAGCTCGAAACGAGCGATATAGGTGATTCTGCATACTTCTAACTGAAGTCTCACCAATATGATCGCAGAAAATGCATATCTCAGCTTGAAACCCGACGAAAAACACGATGTCGCCGGTTCTGCATATCAAACGAACTGTGGAGTGGTGAAAACACCAGAAAACGTGTTTCTCGCATCAAATAGCTCGAAAAGAGCGATCTAGATGATTCTGCATACTTCTGACAGAAGACTCACCAAGATTATCGCAGAAAATGCATATCTCAGCTTGAAACCTCACGAAAATCAAGATGCCGCCAGTTCTGCATATCAAACGCACTGTGGAGTGGTGAAACCACCAGAAAACGTGTTTCTCGCATCAAGTAGCTCGAAAAGAGCGATCTAGATGATTCTGCATACTTCTGACAGAAGACTCACCAATATGATCGCAGAAAATGCATATCTCAGCTTGAAACCCGACGAAAACCACGATGTCGACTGTTCTGCATATCAAACGCACTGTGGAGTGGTGAAAACACCAGAAAACGTGTTTCTCGCATCAAATAGCTCGAAAAGAGCGATCTAGATGATTCTGCATACTTCTGACAGAAGACTCACCAAGATTATCGCAGAAAATGCATATCTCAGCTTGAAACCTCACGAAAATCAAGATGTCGCCGGTTCTGCATATCAAACGCACTGTGGAGTGGTGAAAACAACCAGATAACGTGTTTCTCGCATTAAATAACTCGAAACGAGCGATCTAGATGATTCTGCATACTTCTGACTGAAGTCTCACCAATATTATCGCAGAAAATGCATATTTCAGCTGGAATCCCCACGAAAACCAAGTTATCGGCGGTTCTACATATCAAACGCACTGTGGAGTGGTCAAAACACCAGAAAACGTGTTTCTCGCATTAAGTAGCTCGAAAAGAGCGATCAAGATGATACTGCATACTTCTGACAGAATTCTTACCAAGATTATCGTTGAAAATGCATATCCCAGCTTGAACCCCGACGAAATTCAAGATGTCGCCGGTTCTGCAAGTTAAACGCACTGTGGAGTGGTGAAAACACCAGATAACGTGTTTCTCGCATTAAGTAGCTCGAAACGAGCGATCTAGGTGATTCTGCATACTTCTGACTGAAGTCTCACCAATATGATCGCAGAAAATGCATATCTCAGCTTGAAACCCGACGAAAAACACGATGTCGCCGGTTCTGCATATCAAACGCACTGTGGAGTGGTCAAAACACGAGAAAACTTGTTTTTTCGCATTAAATAGCTCGAAACGAGCGATCTAGATGATTCTGCATAGTTCTGACTAAAGTGTCACCAAGATTATCGCAGAAAATGCATATCTCAGCTGGAAACCCCACGAAAACCAAGATATCGCCGGTTCTGCATATCAGACGCACTATGGAGTGGTGAAAACACCAGAAAACGTGTATCTCGCATTAACTAGCTCGAAAAGAGCGTTCTCGATGATTCTGCATACTTCTCATAGATGAAACACCAAGATTATCGCAGAAAATGCATATCTCAGCTGGAAACCCCACGAAAACCAAGATATCGCCGGTTCTGCATATCAAACGCCCTGTGGAGTGATGAAAACACCAGATAACGTGTTTCTCGCATTAGATAGCTCGAATAGAGCGATCGCGATGATTCTGCATACTTCTGACAGAAGACTCACCAAGATTATCGCAGAAAATGCAAATATGTCAGCTTGAAACCCGACCGAAACCAAGATATCTCCGTTTCTGCATATCAAACGCACTGTGGACTGGTGAAAACAACCAGATAACGTGTTTCTCGCATTAAATAGCTCGAATAGAGCGATCTCGATGATTCTGCATACATCTGACAGAATTCTTACCAAGATTATCGTTGAAAATGCATATCCCAGCTTGAACCCCGACGAAATCCAAGATGTCGCCGGTTCTGCAAGTTAAACGCACTGTGGAGTGGTGAAAACACCAGATAACGTGTTTCTCGCATTAAGTAGCTCGAAACGAGCGATCTAGATGATTCTGCATACTTCTGACTAAAGTCTCACCAAGATTATCGCAGAAAATGCATATCTCAGCTTGAAACCCGACCAAAACCACGATGTCGCCGGTTCTGCATATCAAACGCACTGTGGGGTGGTGAATACACCAGAAAACGTGTTTCTCGATTTAAATAGCTCGAAAAGAGCGATCTAGATGATTCTGCATACTTCTCATAGATGAAACACAAAGATTATCGCAGAAAATGCATATTTCAGCTGGAAGCCCCACGAAAACCAAGTTATCGGCGGCTCTACATATCAAACGCACTGTGGAGTGGTCAAAACACCAGAAAACATGTTTTTTCGCATTAAATAGCTCGAAACGAGCGATCTAGATGATTCTGCATAGTTCTGACTAAAGTCTCACCAAGATTATCGCAGAAAATGCATATCTCAGCTGGGAACCCCACGAAAACCAAGATATCGCCGGTTCTGCATATCAGACGCACTATGGAGTGGTGAAAACACCAGAAAACGTGTATCTCGCATTAACTAGCTCGACAAGAGCGTTCTCGATGATTCTGCATACTTCTGACAGAAGTCTCACCAAGATTATCGCAGAAAATGCATATCTCAGCTTGAAACCTCACGAAAATCAAGATGTCGCCGGTTCTGCATATCAAACGCACTGTGGAGTGGTGAAAACAACCAGATAACGTGTTTCTCGCATTAAATAGCTCGAAACGAGCGATCTAGGTGATTCTGCATACTTCTGACTGAAGTCTCACCAATATGATCGCAGAAAATGCATATCTCAGCTTGAAACCCGACGAAAACCACGATGTCGCCGGTTCTGCATATCAAACGCACTGTGGAGTGGTGTAAACACCAGAAAACGTGTTTCTCGCATCAAATAGCTCGAAAAGAGCGATCTAGATGATTCTGCATACTTCTGACAGAAGACTCACCAAGATTATCGCAGAAAATGCATATCTCAGCTTGAAACCTCACGAAAATCAAGATGTCGCCGGTTCTGCATATCAAACGCACTGTGGAGTGGTGAAAACAACCAGATAACGTGTTTCTCGCATTAAATAACTCGAAACGAGCGATCTAGATGATTCTGCATACTTCTGACTGAAGTCTCACCAATATTATCGCAGAAAATGCATATTTCAGCTGGAATCCCCGCGAAAACCAAGTTATCGGCGGTTCTACATATCAAACGCACTGTGGAGTGGTCAAAGCACCAGAAAACGTGTTTCTCGCATTAAGTAGCTCGAAAAGAGCGATCTAGATGATACTGCATACTTCTGACAGAATTCTTACCAAGATTATCGTTGAAAATGCATATCTCAGCTTGAACCCCGACGAAATCCATGATGTCGCCGGTTCTGCAAGTTAAACGCACTGTGGAGTGGTGAAAACACCAGATAACATGTTTCTCGCATTAAGTAGCTCGAAACGAGCGATCTAGATGGTTCTGCATACTTCTGACAGAAGACTCACCAAGATTATCGCAGAAAATGCATATCTCAGCTTGAAACCCGACCGAAACCAAGATATCTCCGTTTCTGCATATCAAACGCACTGTGGAGTGGTGAAAACAACCAGATAACGTGTTTCTCGCATTAAATAGCTCGAATAGAGCGATCTCGATGATTCTGCATACTTCTGACAGAAGACTCACCAAGATTATCGCAGAAAATGCATATCTCAGCTGGAAACCCCTCGAAAACCAAGATATCGCCGGTTCTGCATATCAAACGCACTGTGGAGTGGTGAAAACAACCAGATAACGTGTTTCTCGCATTAAATAGCTCGAATAGAGCGATCTCGATGATTCTGCATACTTCTGACAGAAGACTCACCAAGATTATCGCAGAAAATGCATATCTCAGCTGGAAACCCCACGAAAACCAAGATATCGCCGGTTCTGCATATCAAACGCACTGTGGAGTGGGGAAAACAACCAGATAACGTGTTTCTCGCTTTAAATAGCTCGAAACGAGCGATCTAGATGATTCTGCATACTTCTGACTGAAGTCTCACCAATATTATCGCAGAAAATGCTATATCTCAGCTTGAAACCCGACGAAAACCACGATGTCGCCGGTTCTGCATATCAAACGCACTGTGGCGTGGTGAAAACACCAGAAAACGTGTTTCTCGCATTAAATAGCTCGAAAAGAGCGATCTAGATGATTCTGCATACTTCTGACAGAAGACTCACCAAGATTATCACAGAAATTGCATATCTCAGCTGGAAACCCCACGAAAACCAAGATATCGCCGGTTCTGCATATCAGACGCACTATGGAGTGGTGAAAACATCAGAAAACGTGTATCTCGCATTAACTAGCTCGAAAAGAGCGTTCTCGATGATTCTGCATACTTCTCATAGATGAAACACCAAGATTATCGCAGAAAATGCATATTTCAGCTGGAAACCCCACGAAAACCAAGTTATCGGCGGCTCTACATATCAAACGCACTGTGGAGTGGTCAAAACAACCAGATAAAGTGTTTCTCGCTTTAAATAGCTCGAAACGCGGGATCTAGATGATTCTGCATACTTCTGACTGAAGTCTCACCAATATGATCGCAGAAAATGCATATCTCAGCTTGAAACCCGACGAAAACCACGATGTCGCCGGTTCTGCATATCAAACGCACTGTGGCGTGGTGAAAACACCAGAAAACGTGTTTCTCGCATCAGATAGCTCGAAAAGAGCGATCTAGATGATTCTGCATACTTCTGACAGAAGACTCACCAAGATTATCGCAGAAAATGCATATCTCAGCTGGAAACCCCACGAAAACCAAGATATCGCCGGTTCTGCATATCAAACGCACTGTGGAGTGCTGAAAACACCAGATAACGTGTTTCTCGCATTAACCAGCTCGAAAAGAGCGTTCTCGATGATTAAGCATACTTCGGACAGAAGACTCACCAAGATTATCGCAGGAATTGCAAGTCTCAGCTTGAACCCCGACGAAATCCAAGATGTCGCCGGATCTGCATA
This sequence comes from Anthophora plumipes, assembly GCA_951804975.1. NCBI lineage: Eukaryota > Metazoa > Arthropoda > Insecta > Hymenoptera > Apidae > Anthophora > Anthophora plumipes. The sequence goes on along the minus strand of CATORF010000936.1, from coordinate 1,423,366 downwards.
TCAAACGCACTGTGGAGTGGTGAAAACAACCAGATAACGTGTTTCTCGCATTAAATAGCTCGAATAGAGCGATCTCGATGATTCTGCATACTTCTGACTGAAGTCTCACCAATATGATCGCAGAAAATGCATATCTCAGCTTGAAACCCGACGAAAACCACGATGTCGCCGGTTCTGCATATCAAACCAACTGTGGAGCGGTGAAAACCCCAGATAACGTGTTTCTCGCATTAAATAGCTCGAAAAGTGCGATCTCGATGATTCTGCATACTTCGAACGGAAGTCTCAACAAGATTATCGCAGAAAATGCATATTTCAGCTTGAAACCCTACGAAAACCAAGATATCTACTGTTCTGCATATCAAACGCACTGTGGTGTGGTGAAAACACCAGATAACGTGTTTCTCGCACTAACTAGCTCGAAAAGAGCGATCTCGATGATTCAGCATACTTCGGACAGAAGTCTCACCAAGATTATCGCAGAAAATGTATATCTCAGCTTGAAACCCCACGAAAACCAAGATATCGCCGGTTCTGCATATCATACGCACTGTGGAGTGGTGAAAAAACCAGAAAACGTGTTTCTCGCATTAAGTAGCTCGAAAAGAGCGTTCTCGATGATTCTGCATACTTCTCATAGATGAAACACCAAGATTATCGCAGAAAATGCATATATCAGCTGGAAACCCCACGAAAACCACGTTATCGGCGGTTCTACATATCAAACGCACTGTGGAGTGGTGAAAACACCAGATAACGTGTTTCTCGCATTAAAGAGCTCGAAAAGAGGGATCTCGATGATTCTGCATACTTCGGACAGAAGTCTCACCAGATTATCGCAGAAAATGCATATCTCAGCTTGAAACCCCACGAAAACCAAGATATCGCTGGTTCTGCATATCAGACGCACTATGGAGTGGTGAAAACATCAGAAAACGTGTATCTCGCATTAACTAGCTCGAAAAGAGCGTTCTCGATGATTCTGCATACTTCTCATAGATGAAACACCAAGATTATCGCAGAAAATGCATATTTCAGCTGGAAACCCCACGAAAACCAAGTTATCGGCGGCTCTACATATCAAACGCACTGTGGAGTGGTCAAAACAACCAGATAACGTGTTTCTCGCTTTAAATAGCTCGAAACGAGCGATCTAGATGATTCTGCATACTTCTGACTAAAGTCTCACCAATATGATCGCAGAAAATGCATATCTCAGCTTGAACCCCTGACGAAATCCAAGATGTCGCCGGATCTGCATATCAAACGCACTGTGGAGTGGTGAAAACACCAGTTAACGTGTTTCTCGCATAAACTAGCTCGAAAAGTTCGATCTTGATGATTCTGCATACTTCTGTCTGAAGTCTCTCCAATATTATCGCACAAAATGCATATCTGAGCTTGAAACCCCACGAAAACCAGGATATCGTCGGTTCTGCACATCATACGCACTGTGGAGTGGTCAAAACACCAGATAACGTGTTTCTCGCATTATATAGCTCTAAAAGAGCGATCTCGATGATTCTGCATACTTCTAAATGAATTCTCACCAAGATTATCGCAGAAAATGCATAACTCAGGTTGATACCCGACGAAAGCCAAGATGTCGCCGGTTCTGCATATCAAACGCACTGTGGAGAGGTGAAAACACCAGATAACGTGTTTCTCGCATTAAAGAGCTGGAAAAGAGGGATCTCGATGTTTCCGCTTACTTCTGATAGAAGTCTCACCAAGATTATCGCAGAAAACGCATATCTCAGCTTGAAACCCCACGAAAACCAAGATATCGCCGGTTCTGCATATCAAACCAACTGTGGAGTGGTGAAAACCCCAGATAACGTGTTTCTCGCATTAAATAGCTCGAAAAGTGCGATCTCGATGATTCTGCATACTTCGAACAGAAGTCTCAACAAGATTATCGCAGAAAATGCATATTTCAGCTTGAAACCCTACGAAAACCAAGATATCTACTGTTCTGCATATCAAACGCACTGTGGTGTGGTGAAAACACCAGATAACGTGTTTCTCGCACTAACTAGCTCGCAAAGAGCGATCTCGATGATTCAGCATACTTCGGACAGAAGTCTCACCAAGATTATCGTAAAAAATGCGTATCTCAGCTTGAAACCCCACGAAAGCCAAGATATCGCTGGTTCTGCATATCAAACGAATTGTGGAGTGGTGAAAACACCGGATAAGGTTTTTCTCGCATTAACTAGCTCGAAAAGAGCGATCTCGATGTTTCAGCATACTTCGGACAGAAGTCTCACCAAGATTACCGCAGAAAATGTATATCTCAGCTTGAAACCCCACGAAAACCAAGATATCGCCGGTTCTGCATATCATACGCACTGTGGAGTGGTGAAAACACCAGATAACGTGTTTCGCGCATTAAATAGCTCGAAACGAGCGATCTCGATGATTAAGCATACTTCGAACAGAAGTCTCACCAAGATTATCGTAAAAAATGCATATCTCAGCTTGAAACCCCACGAAAACCAAGATATCGCTGGTTCTGCATATCAAACGCACTGTGGAGTGGTGAAAACAACCATATAACGTGTTTCTCGCATTAAATAGCTCGGAAAGTGCGATCTAGATGATTCTGCATACTCCTGACAGAAGACTCACCATGGTTATCGTAGAAAATGCATATCTCAGCTCGAAATCTCACGAAAATCAAGATGTCGCCTGTTCTGCATATCAAACGCACTGTGGAGTGGTGAAAACACCAGATAACGTGTTTCTCGCATTAAATAGCTCGAAAAGAGGGGTCTCGATGATTCTGCATCCTACTGACAGAAGACTCACCAATATTATAGCAGAAAATGCATATCTCAGCTTGAAACTTCACGAAAATCAAGATGTCGCCGGTTCTGCATATCAAACGCACTGTGGAGTCGTGAAACCAACCAGACAACGTGTTTCTCGCATTAAATAGCTCGAAAAGAGCGATCCCGATGATTCTGCATACTTCTGACAGAAGTCTCACCAAGATTATCGTTGTAAATGCATATCTCAGCTTGATACCCGACCTAAACCAAGATATCTCCTGTTCTGCATGTCAAACGTACTGTGGAGTGGTGAATACACCAGAAAACGTGTTTCTCGCATTAAATAGCTCGAAAAGAGCGATCCCGATGATTCTGCATACTTCTGACAGAAGTCTCACCAAGATTATCGTAGAAAATGCATATCTCAGCTTGAAACCCGACCGAAACCAAGATATATCCGGTTCTGCATGTCAAACGTACTGTGGGGTGGTGAATACAACAGAAAACGTGTTTCTCACATTAAATAGCTCGAAGAGAGCGAACTAGATGTTTCTGCATACTTCTGACAGAAGACTCACCATGGTTATCGTAGAAAATGCATATCGCAGCTTGAAATCTCACGAAAATTAAGATGTCGCCTGTTCTGCATATCAAACGCACTGTGGAGTGGTGAAAACACCAGATAACGTGTCTCTCGCATTAAATAGCTCGAAAAGAGGGGTCTCGATGATTCTGCATAGTACTGACAGAAGACTCACCAAGATTATCGACGAAAATGCATATCTCAGGTTGAAATCTCACGAAAATCAAGATGTCGCCGGTTCTGCATATCAAACGCACTGTGGAGTGGTGAAAACACCAGATAACGTGTTTCTCGCATTAAAGAGCTCGAAAAGAGGGATCTCGATGATTCTGCATACTTCTGACAGAAGACTCACCAAGATTATCACAGAAATTGCATATCTCAGCTGGAAACCCCACAAAAACCAAGATATCGCCGGTTCTGCATATCAGACGCACTATGAAGTGGTGAAAACATCAGAAAACGTGTATCTCGCATTAACTAGCTCGAAAAGAGCGTTCTCGATGATTCTGCATACTTCTCATAGATGAAACAACAAGATTATCGCAGAAAATGCATATTTCAGCTGGAAACCCCACGAAAACCAAGTTATCGGCGGCTCTACATATCAAACGCACTGTGGAGTGGTCAAAACAACCAGATAACGTGTTTCTCGCTTTAAATAGCTCGAAACGAGCGATCTAGATGATTCTGCTTACTTCTGACTGAAGTCTCACCAATATGATCGCAGAAAATGCATATCTCAGCTTGAAACCCGACGAAAACCACGATGTCGCCGGTTCTGCATATCAAACGCACTGTGGCGTGGTGAAAACACCAGAAAACGTGTTTCTCGCATCAAATAGCTCGAAAAGAGCGATCTAGATGATTCTGCATACTTCTGACAGAAGACTCACCAAGATTATCGCAGAAAATGCATATCTCATCTGGAAACCCCACGAAAACCAAGATATCGCCGGTTCTGCATATCAAACGCACTGTGGAGTGGTGAAAACACCAGATAACGTGTTTCTCGCATTAAAGAGCTCGAAAAGAGGGATCTCGATGATTCTGCATACTTCTAAATGAATTCTCACCAAGGTTATCGCAGAAAATGCATATCTCAGGTTGATACCCGACGAAAGCCAAGACGTCGCCGGTTCTGCATATCAAACGCACTGTGGAGAGGTGAAAACACCAGATAACGTGTTTCTCGCATTAAAGAGCTCGAAAAGAGGGATCTCGATGTTTCCGCTTACTTCTGATAGAAGTCTCACCAAGATTATCGCAGAAAACGCATATCTCAGCTTGAAACCCCACGAAAACCAAGATATCGCCGGTTCTGCATATCATACCAACTGTGGAGTGGTGAAAACCCCAGATAACGTGTTTCTCGCATTAAATAGCTCGAAAAGTGCGATCTCGATGATTCTGCATACTTCAAACAGAAGTCTCAACAAGATTATCGCAGAAAATGCATATTTCAGCTTGAAACCCCACGGAAACCACGATATCTACTGTTCTGCATATCAAACGCACTGTGGTGTGGTGAAAACACCAGATAACGTGTTTCTCGCACTAACTAGCTCGAAAAGAGCGATCTCGATGATTCAGCATACTTCGGACAGAAGTCTCACCAAGATTACCGCAGAAAATGTATATCTCAGCTTGAAACCCCACGAAAACCAAGATATCGCCGGTTCTGCATATCATACGCACTGTGGAGTGGTGAAAACACCAGATAACGTGTTTCTCGCATTAAATAGCTCGAAACGAGCGATCTCGATGATTAAGCATACTTCGAACAGAAGTCTCACCAAGATTATCGTAAAAAATGCATATCTCAGCTTGAAACCCCACGAAAACCAAGATATCGCTGGTTCTGCATATCAAACGCACTGTGGAGTGGTGAAAACAACCATATAACATGTTTCTCGCATTAAATAGCTCGAAAAGAGCGATCTAGATGATTCTGCATACTCCTGACAGAAGACTCACCATGGTTATCGTAGAAAATGCATATCTCAGCTTGAAATCTCACGAAAATCAAGATGTCGCCTGTTCTGCATATCAAACGCACTGTGGAGTGGTGAAAACACCAGATAACGTGTTTCTCGCATTAAATAGCTCGAAAAGAGGGGTCTCGATGATTCTGCATCCTACTGACAGAAGACTCACCAATATTATAGCAGAAAATGAATATCTCATCTTGAAACCTCACGAAAATCAAGATGTCGCCGGTTCTGCATATCAAACGCACTGCGGAGTCGTGAAACCAACCAGACAACGTGTTTCTCGCATTAAATAGCTCGAAAAGAGCGATCCCGATGATTCTACACACTTCTGACAGAAGTCTCACCAAGATTATCGTTGAAAATGCATATCTCAGCTTGATACCCGACCTAAACCAAGATATCTCCTGTTCTGCATGTCAAACGTACTGTGGAGTGGTGAATACACCAGAAAACGTGTTTCTCGCATTAAATAGCTCGAAAAGAGCGATCTAGATGATTCTACATACTTCTGACAGAAGACTCACCAAGATTATCGCATAAAATGCATATCTCAGCTGGAAACACCACGAAAATCAAGATATCGCCGGTTCTGCATATAAAACGCGCTGTGGAATGTTGACAACACCAGAAAACTTGTTTTTTCGCATTAAATAGCTCGAAACGAGCGATCTCGATGATTCTGCATACTTCTGACTGAAGTCTCACCAAGAGTATCGCAGAGAATGCATATCTCAGCTGGAAACACCACGAAAATCTAGATATCGCCGGTTATGCATATCAAACGCACTGTGGAGTGGTGAAAACAACCATATAATGTGTTTCTCGCATTAAATAGCTCGAAAAGAGCGATCCCGATGATTCTGCATACTTCTGACAGAAGTCTCACCAAGATTATCGTAGAAAATGCTTATCTCAGCTTGAAACCCGACCGAAACCAAGATATATCCGGTTCTGCATGTCAAACGTACTGTGGGGTGGTGAATACACCAGAAAACGTGTTTCTCACATTAAATAGCTCGAAGAGAGCGATCTAGATGATTCTGCATACTTCTGACAGAAGTCTCACCAAAATTATCGTTGAAAATGCATATCTCAGCTTGATACCCGACCTAAACCAAGATATCTCCTGTTCTGCATGTCAAACGTACTGTGGAGTGGTGAATACACCAGAAAACGTGTTTCTCGCATTAAATAGCTCGAAAAGAGCGATCCCGATGATTCTGCATACGTCTGACAGAAGTCTCACCAAGAGTATCGCAGAGAATGCATATCTCAGCTGGAAACACCACGAAAATCTAGATATCGCCGGTTATGCATATCAAACGCACTGTGGAGTGGTGAAAACAACCATATAATGTGTTTCTCGCATTAAATAGCTCGAAAAGAGCGATCCCGATGATTCTGCATACTTCTGACAGAAGTCTCACCAAGATTATCGTAGAAAATGCATATCTCAGCTTGAAACCCGACCGAAACCAAGATATATCCTGTTCTGCATGTCAAACGTACTGTGGGGTGGTGAATACACCAGAAAACGTGTTTCTCACATTAAATAGCTCGAAGAGAGCGATCTAGATGAATCTGCATACTTCTGACAGAAGTCTCACCAAAATTATCGTTGAAAATGCATATCTCAGCTTGATACCCGACCTAAACCAAGATATCTCCTGTTCTGCATGTCAAACGTACTGTGGAGTGGTGAATACACCAGAAAACGTGTTTCTCGCATTAAATAGCTCGAAAAGAGCGATCCCGATGATTCTGCATACGTCTGACAGAAGTCTCACCATGGTTATCGTAGAAAATGCATCTCGCAGCTTGAAATCTCACGAAAATTAAGATGTCGCCTGTTCTGCATATCAAACGCACTGTGGAGTGGTGAAAACACCAGATAACGTGTCTCTCGCATTAAATAGCTCGAAAAGAGGGGTCTCGATGATTCTGCATAGTACTGACAGAAGACTCACCAAGATTATCGACGAAAATGCATATCTCAGGTTGAAATCTCACGAAAATCAAGATGTCGCCGGTTCTGCAAATCAAACGCACTGTGGAGTGGTGAAAACACCAGATAACGTGTTTCTCGCATTAAAGAGCTCGAAAAGAGGGGTCTCGATGATTCTGCTTACTTCTGATAGAAGTCTCACCAAGATTATCGCAGAAAACGCATATCTCAGCTTGAAACCCCACGAAAACCAAGATATCGCCGGTTCTGCATATCAAACCAACTGTGGAGTGGTGAAAACTCCAGATAACGTGTTTCTCGCAGTAACTAGCTCGAAAAGAGCGATCTCGATGATTCAGCATACTTCGGACAGAAGTCTCACCAAGATTATCGTAAAAAATGCATATCTCAGCTTGAAACCCCACGAAAGCCAAGATATCGCTGGTTCTGCATATCAAACGCACTGTGGAGTGGTGAAAACACCGGATAAGGTTTTTCTCGCATTAACTAGCTCGAAAAGAGCGATCTCGATGATTCTGCATACTTCTGACTGAAGTCTCACCAAGATTATCGCAGAAAATGCATATCTCAGGTTGATACCCGACGAAAGCCAAGATGTCGCCGGTTCTGCGTATCAAACGCACTGTGGAGAGGTGAAAACACCAGATAACGTGTTTCTCGCATTAAAGAGCTCGAAAAGAGGGATTTCGATGTTTCCGCTTACTTCTGATAGAATTCTCACCAAGATTATCGCAGAAAACGCATATCTCAGCTTGAAACCCCACGAAAACCAAGCTATCGCCGGTTCTGCATATCAAACCAACTGTGGAGTGGTGAAAACCCCAGATAACGTGTTTCTCGCATTAAATAGCTCGAAAAGTGCGTTCTCGATGATTCTGCATACTTCTCATAGATGAAACACCAAGATTATCGCAGAAAATGCATATTTCAGCTGGAAACCCCACGAAAACCAAGTTATCGGCGGCTCTACATATCAAACGCACTGTGGAGTGGTCAAAACAACCAGATAACGTGTTTCTCGCTTTAAATAGCTCGAAACGAGCGATCTAGATGATTCTGCATACTTCTGACTGAAGTCTCACCAATATGATCGTAGAAAATGCATATCTCAGCTTGAAACCCGACGAAAACCACGATGTCGCCGGTTCTGCATATCAAACGCACTGTGGCGTGGTGAAAACACCAGAAAACGAGTTTCTCGCATCAAATAGCTCGAAAAGAGCGATCTTGATGATTCTGCATCCTACTGACAGAAGACTCACCAATATTATAGCAGAAAATGCATATCTCAGCTTGAAACCTCACGAAAATCAAGATGTCGCCGGTTCTGCATATCAAACGCACTGTGGAGTCGTGAAACCAACCAGACAACGTGTTTCTCGCATTAAATAGCTCGAAAAGAGCGATCCCGATGATTCTGCATACTTCTGACAGAAGTCTCACCAAAATTATCGTTGAAAATGCATATCTCAGCTTGATACCCGACCTAAACCAAGATATCTCCTGTTCTGCATGTCAAACGTACTGTGGAGTGGTGAATACACCAGAAAACGTGTTTCTCGCATTAAATAGCTCGAAAAGAGCGATCCCGATGATTCTGCATACGTCTGACAGAAGTCTCACCAAGATTATCGCAGAAAATGCATATCTCAGCTTGAAACCCGACCGAAACCAAGATATATCCGGTTCTGCATGTCAAACGTACTGTGGGGTGGTGAATACACCAGAAAACGTGTTTCTCACATTAAATAGCTCGAAGAGAGCGATCTAGATGATTCTGCTTACTTCTGACAGAAGACTCACCATGGTTATCGTAGAAAATGCATATCGCAGCTTGAAATCTCACGAAAATTAAGATGCCGCCTGTTCTGCATATCAAACGCACTGTGGAGTGGTGAAAACACCAGATAACGTGTCTCTCGCATTAAATAGCTCGAAAAGAGGGGTCTCGATGATTCTGCATAGTACTGACAGAAGACTCACCAAGATTATCGACGAAAATGCATATCTCAGGTTGAAATCTCACGAAAATCAAGATGTCGCCGGTTCTGCATATCAAACGCACTGTGGTGTGGTGAATGCACCAGATAACGTGTTTCTTGCACTAACTAGCTCGAAAAGAGCGATCTCGATGATTCAGCATACTTCGGACAGAAGTCTCACCAAGATTATCGTAAAAAATGCATATCTCAGCTTGAAACCCCACGAAAGCCAAGATATCGCTGGTTCTGCATATCAAACGAATTGTGGAGTGGTGAAAACACCGGATAAGGTTTTTCTCGCATTAACTAGCTCGAAAAGAGCGATCTCGATGTTTCAGCATACTTCGGACAGAAGTCTCACCAAGATTACCGCAGAAAATGTATATCTCAGCTTGAAACCCCACGAAAACCAAGATATCGCCGGTTCTGCATATCATACGCACTGTGGAGTGGTGAAAACACCAGATAACGTGTTTCGCGCATTAAATAGCTCGAAACGAGCGATCTCGATGATTAAGCATACTTCGAACAGAAGTCTCACCAAGATTATCGTAAAAAATGCATATCTCAGGTTGAAATCTCACGAAAATCAAGATGTCGCCTGTTCTGCATATCAAACGCACTGTGGAGTGTTGAATACACCAGAAAACGTGTTTCTCGCATTAAATAGCTCGAAAAGAGCGATCCCGATGATTCTGCATACTTCTGACAGAAGTCTCACCAAGATTATCGTAGAAAATGCATATCTCAGCTTGAAACCCGACCGAAACCAAGATATATCCGGTTCTGCATGTCAAACGTACTGTGGGGTGGTGAATACACCAGAAAACGTGTTTCTCACATTAAATAGCTCGAAGAGAGCGATCTAGATGATTCTGCATACTTCTGACAGAAGACTCACCATGGTTATCGTAGAAAATGCATATCGCAGCTTGAAATCTCACGAAAATTAAGATGTCGCCTGTTCTGCATATCAAACGCACTGTGGAGTGGTGAAAACACCAGATAACGTGTCTCTCGCATTAAATAGCTCGAAAAGAGGGGTCTCGATGATTCTGCATAGTACTGACAGAAGACTCACCAAGATTATCGACGAAAATGCATATCTCAGGTTGAAATCTCACGAAAATCAAGATGTCGCCGGTTCTGCATATCAAACGCACTGTGGAGTGGTGAAAACACCAGATAACGTGTTTCTCGCATTAAAGAGCTCGAAAAGAGGGATCTCGATGATTCTGCATACTTCTGACAGAAGACTCACCAAGATTATCACAGAAATTGCATATCTCAGCTGGAAACCACACGAAAACCAAGATATCGCCGGTTCTGCATATCAGACGCACTATGGAGTGGTGAAAACATCAGAAAACGTGTATCTCGCATTAACTAGCTCGAAAAGAGCGTTCTCGATGATTCTGCATACTTCTCATAGATGAAACACCAAGATTATCGCAGAAAATGCATATTTCAGCTGGAAACCCCACGAAAACCAAGTTATCGGCGGCTCTACATATCAAACGCACTGTGGAGTGGTCAAAACAACCAGATAACGTGTTTCTCGCTTTAAATAGCTCGAAACGAGCGATCTAGATGATTCTGCATACTTCTGACTGAAGTCTCACCAATATGATCGCAGAAAATGCATATCTCAGCTTGAGACCCGACGAAAACCACGATGTCGCCGGTTCTGCATATCAAACGCACTGTGGCGTGGTGAAAACACCAGAAAACGTGTTTCTCGCATCAAATAGCTCGAAAAGAGCGATCTAGATGATTCTGCATACTTCTGACAGAAGACTCACCAAGATTATCGCAGAAAATGCATATCTCAGCTGGAAACCCCACAAAAACCGAGATATCGCCGGTTCTGCATATCAAACGCACTGTGGAGTGCTGAAAACACCAGATAACGTGTTTCTCGCATTAAAGAGCTCGAAAAGAGGGATCTCGATGGTTAAGCATACTTCGGACAGAAGTCTCACCAAGATTATCGCAGGAATTGCAAATCTCAGCTTGAACCCCGACGAAATCCAAGATGTCGCCGGATCTGCATATCAAACGCACTGTGGAGTGGTGAAAACACCAGTTAACGTGTTTCTCGCATAAAATAGCTCGAAAAGTGCGATCTTGATGATTCTGCATACTTCTGTCTGAAGTCTCTCCAATATTATCGCACAAAATGCATATCTGAGCTTGAAACCCCACGAAAACCAGGATATCGTCGGTTCTGCACATCATACGCACTGTGGAGTGGTCAAAACACCAGATAACGTGTTTCCCGCATTATATAGCTCTAAAAGAGCGATCTCGATGATTCTCCATACTTCTAAATGAATTCTCACCAAGGTTATCGCAGAAAATTCATATCTCAGGTTGATACCCGACGAAAGCCAAGACGTCGCCGGTTCTGCATATCAAACGCACTGTGGCGTGGTGAAAACACCAGAAAACGTGTTTCTCGCATCAAATAGCTCGAAAAGAGCGATCTAGATGATTCTGCATACTTCTGACAGAAGTCTCACCAAGATTATCGTAAAAAATGCATATCTCAGCTTGAAACCCCACGAAAACCAAGATATCGCTGGTTCTGCATATCAAACGCACTGTGGAGTGGTGAAAACAACCATATAACGTGTTTCTCGCATTAAATAGCTCGAAAAGAGCGATCTAGATGATTCTGCATACTCCTGACAGAAGACTCACCATGGTTATCGTAGAAAATGCATACCTCAGCTTGAAATCTCACGAAAATCAAGATGTCGCCTGTTCTGCATATCAAACGCACTGTGGAGTGGTGAAAACACCAGATAACGTGTTTCTCGCATTAAATAGCTCGAAAAGAGGGGTCTCGATGATTCTGCATACTTCTGACTGAAGTCTCACCAAGAGTATCGCAGAGAATGCATATCTCAGCTGGAAACACCACGAAAATCTAGATATCGCCGGTTATGCATATCAAACGCACTGTGGAGTGGTGAAAACAACCATATAATGTGTTTCTCGCATTAAATAGCTCGAAAAGAGCGATCCCGATGATTCTGCATACTTCTGACAGAAGTCTCACCAAGATTATCGTAGAAAATGCATATCTCAGCTTGAAACCCGACCGAAACCAAGATATATCCGGTTCTGCATGTCAAACGTACTGTGGGGTGGTGAATACACCAGAAAACGTGTTTCTCACATTAAATAGCTCGAAGAGAGCGATCTAGATGATTCTGCATACTTCTGACAGAAGACTCACCATGGTTATCGTAGAAAATGCATATCGCAGCTTGAAATCTCACAAAAATTAAGATGTCGCCTGTTCTGCATATCAAACGCACTGTGGAGTGGTGAAAACACCAGATAACGTGTCTCTCGCATTAAATAGCTCGAAAAGAGGGGTCTCGATGATTCTGCATAGTACTGACAGAAGACTCACCAAGATTATCGCCGAAAATGCATATCTCAGGTTGAAATCTCACGAAAATGAAGATGTCGCCGGTTCTGCATATCAAACGCACTGTGGAGTGGTGAAAACACCAGATAACGTGTTTCTCGCATTAAAGAGCTCGAAAAGTGGGATCTCGATGATTCTGCTTACTTCTGATAGAAGTCTCACCAAGATTATCGCAGAAAACGCATATCTCAGCTTGAAACCCCACGAAAACCAAGATATCACCGGTTCTGCATATCAAACCTACTGTAGAGTGGTGAAAACTCCAGATATCGTGTTTCTCGCATTAAATAGCTCGAAACGAGCGATCTCGATGATTAAGCATACTTCGGACAGAAGTCTCACCAAGATTATCGTAAAAAATGCATATCTCAGCTTGAAACCCCACGAAAGCCAACATATCGCTGGTTCTGCATATCAAACGCACTGTGGAGTGGTGAAAACACCGGATAAGGTTTTTCTCGCATTAACTAGCTCGAAAAGAGCGATCTCGATGATTCTGCATACTTCTGACTGAAGTCTCACCAAGATTATCGCAGAAAATGCATATCTCAGGTTGATACCCGACGAAAGCCAAGATGTCGCCGGTTCTGCGTATCAAACGCACTGTGGAGAGGTGAAAACACCAGATAACGTGCTTCTCGCATTAAAGAGCTCGAAAAGAGGGATCTCGATGTTTCCGCTTACTTCTGATAGAATTCTCACCAAGATTATCGCAGAAAACGCATATCTCAGCTTGAAACCCCACGAAAACCAAGATATCGCCGGTTCTGCATATCAAACCAACTGTGGAGTGGTGAAAACCCCAGATAACGTGTTTCTCGCATTAAATAGCTCGAAAAGTGCGATCTCGATGATTCTGCATACTTCGAACGGAAGTCTCAACAAGATTATCGCAGAAAATGCATATTTCAGCTTGAAACCCCACGAAAACCAAGATATCTACTGTTCTGCATATCAAACGCACTGTGGTGTGGTGAAAACACCAGGTAACGTGTTTCTCGCACTAACTAGCTCGAAAAGAGCGATCTCGATGATTCAGCATACTTCGGACAGAAGTCTCACCAAGATTATCGTAAAAAATGCATATCTCAGCTTGAAACCCCACGAAAGCCAAGATATCGCTGGTTCTGCATATCAAACGAACTGTGGAGTGGTGAAAACACCGGATAAGGTTTTTCTCGCATTAACTAGCTCGAAAAGAGCGATCTCGATGTTTCAGCATACTTCGGACAGAAGTCTCACCAAGATTATCGCAGAAAATGTATATCTCAGCTTGAAACCCCACGAAAACCAAGATATCGCCGGTTCTGCATATCATACGCACTGTGGAGTGCTGAAAACACCAGATAACGTGTTTCTCGCATTAAATAGCTCGAAACGAGCGATCTCGATGATTAAGCATACTTCGAACAGAAGTCTCACCAAGATTATCGTAAAAAATGCATATCTCAGCTTGAAACCCCACGAAAACCAAGATATCGCTGGTTCTGCATGTCAAACGCACTGTCGAGTGGTGAAAACACCAGATAACGTTTTTCTCGCATTAAATAGCTCGAAAAGAAGGATCTCGATGATTCTGCATACTTCTGACTGAAGTCTCACCAAGATTATCGCAGAAAATGCATATCTCAGGTTGATACCCGACGAAAGCCAAGATGTCGCCGGTTCTGCATATCAAACGCACTGTGGAGAGGTGAAAACACCAGATAACGTGTTTCTCGCATTAAAGAGCTCGAAAAGAGGGATCTCGATGATTCTGCTTACTTCTGATAGAAGTCTCACCAAGATTATCGTAGAAAACGCATATCTCAGCTTGAAACCCCACGAAAACCAAGATATCGCCGGATCTGCATATCAAACCAACTGTGGAGTGGTGAAAATTACAGATATCGTGTTTCTCGCACTAACTAGCTCGAAAAGAGCGATCTCGATGATTCAGCATACTTCGGACAGAAGTCTCACCAAGATTATCGCAGAAAATGCATATCTCAGCTTGAAACCATACGAAAACCAAGATTTCGCCGGTTCTGCATATCATACGCACTGTGGAGTGGTGAAAACTCCAGATATCGTGTTTCTCGCATTAAATAGCTCGAAACGAGCGATCTCGATGATTAAGCATACTTCGGACAGAAGTCTCTCCAAGATTATCGTAAAAAATGCATATCTCAGCTTGAAACCCCACGAAAACCCAGATATCGCCGGTTCTGCATATCAATGCAACTGTGGAGTTGTGAAAACACCAGACAACGTGTTTCTCGCATTAAATAGCTCGAAAAGAGCGATCTCGATGATTAAGCATACTTCGGACAGAAGTCTCTCCAAGATTATCGTAAAAAATGCATATCTCAGCTTGAAACCCCACGAAAACCCAGATATCGCCGGTTCTGCATATCAATGCAACTGTGGAGTTGTGAAAACACCAGACAACGTGTTTCTCGCATTAAATAGCTCGAAAAGAGCGATCTAGATGATTCTGCATACTTCGGACAGAAGTCTCACCAAGATTATCGCAGAAAATGCATATCTCACCTTGAAACCTCACGAAAATCAAGATGACGCCGGTTCTGCATATCAAACGCACTGTGGAGTGGTGAAAACACCAGATAACGTGTTTGTCGCATTAAACAGCTCGAAAAGAGCGATCTAGATGATTCTGCATAATTCGGACAGAAGTCTCACCGAGATTATCGCAGAAAATGCATATCTCACCTTGAAACCCCACGAAAACCAAGATATCGCTGGTTCTGCATATCAAACGCACTGTGGAGTGCTGAAAGCACCAGATAACGTGTTTCTCCATTAAATAGCTCGAAAAGAGCGATCTCGATGATTCTGCAAACTTCTGACTGATGTGTCACCAAGATTATCGCAGAAAATGCATATCTCAGCTTGATGCCCGACGACAGCCATGATGTCGCCGGTTCTGCATATCAAACGCACTGTGGAGTGGTGAAAACACCAGATAACGTGTTTCTCGCATTAAATAGCTAGAAACGAGCGATCACGATGATTAAGCATACTTCGGGCAGAAGTCTCACCAAGATTATCGTAAAAAATGCATATCTCAGCTTGAAACCCCACGAGAACCAAGATATCGCTGGTTCTGCATATCAAACGCACTGTGGAATGCTGAAAGCACCAGATAACGTGTTTGCCGCATTAATTAGCACGAAACGAGCGATCTAGATGATTCTGCATACTTCTGACTGAAGTCTCACCAATATTATCGCAAGAAATGCATATCTCAGTTTGAACCCCGACTAAAGCCAAGATGTCGCCGGTTCTGCATATCAAACGCACTGTGGAGTGGTGAAAACACCATCTTACGTGTTTCTCGCGTTAAATAGCTCGACAACAGCGATCTAGAAGATTCTGCATACTTCTGACTGAAGTCTCACCAAGATTATCGCAGAAAATGCATATCTCAGCTTGAATCCCGAACGTAACCAAGATATCTGCGGTTCTGCATGTCAAACGCACTGTGGAGTGGCGAA
This sequence comes from Anthophora plumipes, assembly GCA_951804975.1. Lineage (NCBI taxonomy): Eukaryota > Metazoa > Arthropoda > Insecta > Hymenoptera > Apidae > Anthophora > Anthophora plumipes. The sequence continues at coordinate 1,407,128 of CATORF010000936.1, read as the reverse complement.
AACACCAGATAACGTGTTTCTCGCATTAAACAGCTCGAAAAGAGCTTACTCGATGCTTCTGCATACTTCTGACAGAAGAATCACCAAGATTATCGCAGAAAATGCATGTCTCAGCTTGAAACCCGACCGAAACCAAGATATCTTCGGTTCTGCATGTCAAACGTACTGTGGAGTGGTGAATACACCAGAAAACGTGTTTCTCGCATTAAGTAGCTCGAAAAGAGCGTTCTCGAAGATTCTGCATACTTCTGACTGATGTCTCACCACTATTATCGCAGAAAATGCATATCTCAGCTGGAAACACCACGAATATCAAGATATTGCCGGTTCTGCATATCAAACGCTCTGTGGAGTGGTGAATACAACAGAAAACGTGTTTCTCGCATTAAATGGCTCGAAAAGTGCAATCTAGATGATTCTGCATCCTTCTGACAGAAGACTCACCAAGATTATCGCAGAAAATGCATATCTCAGCTGGAAACACCACGAAAATCAAGATATCGCCAGTTCTGCATATCAAACGCACTGTGGAATGTTGAAAACACCGGGAAACTTGTTTTTTTGCATTAAATGGCTCGACAAGAGCGATCTAGATGATTCTGCATACTTCTGAGTGAAGTCTCACCACGATTATCGCAGAAAATGCATATCTCAGCTGGAAACCCCACGAAAACCAAGATATCGCCGGTTCTGCATATCAGACGCACTTTGGAGTGGTGAAAACACCAGATATCGTGTTTCTCGCATTAAATAGCTCGAAAAGAGCGTTCTGGATGATTCTGCATACTTCTCATTGATGAAACACAAAGATTATCGCAGAAAATGCATATTTCAGTTGGAAACCCCACGAAAACCAAGTTATCGGCGGCTCTACATATCAAACGCACTGTGCAGTGGTCAAAACACCAGAAAACTTGTTTTTTCGCATTAAATAGCTCGAAACGAACGATCTAGATGATTCTGCATACTTCTGACTGAAGTCTCACCAATATTATCGCAGAAAATGCATATCTCAGCTAGAAACGTCACGAAAATCAAGATGTCGCCGGTTCTGCATATCAAACGCACTGTGGAGTGGTGAAAACAACCAGATAACGTGTTTCTCGCATTAAATAGCTCGAATAGAGCGATCTCGATGATTCTGCATACTGCTGACAGAAGACTCACCAAGATTATCGCAGAAAATGCATATCTCAGCTGGAAACACCACGAAAATCAAGATGACGCTGGTTCTGCATATCAAACGCACAGTGGAGTGGTGAAAACAACCAGACAACGTGTTTCTCGCATTAAATAGCTCGAAACGAGCGATCTAGATGATCCTGCATACTTCTGACTGAACTTTCACCAATATTATCGCAGAAAATGCATATCTCAGCTTGAAACCTCACGAAAATCAAGATGGCGCCGGTTCCGCATATCAAACGCACTGTGGAGTGGTCAATACACCAGATAACGTGTTTCTCCATTAAATAGCTCGAAAAGAGCGATATCGATGATTCTGCAAACTTCTGACTGATGTCTCACCAAGATTATCGCAGAAAATGCATATCTCAGCTTGATGCCCGACGACAGCCATGATGTCGCCGGTTCTGCATATCAAACGCACTGTGGAGTGGTGAAAACACCAGATAACGTGTTTCTCGCATTAAATAGCTAGAAACGAGCGATCACGATGATTAAGCATACTTCGGGCAGAAGTCTCACCAAGATTATCGTAAAAAATGCATATCTCAGCTTGAAACCCCACGAAATCCAAGATATCGCTGGTTCTTCATATCAAACGCACTGTGGAGTGCTGAAACCACCAGATAACGTGTTTGCCGCATTAATTAGCACGAAACGAGCGATCTAGATGATTCTGCATACTTCTGACTGAAGTCTCACCAATATTATCGCAAAAAATGCATATCTCAGTTTGAACCCCGACTAAAGCCAAGATGTCGCCGGTTCTGCATATCAAACGCACTGTGGAGTGGTGAAAACACCATATAACGTGTTTCTCGCGTTAAATAGCTCGACAAGAGCGATCTAGACGATTCTGCATACTTCTGACTGAAGTCTCACCAAGATTATCGCAGAAAATGCATATCTCAGCTTGAATCCCGAACGTAACCAAGATATCTGCGGTTCTGCATGTCAAACGCACTGTGGAGTGGCGAAAACACCAGATAACGTGTTTCTCGAATTAAGTAGCTCGAAAAGAGCGATCTCGATGATTCTGCATACTTCTGACAGAAGTCTCACCAAGATGATCGCAGAAAATGCATATCTCACCTTGAAACCTCACGAAAATCAAGATGGCGCCGGTTCCGCATATCAAACGCACTGTGGAGTGGTCAATACACCAGATAACGTGTTTCTCCATTAAATAGCTCGAAAAGAGCGATCTCGATGATTCTGCATACTTCTGACTGATGTCTCACCAAGATAATCGCAGAAAATGCATATCTCACCTTGAAACCTCACGAAAATCAAGTTGACGCCGGTTCTGCATATCAGACGCACTGTGGAGTGGTGAAAACACCAGAAAACGTGTTACTCGCATTAACTAGCTCGAAAAGTGCGTTCTGGATGGTTCTGCATACTTCTCATTGATGAAACAAAAAGATTATCGCAGAAAATGCATGTCTCAGCTTGAAACCCGACCGAAACCAAGATATCTTCGGTTCTGCATTTCAAACGTACTGTGGAGTGGTGAATACACCAGAAAACGTGTTTCTCGCATTAAGTAGCTCGAAAACAGCGTTCTCGAAGATTCTGCATACTTCTGACTGATGTCTCACCACTATTATCGCAGAAAATGCATATCTCAGCTGGAAACACCACGAATATCAAGATATCGCCGGTTCTGCATATCAAACGCTCTGTGGAGTGGTGAATACACCAGAAAACGTGTTTCTCGCATTAAATGGCTCGAAAAGTGCAATCTAGATGATTCTGCATACTTCTAACAGAAGACTCACTAAGATTATCGCAGATAATGCATATCTCAGCTGGAAACACCACGAAAACCAAGATATCGCCGGTTCTGCATATCAGACGCACTGTGGAGTGGTGAAAACACCAGAAAACGTGTTACTCGCATTAACTAGCTCGAAAAGTGCGTTCTGGATGGTTCTGCATACTTCTCATTGATGAAACAAAAAGATTATCGCAGAAAATGCATATCTCAGCTTGATGCCCGACGACAGCCATGATGTCGCCGGTTCTGCATATCAAACGCACTGTGGAGTGGTGAAAACACCAGATAACGTGTTTCTCGCATTAAATAGCTCGAAAAGAGCGTTCTGGATGATTCTGCATACTTCTCATTGATGAAACACAAAGATTATCGCAGAAAATGCATATTTCAGTTGGAAACCCCACGAAAACCAAGATATCGTCGGTTCTGCATATCAGACGCACTGTGGAGTGGTGAAAACACCAGAAAACGTGTTACTCGCATTAACTAGCTCGAAAAGAGCGTTCTGGATGATTCTGCATACTTCTCATTGATGAAACACAAAGATTATCGCAGAAAATGCATATTTCAGCTGGAAACCCCACGAAAACCAAGTTATCGGCGGCTCTACATATCAAACGCACTGTGGAGTGGTCAAAACACCAGAAAACTTGTTTTTTCGCATTAAATAGCTCGAAACGAACGATCTAGATGATTCTGCATACTTCTGACTGAAGTCTCACCAATATTATCGCAGAAAATGCATATCTCAGCTAGAAACGTCACGAAAATCAAGATGTCGCCGGTTCTGCATATCAAACGCACCGTGGAGTGGTGAAAACAACCAGACAACGTGTTTCTCGCATTAAATAGCTCGAAACGAGCGATCTAGATGATCCTGCATACTTCTGACTGAACTCTCACCAATATTATCGCAGAAAATGCATATCCCAGGTAGAAACCTCACGAAAATCAAGATGGCGCCGGTTCCGCATATCAAACGCACTGTGGAGTGGTCAATACACCAGATAACGTGTTTCTCCATTAAATAGCTCGAAAAGAGCGATATCGATGATTCTGCAAACTTCTGACTGATGTCTCACCAAGATTATCGCAGAAAATGCATATCTCAGCTTGATGCCCGACGACAGCCATGATGTCGCCGGTTCTGCATATCAAACGCACTGTGGAGTGGTGAAAACACCAGATAACGTGTTTCTCGCATTAAATAGCTAGAAACGAGCGATCACGATGATTAAGCATACTTCGGGCAGAAGTCTCACCAAGATTATCGTAAAAAATGCATATCTCAGCTTGAAACCCCACGAAATCCAAGATATCGCTGGTTCTTCATATCAAACGCACTGTGGAGTGCTGAAAGCACCAGATAACGTGTTTGCCGCATTAATTAGCACGAAACGAGCGATCTAGATGATTCTGCATACTTCTGACTGAAGTCTCACCAATATTATCGCAAAAAATGCATATCTCAGTTTGAACCCCGACTAAAGCCAAGATGTCGCCGGTTCTGCATATCAAACGCACTGTGGAGTGGTGAAAACGCCATATAACGTGTTTCTCGCGTTAAACAGCTCGACAAGAGCGATCTAGACAATTCTGCATACTTCTGACTGAAGTCTCACCAAGATTATCGCAGAAAATGCATATCTCAGCTTGAATCCCGAACGTAACCAAGATATCTGCGGTTCTGCATGTCAAACGCACTGTGGAGTGGCGAAAACACCAGATAACGTGTTTCTCGAATTAAGTAGCTCGAAAAGAGCGATCTCGATGATTCTGCATACTTCTGACAGAAGTCTCACCAAGATAATCGCAGAAACTGCATATCTCACCTTGAAACCTCACGAAAATCAAGATGGCGCCGGTTCCGCATATCAAACGCACTGTGGAGTGGTCAATACACCAGATAACGTGTTTCTCCATTAAATAGCTCGAAAAGAGCGATCTCGATGATTCTGCAAACTTCTGACTGATGTCTCACCAAGATTATCGCAGAAAATGCATATCTCATATTGAAACCCCACGAAAACCAAGATATCGCCGGTTCTGCATATCATACGCACTGTGGAGTGGTGAAAACACCAGATAACGTGTTTCTCGCATTAAATAGCTCGAAACGAGCGATCTCGATGATTAAGCATACTTCGGACAGGAGTCTCACCAAGATTATCGTAAAAAATGCATATCTCAGCTTGAAACCCCACGAAATCCAAGATATCGCTGGTTCTGCATATCAAACGCACTGTGGAGTGCTGAAAGCACCAGATAACGTGTTTGCCGCATTAATTAGCACGAAACGAGCGATCTAGATGATTCTGCATACTTCTGACTGAAGTCTCACCATTATTATCGCAAAAAATGCATATCTCAGTTTGAACCCCGACTAAAGCCAAGATGTCGCCGGTTCTGCATATCAAACGCACTGTGGAGTGGTGAAAACACCATATAACGTGTTTCTCGCGTTAAATAGCTCGACAAGAGCGATCTAGACGATTCTGCATACTTCTGACTGAAGTCTCACCAAGATTATCGCAGAAAATGCATATCTCAGCTTGAATCCCGAACGTAACCAAGATATCTGCGGTTCTGCATGTCAAACGCACTGTGGAGTGGCGAAAACACCAGATAACGTGTTTCTCGAATTAAGTAGCTCGAAAAGAGCGATCTCGATGATTCTGCATACTTCTGACAGAAGTCTCACCAAGATAATCGCAGAAAATGCATATCTCACCTTGAAACCTCACGAAAATCAAGTTGACGCCGGTTCTGCATATCAAACGCACTGTGGAGTGGTGAAAACAACCAGATAACGAGTTTCTCGCATTAAATAGCTCGAAAAGAGCGTTCCCGATGATTCTGCATACTTCTGACAGAAGTCTCACCAAGATTATCGTAGAAAATGCATATCCCAGCTTGATACCCGACGAAAGCCAAGATGTCGCCGGTTCTGCATATCAAACGCACTGTGGAGTGGTGAAAACACCAGATAACGTGTTTCTCGCATTAAACAGCTCGAAAAGAGCGTACTCGATGCTTCTGCATACTTCTGACAGAAGAATCACCAAGATTATCGCAGAAAATGCATGTCTCAGCTTGAAACCCGACCGAAACCAAGATATCTTCGGTTCTGCATGTCAAACGTACTGTGGAGTGGTGAATACACCAGAAAACGTGTTTCTCGCTTTAAGTAGCTCGAAAAGAGCGTTCTCGAAGATTCTGCATACTTCTGACTGATGTCTCACCACTATTATCGCAGAAAATGCATATCTCAGCTGGAAACACCACGAATATCAAGATATCGCCGGTTCTGCATATCAAACGCTCTGTGGAGTGGTGAATACACCAGAAAACGTGTTTCTCCATTAAATAGCTCGAAAAGAGCGATCTCGATGATTCTGCATACTTCTGACTGATGTCTCACCAAGATTATCGCAGAAAATGCATATCTCAGCTTGATGCCCGACGACAGCCATGATGTCGCCGGTTCTGCATATCAAACGCACTGTGGAGTGGTGAAAACACCAGATAACGTGTTTCTCGCATTAAATAGCTAGAAACGAGCGATCACGATGATTAAGCATACTTCGGGCAGAAGTCTCACCAAGATTATCGTAAAAAACGCATATCTCAGCTTGAAACCCCACGAAAACCAAGATATCGCTGGTTCTGCATATCATACGCACTGTGGAGTGCTGAAAGCACCAGATAACGTGTTTGCCGCATTAAATAGCTCGAAAAGAGCGATCCCGATGATTCTGCATACTTCTGACTGATGTCTCACCACTATTATCGCAGAAAATGCATATCTCAGCTGGAAACACCACGAATATCAAGATATCGCCGGTTCTGCATATCAAACGCTCTGTGGAGTGGTGAATACACCAGAAAACGTGTTTCTCGCATTAAATGGCTCGAAAAGTGCAATCTAGATGATTCTGCATACTTCTGACAGAAGACTCACCAAGATTATCGCAGAAAATGCAAATCTCAGCTGGAAACACCACAAAAATCAAGATATCGCCAGTTCTGCATATCAAACGCACTGTGGAATGTTGAAAACACCGGGAAACTTGTATTTTTGCATTAAATAGCTCGACAAGAGCGATCTAGATGATTCTGCATACTTCTGAATGAAGTCTCACCAATATTATCGCAGAAAATGCATATCTCAGCTAGAAACGTCACGAAAATCAAGATGTCGCCGGTTCTGCATATCAAACGCACTGTGGAGTGGTGAAAACAACCAGATAACGTGTTTCTCGCATTAAGTAGCTCGAAAAAAGCGTTCTCGAAGATTCTGCATACTTCTGACAGAAGTCTCACCAAGATTATCGTAGAAAAGCATATCTCAGCTTGAAACCCGACCGAAACCAGGATATCTCCGGTTCTGCATGTCAAACGTACTGTGGAGTGGTGAATACACCAGAAAACGTGTTTCTCGCATTAAGTAGCTCGAAAAGAGCGATCTCGATGATTCTGCTTACTTCGGACAGAAGTCTCACCAAGATTATCGTAGAAAATGCATATCTCAGCTTGAAACCCGACGAAAACCAAACATCGCCGGTTCTGCATGTCAAACGTACTGTGGAGTGGTGAAAACACCAGAAAACGTGTTTCTCGCATTAAATATCTCGAAACGAGCGATCTAGATGATCCTGCATACTTCTGACTGAACTCTCACCAATATTATCGCAGAAAATGCATATCTCAGTTTGAACCCCGACTAAAGCCAAGATGTCGCCGGTTCTGCATATCAAACGCACTGTGGAGTGGTGAAAACACCATATAACGTGTTTCTCGCGTTAAATAGCTCGACAAGAGCGATCTAGACGATTCTGCATACTTCTGACTGAAGTCTCACCAAGATTATCGCAGAAAATGCATATCTCAGCTTGAAACCCGACGAAAACCAAACATCGCCGGTTCTGCATGTCAAACGTACTGTGGAGTGGTGAAAACACCAGAAAACGTGTTTCTCGCATTAAATATCTCGAAACGAGCGATCTAGATGATCCTGCATACTTCTGACTGAACTCTCACCAATATTATCGCAGAAAATGCATATCTCAGTTTGAACCCCGACTAAAGCCAAGATGTCGCCGGTTCTGCATATCAAACGCTCTGTGGAGTGGTGAATACACCAGAAAACGTGTTTCTCGCATTAAATGGCTCGAAAAGTGCAATCTAGATGATTCTGCATACTTCTGACAGAAGTCTCACCAAGATAATCGCAGAAACTGCATATCTCACCTTGAAACCTCACGAAAATCAAGATGGCGCCGGTTCCGCATATCAAACGCACTGTGGAGTGGTCAATACACCAGATAACGTGTTTCTCCATTAAATAGCTCGAAAAGAGCGATCTCGATGATTCTGCAAACTTCTGACTGATGTCTCACCAAGATTATCGCAGAAAATGCATATCTCATATTGAAACCCCACGAAAACCAAGATATCGCCGGTTCTGCATATCATACGCACTGTGGAGTGGTGAAAACACCAGATAACGTGTTTCTCGCATTAAATAGCTCGAAACGAGCGATCTCGATGATTAAGCATACTTCGGACAGGAGTCTCACCAAGATTATCGTAAAAAATGCATATCTCAGCTTGAAACCCCACGAAATCCAAGATATCGCTGGTTCTGCATATCAAACGCACTGTGGAGTGCTGAAAGCACCAGATAACGTGTTTGCCGCATTAATTAGCACGAAACGAGCGATCTAGATGATTCTGCATACTTCTGACTGAAGTCTCACCATTATTATCGCAAAAAATGCATATCTCAGTTTGAACCCCGACTAAAGCCAAGATGTCGCCGGTTCTGCATATCAAACGCACTGTGGAGTGGTGAAAACACCATATAACGTGTTTCTCGCGTTAAATAGCTCGACAAGAGCGATCTAGACGATTCTGCATACTTCTGACTGAAGTCTCACCAAGATTATCGCAGAAAATGCATATCTCAGCTTGAATCCCGAACGTAACCAAGATATCTGCGGTTCTGCATGTCAAACGCACTGTGGAGTGGCGAAAACACCAGATAACGTGTTTCTCGAATTAAGTAGCTCGAAAAGAGCGATCTCGATGATTCTGCATACTTCTGACAGAAGTCTCACCAAGATAATCGCAGAAAATGCATATCTCACCTTGAAACCTCACGAAAATCAAGTTGACGCCGGTTCTGCATATCAAACGCACTGTGGAGTGGTGAAAACAACCAGATAACGAGTTTCTCGCATTAAATAGCTCGAAAAGAGCGTTCCCGATGATTCTGCATACTTCTGACAGAAGTCTCACCAAGATTATCGTAGAAAATGCATATCCCAGCTTGATACCCGACGAAAGCCAAGATGTCGCCGGTTCTGCATATCAAACGCACTGTGGAGTGGTGAAAACACCAGATAACGTGTTTCTCGCATTAAACAGCTCGAAAAGAGCGTACTCGATGCTTCTGCATACTTCTGACAGAAGAATCACCAAGATTATCGCAGAAAATGCATGTCTCAGCTTGAAACCCGACCGAAACCAAGATATCTTCGGTTCTGCATGTCAAACGTACTGTGGAGTGGTGAATACACCAGAAAACGTGTTTCTCGCTTTAAGTAGCTCGAAAAGAGCGTTCTCGAAGATTCTGCATACTTCTGACTGATGTCTCACCACTATTATCGCAGAAAATGCATATCTCAGCTGGAAACACCACGAATATCAAGATATCGCCGGTTCTGCATATCAAACGCTCTGTGGAGTGGTGAATACACCAGAAAACGTGTTTCTCCATTAAATAGCTCGAAAAGAGCGATCTCGATGATTCTGCATACTTCTGACTGATGTCTCACCAAGATTATCGCAGAAAATGCATATCTCAGCTTGATGCCCGACGACAGCCATGATGTCGCCGGTTCTGCATATCAAACGCACTGTGGAGTGGTGAAAACACCAGATAACGTGTTTCTCGCATTAAATAGCTAGAAACGAGCGATCACGATGATTAAGCATACTTCGGGCAGAAGTCTCACCAAGATTATCGTAAAAAACGCATATCTCAGCTTGAAACCCCACGAAAACCAAGATATCGCTGGTTCTGCATATCATACGCACTGTGGAGTGCTGAAAGCACCAGATAACGTGTTTGCCGCATTAAATAGCTCGAAAAGAGCGATCCCGATGATTCTGCATACTTCTGACTGATGTCTCACCACTATTATCGCAGAAAATGCATATCTCAGCTGGAAACACCACGAATATCAAGATATCGCCGGTTCTGCATATCAAACGCTCTGTGGAGTGGTGAATACACCAGAAAACGTGTTTCTCGCATTAAATGGCTCGAAAAGTGCAATCTAGATGATTCTGCATACTTCTGACAGAAGACTCACCAAGATTATCGCAGAAAATGCAAATCTCAGCTGGAAACACCACAAAAATCAAGATATCGCCAGTTCTGCATATCAAACGCACTGTGGAATGTTGAAAACACCGGGAAACTTGTATTTTTGCATTAAATAACTCGACAAGAGCGATCTAGATGATTCTGCATACTTCTGAATGAAGTCTCACCAATATTATCGCAGAAAATGCATATCTCAGCTAGAAACGTCACGAAAATCAAGATGTCGCCGGTTCTGCATATCAAACGCACTGTGGAGTGGTGAAAACAACCAGATAACGTGTTTCTCGCATTAAGTAGCTCGAAAAAAGCGTTCTCGAAGATTCTGCATACTTCTGACAGAAGTCTCACCAAGATTATCGTAGAAAAGCATATCTCAGCTTGAAACCCGACCGAAACCAGGATATCTCCGGTTCTGCATGTCAAACGTACTGTGGAGTGGTGAATACACCAGAAAACGTGTTTCTCGCATTAAGTAGCTCGAAAAGAGCGATCTCGATGATTCTGCTTACTTCGGACAGAAGTCTCACCAAGATTATCGTAGAAAATGCATATCTCAGCTTGAAACCCGACGAAAACCAAACATCGCCGGTTCTGCATGTCAAACGTACTGTGGAGTGGTGAAAACACCAGAAAACGTGTTTCTCGCATTAAATATCTCGAAACGAGCGATCTAGATGATCCTGCATACTTCTGACTGAACTCTCACCAATATTATCGCAGAAAATGCATATCTCAGCTTGAAACCTCACGAAAATCAAGATGGCGCCGGTTCCGCATATCAAAGGCACTGTGGAGTGGTCAATACACCAGATAACGTGTTTCTCGCATTAAATAGCTCGAATAGAGCGATCTCGATGATTCTGCATATTGCTGACAGAAGACTCACCAAGATTATCGAAGAAAATGCATATCTCAGCTGGAAACACCACGAAAATCAAGATATCGCCGGTTCTGCATATCAAACGCACCGTGGAGTGGTGAAAACAACCAGACAACGTGTTTCTCGCATTAAATAGCTCGAACCGAGCGATCTAGATGATCCTGCATACTTCTGACTGAACTCTCACCAATATTATCGCAGAAAATGCATATCTCAGCTTGAAACCTCACGAAAATCAAGATGGCGCCGGTTCCGCGTATCAAACGCACTGTGGAGTGGTCAATACACCAGATAACGTGTTCCTCCATTAAATAGCTCGAAAAGAGCGATCTCGATGATTCTGCATACTTCTGACTGATGTCTCATCAAGATTACCGCAGAAAATGCATATCTCAGCTTGATGCCCGACGACAGCCATGATGTCGCCGGTTCTGCATATCAAACGCACTGTGGAGTGGTGAAAACACCAGATAACGTGTTTCTCGAATTAAATAGCTCGAAACGAGCGATCTAGATGATCCTGCATACTTCTGACTGAACTCTCACCAATATTATCGCAGAAAATGCATTTCTCAGCTTGAAACCTCACGAAAATCAAGCTGGCGCCGGTTCCGCATATCAAACGCACTGTGGAGTGGTCAATACACCAGATAACGTGTTTCTCCATTAAATAGCTCGAAAAGAGCGATCTCGATGATTCTGCATACTTCTGACTGATGTCTCACCAAGATTATCGCAGAAAATGCATATCTCAGCTTGATGCCCGACGACAGCCATGATGTCGCCGGTTCTGCATATCAAACGCACTGAGGAGCGGTGAAAAAACCAGAAAACGTGTTTCTCGCATTAAGCAGCTCGAAACGAGCGATCTAGATGATTCTGCATACTTCTGACTGTAGTCTCACCAAGATTAATGCAGAAAATGCATATCTCAGCTTGAAACCCGACGAAAGCCAAGATGTCGCCGGTTCTGCATATCAAACGCACTGTGGAGTGGTGAAAACACCAGATAACGTGTTTGTCGCATTAAATAGCTCGAAAAGTGCAATCTAGATGATTCTGCATACTTCTGACAGAAGTCTCACCAAGATTATCGCAGAAAATGCATATCTCAGCTGGAAACACCACGAATATCAAGATATCGCCGGTTCTGCATATCAAACGCTCTGTGGAGTGATGAATACACCAGAAAACGTGTTTCTCGCATTAAATAGCTCGAAAAGAGCGATCTCGATGATTCTGCATACTTCGGACAGCAGTCTCACCAAGATTATCGCAGAAAATGCATATCTCAGCTGGAAACACCACGAAAATCAAGATATCGCCGGTTCTGCATATTAAACGCACTGTGGAGTGGTGAAAACACCAGATAACGTGTTTCTCGCATTAAATAGCTAGAAACGAGCGATCTAGATGATTCTGCATACTGCTGACAGAAGACTCACCATGATAATCGCAGAAAATGCATATCTCAGCTGGAAACACCACGAATATCAAGATATCGCCAGTTCTGCATATCAGACGCTCTGTGGAGTGGTGAATACACCAGAAAATGTGTTTCTCGCATTAAATAACTCGAAAAGTGCAATCTAGATGACTCTGCATACTTCTGACAGAAGACTCACCAATATTATCGCAGAAAATGCATTTCTCAGCTCGAACCCCGACGAAACCCAAGATGTCGCCGGTTCTGCATATCAAACGCACCGTGGAGTGGTGAAAACAACCAGACAACGTGTTTCTCGCATTAAATAGCTCGAAACGAGCGATCTAGATGATCCTGCATACTTCTGACTGAACTCTCACCAATATTATCGCAGAAAATGCATATCTCAGCTTGAAACCTCACGAAAATCAAGATGGCGCCGGTTCCGCATATCAAACGCACTGTGGAGTGGTCAATACACCAGATAACGTGTTTCTCCATTAAATAGCTCGAAAAGAGCGATCTCGATGATTCTGCATACTTCTGACTGATGTCTCACCAAGATTATCGCAGAAAATGCATATCTCAGCTTGATGCCCGACGACAGCCATGATGTCGCCGGTTCTGCATATCAAACGCACTGTGGAGTGGTGAAAACACCAGATAACGTGTTTCTCGCATTAAATAGCTAGAAACGAGCGATCACGATGATTAAGCATACTTCGGGCAGAAGTCTCACCAAGATTATCGTAAAAAATGCATATCTCAGCTTGAAACCCCACGAAAACCAAGATATCGCTGGTTCTGCATATCATACGCACTGTGGAGTGCTGAAAGCACCAGATAACGTGTTTGCCGCATTAAATAGCTCGAATAGAGCGATCTCGATGATTCTGCATACTTCGGACAGAAGTCTCACCAAGATAATCGCAGAAAATGCATATCTCACCTTGAAACCTCACGAAAATCAAGATGACGCCGGTTCTGCATATCAAACGCACTGTGGAGTGGTGAAAACAACCAGATAACGAGTTTCTCGCATTAAATAGCTCGAAAAGAGCGATCCCGATGATTCTGCATACTTCTGACTGATGTCTCACCACTATTATCGCAGAAAATGCATATCTCAGCTGGAAACACCACGAATATCAAGATATCGCCGGTTCTGCATATCAAACGCTCTGTGGAGTGGTGAATACACCAGAAAACGTGTTTCTCGCATTAAATGGCTCGAAAAGTGCAATCAAGATGATTCTGCATACTTCTGACAGAAGACTCACCAAGATTATCGCAGAAAATGCATATCTCAGCTGGAAACACCACGAATATCAAGATATCGCCGGTTCTGCATATCAAACGCTCTGTGGAGTGATGAATACACCAGAAAACGTGTTACTCGCATTAACTAGCTCGAAAAGTGCGTTCTGGATGGTTCTGCATACTTCTCATTGATGAAACAAAAAGATTATCGCAGAAAATGCATATCTCAGCTTGATGCCCGACGACAGCCATGATGTCGCCGGTTCTGCATATCAAACGCACTGTGGAGTGGTGAAAACACCAGATAACGTGTTTCTCGCATTAAATAGCTCGAAAAGAGCGTTCTGGATGATTCTGCATACTTCTCATTGATGAAACACAAAGATTATCGCAGAAAATGCATATTTCAGTTGGAAACCCCACGAAAACCAAGATATCGTCGGTTCTGCATATCAGACGCACTGTGGAGTGGTGAAAACACCAGAAAACGTGTTACTCGCATTAACTAGCTCGAAAAGAGCGTTCTGGATGATTCTGCATACTTCTCATTGATGAAACACAAAGATTATCGCAGAAAATGCATATTTCAGCTGGAAACCCCACGAAAACCAAGTTATCGGCGGCTCTACATATCAAACGCACTGTGGAGTGGTCAAAACACCAGAAAACTTGTTTTTTCGCATTAAATAGCTCGAAACGAACGATCTAGATGATTCTGCATACTTCTGACTGAAGTCTCACCAATATTATCGCAGAAAATGCATATCTCAGCTAGAAACGTCACGAAAATCAAGATGTCGCCGGTTCTGCATATCAAACGCACCGTGGAGTGGTGAAAACAACCAGACAACGTGTTTCTCGCATTAAATAGCTCGAAACGAGCGATCTAGATGATCCTGCATACTTCTGACTGAACTCTCACCAATATTATCGCAGAAAATGCATATCCCAGGTAGAAACCTCACGAAAATCAAGATGGCGCCGGTTCCGCATATCAAACGCACTGTGGAGTGGTCAATACACCAGATAACGTGTTTCTCCATTAAATAGCTCGAAAAGAGCGATATCGATGATTCTGCAAACTTCTGACTGATGTCTCACCAAGATTATCGCAGAAAATGGATATCTCAGCTTGATGCCCGACGACAGCCATGATGTCGCCGGTTCTGCATATCAAACGCACTGTGGAGTGGTGAAAACACCAGATAACGTGTTTCTCGCATTAAATAGCTAGAAACGAGCGATCACGATGATTAAGCATACTTCGGGCAGAAGTCTCACCAAGATTATCGTAAAAAATGCATATCTCAGCTTGAAACCCCACGAAATCCAAGATATCGCTGGTTCTTCATATCAAACGCACTGTGGAGTGCTGAAAGCACCAGATAACGTGTTTGCCGCATTAATTAGCACGAAACGAGCGATCTAGATGATTCTGCATACTTCTGACTGAAGTCTCACCAATATTATCGCAAAAAATGCATACCTCAGTTTGAACCCCGACTAAAGCCAAGATGTCGCCGGTTCTGCATATCAAACGCACTGTGGAGTGGTGAAAACGCCATATAACGTGTTTCTCGCGTTAAATAGCTCGACAAGAGCGATCTAGACAATTCTGCATACTTCTGACTGAAGTCTCACCAAGATTATCGCAGAAAATGCATATCTCAGCTTGAATCCCGAACGTAACCAAGATATCTGCGGTTCTGCATGTCAAACGCACTGTGGAGTGGCGAAAACACCAGATAACGTGTTTCTCGAATTAAGTAGCTCGAAAAGAGCGATCTCGATGATTCTGCATACTTCTGACAGAAGTCTCACCAAGATAATCGCAGAAACTGCATATCTCACCTTGAAACCTCACGAAAATCAAGATGGCGCCGGTTCCGCATATCAAACGCACTGTGGAGTGGTCAATACACCAGATAACGTGTTTCTCCATTAAATAGCTCGAAAAGAGCGATCTCGATGATTCTGCATACTTCTGACTGATGTCTCACCAAGATTATCGCAGAAAATGCATATCTCATATTGAAACCCCACGAAAACCAAGATATCGCCGGTTCTGCATATCATACGCACTGTGGAGTGGTGAAAACACCAGATAACGTGTTTCTCGCATTAAATAGCTCGAAACGAGCGATCTCGATGATTAAGCATACTTCGGACAGGAGTCTCACCAAGATTATCGTAAAAAATGCATATCTCAGCTTGAAACCCCACGAAATCCAAGATATCGCTGGTTCTGCATATCAAACGCACTGTGGAGTGCTGAAAGCACCAGATAACGTGTTTGCCGCATTAATTAGCACGAAACGAGCGATCTAGATGATTCTGCATACTTCTGACTGAAGTCTCACCATTATTATCGCAAAAAATGCATATCTCAGTTTGAACCCCGACTAAAGCCAAGATGTCGCCGGTTCTGCATATCAAACGCACTGTGGAGTGGTGAAAACACCATATAACGTGTTTCTCGCGTTAAATAGCTCGACAAGAGCGATCTAGACGATTCTGCATACTTCTGACTGAAGTCTCACCAAGATTATCGCAGAAAATGCATATCTCAGCTTGAATCCCGAACGTAACCAAGATATCTGCGGTTCTGCATGTCAAACGTACTGTGGAGTGGCGAAAACACCAGATAACGTGTTTCTCGAATTAAGTAGCTCGAAAAGAGCGATCTCGATGATTCTGCATACTTCTGACAGAAGTCTCACCAAGATAATCGCAGAAAATGCATATCTCACCTTGAAACCTCACGAAAATCAAGTTGACGCCGGTTCTGCATATCAAACGCACTGTGGAGTGGTGAAAACAACCAGATAACGAGTTTCTCGCATTAAATAGCTCGAAAAGAGCGTTCCCGATGATTCTGCATACTTCTGACAGAAGTCTCACCAAGATTATAGTAGAAAATGCATATCCCAGCTTGATACCCGACGAAAGCCAAGATGTCGCCGGTTCTGCATATCAAACGCACTGTGGAGTGGTGAAAACACCAGATAACGTGTTTCTCGCATTAAACAGCTCGAAAAGAGCGTACTCGATGCTTCTGCATACTTCTGACAGAAGAATCACCAAGATTATCGCAGAAAATGCATGTCTCAGCTTGAAACCCGACCGAAACCAAGATATCTTCGGTTCTGCATGTCAAACGTACTGTGGAGTGGTGAATACACCAGAAAACGTGTTTCTCGCTTTAAGTAGCTCGAAAAGAGCGTTCTCGAAGATTCTGCATACTTCTGACTGATGTCTCACCACTATTATCGCAGAAAATGCATATCTCAGCTGGAAACACCACGAATATCAAGATATCGCCGGTTCTGCATATCAAACGCTCTGTGGAGTGGTGAATACACCAGAAAACGTGTTTCTCCATTAAATAGCTCGAAAAGAGCGATCTCGATGATTCTGCATACTTCTGACTGATGTCTCACCAAGATTATCGCAGAAAATGCATATCTCAGCTTGATGCCCGACGACAGCCATGATGTCGCCGGTTCTGCATATCAAACGCACTGTGGAGTGGTGAAAACACCAGATAACGTGTTTCTCGCATTAAATAGCTAGAAACGAGCGATCACGATGATTAAGCATACTTCGGGCAGAAGTCTCACCAAGATTATCGTAAAAAACGCATATCTCAGCTTGAAACCCCACGAAAACCAAGATATCGCTGGTTCTGCATATCATACGCACTGTGGAGTGCTGAAAGCACCAGATAACGTGTTTGCCGCATTAAATAGCTCGAAAAGAGCGATCCCGATGATTCTGCATACTTCTGACTGATGTCTCACCACTATTATCGCAGAAAATGCATATCTCAGCTGGAAACACCACGAATATCAAGATATCGCCGGTTCTGCATATCAAACGCTCTGTGGAGTGGTGAATACACCAGAAAACGTGTTTCTCGCATTAAATGGCTCGAAAAGTGCAATCTAGATGATTCTGCATACTTCTGACAGAAGACTCACCAAGATTATCGCAGAAAATGCAAATCTCAGCTGGAAACACCACAAAAATCAAGATATCGCCAGTTCTGCATATCAAACGCACTGTGGAATGTTGAAAACACCGGGAAACTTGTATTTTTGCATTAAATAGCTCGACAAGAGCGATCTAGATGATTCTGCATACTTCTGAATGAAGTCTCACCAATATTATCGCAGAAAATGCATATCTCAGCTAGAAACGTCACGAAAATCAAGATGTCGCCGGTTCTGCATATCAAACGCACTGTGGAGTGGTGAAAACAACCAGATAACGTGTTTCTCGCATTAAGTAGCTCGAAAAAAGCGTTCTCGAAGATTCTGCATACTTCTGACAGAAGTCTCACCAAGATTATCGTAGAAAAGCATATCTCAGCTTGAAACCCGACCGAAACCAGGATATCTCCGGTTCTGCATGTCAAACGTACTGTGGAGTGGTGAATACACCAGAAAACGTGTTTCTCGCATTAAGTAGCTCGAAAAGAGCGATCTCGATGATTCTGCTTACTTCGGACAGAAGTCTCACCAAGATTATCGTAGAAAATGCATATCTCAGCTTGAAACCCGACGAAAACCAAACATCGCCGGTTCTGCATGTCAAACGTACTGTGGAGTGGTGAAAACACCAGAAAACGTGTTTCTCGCATTAAATATCTCGAAACGAGCGATCTAGATGATCCTGCATACTTCTGACTGAACTCTCACCAATATTATCGCAGAAAATGCATATCTCAGCTTGAAACCTCACGAAAATCAAGATGGCGCCGGTTCCGCATATCAAAGGCACTGTGGAGTGGTCAATACACCAGATAACGTGTTTCTCGCATTAAATAGCTCGAATAGAGCGATCTCGATGATTCTGCATATTGCTGACAGAAGACTCACCAAGATTATCGAAGAAAATGCATATCTCAGCTGGAAACACCACGAAAATCAAGATATCGCCGGTTCTGCATATCAAACGCACCGTGGAGTGGTGAAAACAACCAGACAACGTGTTTCTCGCATTAAATAGCTCGAACCGAGCGATCTAGATGATCCTGCATACTTCTGACTGAACTCTCACCAATATTATCGCAGAAAATGCATATCTCAGCTTGAAACCTCACGAAAATCAAGATGGCGCCGGTTCCGCGTATCAAACGCACTGTGGAGTGGTCAATACACCAGATAACGTGTTTCTCCATTAAATAGCTCGAAAAGAGCGATCTCGATGATTCTGCATACTTCTGACTGATGTCTCATCAAGATTACCGCAGAAAATGCATATCTCAGCTTGATGCCCGACGACAGCCATGATGTCGCCGGTTCTGCATATCAAACGCACTGTGGAGTGGTGAAAACACCAGATAACGTGTTTCTCGAATTAAATAGCTCGAAACGAGCGATCTAGATGATCCTGCATACTTCTGACTGAACTCTCACCAATATTATCGCAGAAAATGCATTTCTCAGCTTGAAACCTCACGAAAATCAAGCTGGCGCCGGTTCCGCATATCAAACGCACTGTGGAGTGGTCAATACACCAGATAACGTGTTTCTCCATTAAATAGCTCGAAAAGAGCGATCTCGATGATTCTGCATACTTCTGACTGATGTCTCACCAAGATTATCGCAGAAAATGCATATCTCAGCTTGATGCCCGACGACAGCCATGATGTCGCCGGTTCTGCATATCAAACGCACTGAGGAGCGGTGAAAAAACCAGAAAACGTGTTTCTCGCATTAAGCAGCTCGAAACGAGCGATCTAGATGATTCTGCATACTTCTGACTGTAGTCTCACCAAGATTAATGCAGAAAATGCATATCTCAGCTTGAAACCCGACGAAAGCCAAGATGTCGCCGGTTCTGCATATCAAACGCACTGTGGAGTGGTGAAAACACCAGATAACGTGTTTGTCGCATTAAATAGCTCGAAAAGTGCAATCTAGATGATTCTGCATACTTCTGACAGAAGTCTCACCAAGATTATCGCAGAAAATGCATATCTCAGCTGGAAACACCACGAATATCAAGATATCGCCGGTTCTGCATATCAAACGCTCTGTGGAGTGATGAATACACCAGAAAACGTGTTTCTCGCATTAAATAGCTAGAAACGAGCGATCTAGATGATTCTGCATACTGCTGACAGAAGACTCACCATGATAATCGCAGAAAATGCATATCTCAGCTGGAAACACCACGAATATCAAGATATCGCCAGTTCTGCATATCAGACGCTCTGTGGAGTGGTGAATACACCAGAAAATGTGTTTCTCGCATTAAATAACTCGAAAAGTGCAATCTAGATGATTCTGCATACTTCTGACAGAAGACTCACCAATATTATCGCAGAAAATGCATTTCTCAGCTCGAACCCCGACGAAACCCAAGATGTCGCCGGTTCTGCATATCAAACGCACCGTGGAGTGGTGAAAACAACCAGACAACGTGTTTCTCGCATTAAATAGCTCGAAACGAGCGATCTAGATGATCCTGCATACTTCTGACTGAACTCTCACCAATATTATCGCAGAAAATGCATATCTCAGCTTGAAACCTCACGAAAATCAAGATGGCGCCGGTTCCGCATATCAAACGCACTGTGGAGTGGTCAATACACCAGATAACGTGTTTCTCCATTAAATAGCTCGAAAAGAGCGATCTCGATGATTCTGCATACTTCTGACTGATGTCTCACCAAGATTATCGCAGAAAATGCATATCTCAGCTTGATGCCCGACGACAGCCATGATGTCGCCGGTTCTGCATATCAAACGCACTGTGGAGTGGTGAAAACACCAGATAACGTGTTTCTCGCATTAAATAGCTAGAAACGAGCGATCACGATGATTAAGCATACTTCGGGCAGAAGTCTCACCAAGATTATCGTAAAAAATGCATATCTCAGCTTGAAACCCCACGAAAACCAAGATATCGCTGGTTCTGCATATCATACGCACTGTGGAGTGCTGAAAGCACCAGATAACGTGTTTGCCGCATTAAATAGCTCGAATAGAGCGATCTCGATGATTCTGCATACTTCGGACAGAAGTCTCACCAAGATAATCGCAGAAAATGCATATCTCACCTTGAAACCTCACGAAAATCAAGATGACGCCGGTTCTGCATATCAAACGCACTGTGGAGTGGTGAAAACAACCAGATAACGAGTTTCTCGCATTAAATAGCTCGAAAAGAGCGATCCCGATGATTCTGCATACTTCTGACTGATGTCTCACCACTATTATCGCAGAAAATGCATATCTCAGCTGGAAACACCACGAATATCAAGATATCGCCGGTTCTGCATATCAAACGCTCTGTGGAGTGGTGAATACACCAGAAAACGTGTTTCTCGCATTAAATGGCTCGAAAAGTGCAATCAAGATGATTCTGCATACTTCTGACAGAAGACTCACCAAGATTATCGCAGAAAATGCATATCTCAGCTGGAAACACCACGAATATCAAGATATCGCCGGTTCTGCATATCAAACGCTCTGTGGAGTGATGAATACACCAGAAAACGTGTTTCTCGCATTAAATAGCTCGAAAAGAGCGATCTCGATGATTCTGCATACTTCGGACAGCAGTCTCACCAAGATTATCGCAGAAAATGCATATCTCAGCTGGAAACACCACGAAAATCAAGATATCGCCGGTTCTGCATATTAAACGCACTGTGGAGTGGTGAAAACACCAGATAACGTGTTTCTCGCATTAAATAGCTAGAAACGAGCGATCTAGATGATTCTGCATACTGCTGACAGAAGACTCACCATGATAATCGCAGAAAATGCATATCTCAGCTGGAAACACCACGAATATCAAGATATCGCCAGTTCTGCATATCAGACGCTCTGTGGAGTGGTGAATACACCAGAAAATGTGTTTCTCGCATTAAATAACTCGAAAAGTGCAATCTAGATGATTCTGCATACTTCTGACAGAAGACTCACCAATATTATCGCAGAAAATGCATTTCTCAGCTCGAACCCCGACGAAACCCAAGATGTCGCCGGTTCTGCATATCAAACGCACCGTGGAGTGGTGAAAACAACCAGACAACGTGCTTCTCGCATTAAATAGCTCGAAACGAGCGATCTAGATGATCCTGCATACTTCTGACTGAACTCTCACCAATATTATCGCAGAAAATGCATATCTCAGCTTGAAACCTCACGAAAATCAAGATGGCGCCGGTTCCGCATATCAAACGCACTGTGGAGTGGTCAATACACCAGATAACGTGTTTCTCCATTAAATAGCTCGAAAAGAGCGATCTCGATGATTCTGCATACTTCTGACTGATGTCTCACCAAGATTATCGCAGAAAATGCATATCTCAGCTTGATGCCCGACGACAGCCATGATGTCGCCGGTTCTGCATATCAAACGCACTGTGGAGTGGTGAAAACACCAGATAACGTGTTTCTCGCATTAAATAGCTAGAAACGAGCGATCACGATGATTAAGCATACTTCGGGCAGAAGTCTCACCAAGATTATCGTAATAAATGCATATCTCAGCTTGAAACCCCACGAAAACCAAGATATCGCAGGTTCTGCATATCATACGCACTGTGGAGTGCTGAAAGCACCAGATAACGTGTTTGCCGCATTAAATAGCTCGAATAGAGCGATCTCGATGATTCTGCATACTTCGGACAGAAGTCTCACCAAGATAATCGCAGAAAATGCATATCTCACCTTGAAACCTCACGAAAATCAAGATGACGCCGGTTCTGCATATCAAACGCACTGTGGAGTGGTGAAAACAACCAGATAACGAGTTTCTCGCATTAAATAGCTCGAAAAGAGCGATCCCGATGATTCTGCATACTTCTGACTGATGTCTCACCACTATTATCGCAGAAAATGCATATCTCAGCTGGAAACACCACGAATATCAAGATATCGCCGGTTCTGCATATCAAACGCTCTGTGGAGTGGTGAATACACCAGAAAACGTGTTTCTCGCATTAAAAGGCTCGAAAAGTGCAATCTAGATGATTCTGCATACTTCTGACAGAAGACTCACCAAGATTATCGCAGAAAATGCAAATCTCAGCTGGAAACACCACGAAAATCAAGATATCGCCAGTTCTGCATATCAAACGCACTGTGGAATGTTGAAAACACCGGGAAACTTGTTTTTTTTTATTAAATAGCTCAACAAGAGCGATCTAGATGATTCTGCATACTTCTGAATGAAGTCTCACCAATATTATCGCAGAAAATGCATATCTCAGCTAGAAACGTCACGAAAATCAAGATGTCGCCGGTTCTGCATATCAAACGCACTGTGGAGTGGTGAAAACAACCAGATAACGTGTTTCTCGCATTAAGTAGCTCGAAAAAAGCGTTCTCGAAGATTCTGCATACTACTGACAGAAGTCTCACCAAGATTATCGTAGAAAAGCATATCTCAGCTTGAAACCCGACCGAAACCAGGATATCTCCGGTTCTGCATGTCAAACGTACTGTGGAGTGGTGAATACACCAGAAAACGTGTTTCTCGCATTAAGTAGCTCGAAAAGAGCGATCTCGATGATTCTGCTTACTTCGGACAGAAGTCTCACCAAGATTATCGTAGAAAATGCATATCTCACCTTGAAACCTCTCGAAAATCAAGATGGCGCCGGTTCCGCATATCAAACGCACTGTGGAGTGGTCAATACACCAGATAACGTGTTTCTCCATTAAATGGCTCGAAAAGAGCGATCTCGATGATTCTGCATACTTCTGACTGATGTCTCACCAAGATTATCGCAGAAAATGCATATCTCAGATTGAAACCCCACGAAAACCAAGATATCGCCGGTTCTGCATATCATACGCACTGTGGAGTGGTGAAAACACCAGATAACGTGTTTCTCGCATTAAATAGCTCGAAACGAGCGATCTCGATGATTAAGCATACTTCGGACAGGAGTCTCACCAAGATTATCGTAAAAAATGCATATCTCAGCTTGAAACCCCACGAAATCCAAGATATCGCTGGTTCTGCATATCAAACGCACTGTGGAGTGCTGAAAGCACCAGATAACGTGTTTGCCGCATTAATTAGCACGAAACGAGCGATCTGGATGATTCTGCATACTTCGGACAGAAGTCTCACCAAGATAATCGCAGAAAATGCATATCTCACCTTGAAACCTCACGAAAATCAAGATGACGCCGGTTCTGCATATCAAACGCACTGTGGAGTGGTGAAAACAACCAGATAACGAGTTTCTCGCATTAAATAGCTCGAAAAGAGCGATCCCGATGATTCTGCATACTTCTGACTGATGTCTCACCACTATTATCGCAGAAAATGTATATCTCAGCTTGAAACCCCACGAAAACCAAGATATCGCCGGTTCTGCATATCATACGCACTGTGGAGTGGTGAAAACACCAGATAACGTGTTTCTCGCATTAAATAGCTCGAAACGAGCGATCTCGATGATTAAGCATACTTCGAACAGAAGTCTCATCAAGATTATCGTAAAAAATGCATATCTCAGCTTGAAACCCCACGAAAACCAAGATATCGCTGGTTCTGCATATCAAACGCACTGTGGAGTGGTGAAAACAACCATATAACGTGTTTCTCGCATTAAATAGCTCGAAAAGAGCGATCTAGATGATTGTGCATACTCCTGACAGAAGACTCACCATGGTTATCGTAGAAAATGCATATCTCAGCTTGAAATCTCACGAAAATCAAGATGTCGCCTGTTCTGCATATCAAACGCACTGTGGAGTGGTGAAAACACCAGATAACGTGTTTCTCGCATTAAATAGCTCGAAAAGAGGGGTCTCGATGATTCTGCATCCTACTGACAGAAGACTCACCAATATTATAGCAGAAAATGCATATCTCAGCTTGAAACCTCA
Organism: Anthophora plumipes; assembly: GCA_951804975.1. Taxonomy (NCBI): domain Eukaryota; kingdom Metazoa; phylum Arthropoda; class Insecta; order Hymenoptera; family Apidae; genus Anthophora; species Anthophora plumipes. The sequence continues at coordinate 1,382,339 of CATORF010000936.1, read as the reverse complement.
CGGAAATCAAGATGTCGCCGGTGCTGCATATCAAACGCACTGTGGAGTCGTGAAACCAACCAGACAACGTGTTTCTCGCATTAAATAGCTCGAAAAGAGCGATCCCGATGATTCTGCACACTTCTGACAGAAGTCTCACCAAGATTATCGTTGAAAATGCATATCTCAGCTTGATACCCGACCTAAACCAAGATATCTCCTGTTCTGCATGTCAAACGTACTGTGGAGTGGTGAATACACCAGAAAACGTGTTTCTCGCATTAAATAGCTCGAAAAGAGCGATCTAGATGATTCTACATACTTCTGACAGAAGACTCACCAAGATTATCGCAGAAAATGCATATCTCAGCTGGAAACACCACGAAAATCAAGATATCGCCGGTTCTGCATATAAAACGCACTGTGGAATGTTGACAACACCAGAAAACTTGTTTTTTCGCATTAAATAGCTCGAAACGAGCGATCTCGGTGATTCTGCATACTTCTGACTGAAGTCTCACCAAGAGAATCGCAGAGAATGCATATCTCAGCTGGAAACACCACGAAAATCTAGATATCGCCGGTTATGCATATCAAACGCACTGTGGAGTGGTGAAAACAACCATATAATGTGTTTCTCGCGTTAAATAGCTCGAAAAGAGCGATCCCGATGATTCTGCATACTTCTGACAGAAGTCTCACCAAGATTATCGTAGAAAATGCATATCTCAGCTTGAAACCAGACGAAAACCACGATGTCGCCGGTTCTGCATATCAAACGCACTGTGGCGTGGTGAAATCACCAGAAAACGTGTTTCTCGCATCAAATAGCTCGAAAAGAGCGATCTAGATGATTCTGCATACTTCTGACAGAAGGCTCACCAAGATTATCGCAGAAAATGCATATCTCAGCTGGAAACCCCACGAAAACCAAGATATCGCCGGTTCTGCATATCAAATTCACTGTGGAGTGCTGAAAACACCAGATAACGTGTTTCTCGCATTAAAGAGCTCGAAAAGAGGGATCTCTATGATTAAGCATACTTCGGACAGAATTCTCACCAAGATTATCGCAGGAATTGCAAATCTCAGCTTGAACCCCGACGAAATCCAAGATGTCGCCGGTTCTGCATATCAAACCAACTGTGGAGTGGTGAATACCCCAGATAACGTGTTTCTCGCATTAAATAGCTCGAAAAGTGCGATCTCGATGATTCTGCATACTTCGAACGGAAGTCTCAACAAGATTATCGCAGAAAATGCATATTTCAGCTTGAAACCCCACGAAAACCAAGATATCTACTGTTCTGCATATCAAACGCACTGTGGTGTGGTGAAAACACCAGATAACGTGTTTCTCGCACTAACTAGCTCGAAAAGAGCGATCTCGATGATTCAGCATACTTCGGACAGAAGTCTCACCAAGATTATCGTAAAAAATGCATATCTCAGCTGGAAACCCCCCGAAAGCCAAGATATCGGTGGTTCTGCATATCAAACGAACTGTGGAGTGGTGAAAACACCGGATAAGGTTTTTCTCGCATTAACTAGCTCGAAAAGAGCGATCTCGATGTTTCAGCATACTTCGGACAGAAGTCTCACCAAGATTATCGCAGAAAATGTATATCTCAGCTTGAAACCCCACGAAAACCAAGATATCGCCGGTTCTGCATATCATACGCACTGTGGAGTGGTGAAAAAACCAGAAAACGTGTTTCTCGCATTAAGTAGCTCGAAAAGAGCGTTCTCGATGATTCTGCATACTTCTCATAGATGAAACACCAAGATTATCGCAGAAAATGCATATATCAGCTGGAAACCCCACGAAAACCACGTTATCGGCGGTTCTACATATCAAACGCACTGTGGAGTGGTCAAAACACCAGATAACGTGTTTCCCGCATTAAATAGCTCGAAAAGAGCGATCTCGATGATTCTGTATACTTCGGACAGAAGTCTCACCAGATTATCGCAGAAAATGCATATCTCAGCTTGAAACCCCACGAAAACCAAGATATCGCTGGTTCTGCATGTCAAACGCACTGTCGAGTGGTGAAAACAACAGATAACGTGTTTGTCGCATTAAACAGCTCGAAAAGAGCGTACTCGATGATTCTGCATACTTCGGACAGAAGTCTCACCAAGATTATCGCAGAAAATGCATATCTCAGCTTGAAACCCCACGAAAACCAAGATATCGCAGGTTCTGCATATCATACGCACTGTGGAGTGGTGAAAACACCAGATAACGTGTTTCTCGCATTAAATAGCTCGAAACGAGCGATCTCGATGATTAAGCATACTTCGGACAGGAGTCTCACCAAGATTATCGTAAAAAATGCATATCTCAGCTTGAAACCCCACGAAAACCAAGATATCGCTGGATCTGCATATCAAACGCACTGTGGAGTGCTGAATGCACCAGATAACGTGTTTCTCGCATTAAATAGCTCGAAACGAGGGATCTTGATGATTAAGCATACTTCGGACAGAAGTCTCACCAAGATTATCGTAAAAAATGCATATCTCAGCTTGAAACCCCACGAAAACCAAGATATCTACTGTTCTGCATATCAAACGCACTGTGGAGAGGTGAAAACACCGGATAACGTGTTTCTCGCATTAAAGAGCTCGAAAAGAGGGATCTCGATGATTCTGCTTACTTCTGATAAAAGTCTCACCAAGATTATCGCAGAAAACGCATATCTCAGCTTGAAACCCCACGAAAACCAAGATATCGCCGGTTCTGCATATCAAACCAACTGTGGAGTGGTGAAAACTCCAGATATCGTGTTTCTCGCATTAAATAGCTCGAAACGAGCGATCTCGATGATTAAGCATACTTCGGACAGAAGTCTCACCAAGATTATCGTAAAAAATGCATATCTCAGCTTGAAACCCCACGAAAGCCAAGATATCGCTGGTTCTGCATATCAAACGCACTGTGGAGTGGTGAAAACACCGGATAAGGTTTTTCTCGCATTAACTAGCTCGAAAAGAGCGATCTCGATGATTCTGCATACTTCTGACTGAAGTCTCACCAAGATTATCGCAGAAAATGCATATCTCAGGTTGATACCCGACGAAAGCCAAGATGTCGCCGGTTCTGCGTATCAAACGCACTGTGGAGAGGTGAAAACACCAGATAACGTGTTTCTCGCATTAAAGAGCTCGAAAAGAGGGATCTCGATGTTTCCGCTTACTTCTGATAGAATTCTCACCAAGATTATCGCAGAAAACGCATATCTCAGCTTGAAACCCCACGAAAACCAAGATATCGCCGGTTCTGCATATCAAACCAACTGTGGAGTGGTGAAAACCCCAGATAACGTGTTTCTCGCATTAAATAGCTCGAAAAGTGCGATCTCGATGATTCTGCATACTTCGAACGGAAGTCTCAACAAGATTATGGCAGAAAATGCATATTTCAGCTTGAAACCCCACGAAAACCAAGATATCTACTGTTCTGCATATCAAACGCACTGTGGTGTGGTGAAAACACCAGATAACGTGTTTCTCGCACTAACTAGCTCGAAAAGAGCGATCTCGATGATTCTGCATACTTCTGATAGAATTCTCACCAAGATTATCGCAGATGACGCATATGTCAGCTTGAAATCTCACGAAAATCAAGATGTCGCCTGTTCTGCATATCAAACGCACTGTGGAGTGGTGAAAACACCAGATAACGTGTTTCTCGCATTAAAGAGCTCGAAAAGAGGGATCTCGATGATTCTGCTTACTTCTGATGAAAGTCTCACCAAGATTATCGCAGAAAACGCATATCTCAGCTTGAAACCCCACGAAAACCAAGATATCGCCGGTTCTGCATATCAAACCAACTGTGGAGTGGTGAAAACTCCAGATATCGTGTTTCTCGCATTAAATAGCTCGAAACGAGCGATCTCGATGATTAAGCATACTTCGGACAGAAGTCTCACCAAGATTATCGTAAAAAATGCATATCTCAGCTTGAAACCCCACGAAAGCCAAGATATCGCTGGTTCTGCATATCAAACGCACTGTGGAGTGGTGAAAACACCGGATAAGGTTTTTCTCGCATTAACTAGCTCGAAAAGAGCGATCTCGATGATTCTGCATACTTCTGACTGAAGTCTCACCAAGATTATCGCAGAAAATGCATATCTCAGGTTGATACCCGACGAAAGCCAAGATGTCGCCGGTTCTGCGTATCAAACGCACTGTGGAGAGGTGAAAACACCAGATAACGTGTTTCTCGCATTAAAGAGCTCGAAAAGAGGGATCTCGATGTTTCCGCTTACTTCTGATAGAATTCTCACCAAGATTATCGCAGAAAACGCATATCTCAGCTTGAAACCCCACGAAAACCAAGATATCGCCGGTTCTGCATATCAAACCAACTGTGGAGTGGTGAAAACCCCAGATAACGTGTTTCTCGCATTAAATAGCTCGAAAAGTGCGATCTCGATGATTCTGCATACTTCGAACGGAAGTCTCAACAAGATTATCGCAGAAAATGCATATTTCAGCTTGAAACCCCACGAAAACCAAGATATCTACTGTTCTGCATATCAAACGCACTGTGGTGTGGTGAAAACACCAGATAACGTGTTTCTCGCACTAACTAGCTCGAAAAGAGCGATCTCGATGATTCTGCATACTTCTGACTGAAGTCTCACCAAGATTATCGCAGAAAATGCATATCTCAGGTTGATACCCGACGAAAGCCAAGATGTCGCCGGTTCTGCGTATCAAACGTACTGTGGAGAGGTGAAAACACCAGATAACGTGTTTCTCGCATTAAAGAGCTCGAAAAGAGGGATCTCGATGTTTCCGCTTACTTCTGATAGAATTCTCACCAAGATTATCGCAGAAAACGCATATCTCAGCTTGAAATCTCACGAAAATCAAGATGTCGCCTGTTCTGCATATCAAACGCACTGTGGAGTGGTGAAAACACCAGATAACGTGTTTCTCGCATTAAATAGCTCGAAAAGAGGGGTCTCGATGATTCTGCATCCTACTGACAGAAGACTCACCAATATTATAGCAGAAAATGCATATCTCAGCTTGAAACCTCACGAAAATCAAGATGTCGCCGGTGCTGCATATCAAACGCACTGTGGAGTCGTGAAACCAACCAGACAACGTGTTTCTCGCATTAAATAGCTCGAAAAGAGCGATCCCGATGATTCTGCACACTTCTGACAGAAGTCTCACCAAGATTATCGTTGAAAATGCATATCTCAGCTTGATACCCGACCTAAACCAAGATATCTCCTGTTCTGCATGTCAAACGTACTGTGGAGTGGTGAATACACCAGAAAACGTGTTTCTCGCATTAAATAGCTCGAAAAGAGCGATCTAGATGATTCTACATACTTCTGACAGAAGACTCACCAAGATTATCGCAGAAAATGCATATCTCAGCTGGAAACACCACGAAAATCAAGATATCGCCGGTTCTGCATATAAAACGCACTGTGGAATGTTGACAACACCAGAAAACTTGTTTTTTCGCATTAAATAGCTCGAAACGAGCGATCTCGGTGATACTGCATACTTCTGACTGAAGTCTCACCAAGAGTATCGCAGAGAATGCATATCTCAGCTGGAAACACCACGAAAATCTAGATATCGCCGGTTCTGCATATCAAACGCACTGTGGCGTGGTGAAATCACCAGAAAACGTGTTTCTCGCATCAAATAGCTCGAAAAGAGCGATCTAGATGATTCTGCATACTTCTGACAGAAGACTCACCAAGATTATCGCAGAAAATGCATATTTCAGCTGGAAACCCCACGAAAACCAAGATATCGCCGGTTCTGCATATCAAACGCACTGTGGAGTGCTGAAAACACCAGATAACGTGTTTCTCGCATTAAAGAGCTCGAAAAGAGGGATCTCGATGATTAAGCATACTTCGGACAGAATTCTCACCAAGATTATCGCAGGAATTGCAAATCTCAGCTTGAACCCCGACGAAATCCAAGATGTCGCCGGATCTGCATATCAAACGCACTGTGGAGTGGTGAAAACACCTGTTAACGTGTTTCTCGCATAAAATAGCTCGAAAAGTGCGATCTTGATGATTCTGCATACTTCTGTCTGAAGTCTCTCCAATATTATCGCACAAAATGCATATCTGAGCTTGAAACCCCACGAAAACCAGGATATCGTCGGTTCTGCACATCATACGCACTGTGGAGTGGTCAAAACACCAGATAACGTGTTTCTCGCATTATATAGCTCTAAAAGAGCGATCTCGATGATTCTGCATACTTCTAAATGAATTCTCACCAAGATTATCGCAGAAAATGCATATCTCAGGTTGATACCCGACGAAAGCCAAGACGTTGCCGGTTCTGCATATCAAACGCACTGTGGAGAGGTGAAAACACCAGATAACGTGTTTCTCGCATTTAAGAGCTCGAAAAGAGGGATCTCGATGTTTCCGCTTACTTCTGATAGAAGTCTCACCAAGATTATCGCAGAAAACGCATATCTCAGCTTGAAACCCCACGAAAACCAAGATATCGCCGGTTCTGCATATCAAACCAACTGTGGAGTGGTGAAAACCCCAGATATCGTGTTTCTCGCATTAAATAGCTCGAAACGAGCGATCTCGATGATTAAGCATACTTCGGACAGAAGTCTCACCAAGATTATCGTAAAAAATGCATATCTCAGCTTGAAACCCCACGAAAGCCAAGATATCGCCGGTTCTGCATATCAAACCAACTGTGGAGTGGTGAAAACCCCAGATAACGTGTTTCTCGCATTAAATAGCTCGAAAAGTGCGATCTCGATGATTCTGCATACTTCGAACGGAAGTCTCAACAAGATTATGGCAGAAAATGCATATTTCAGCTTGAAACCCCACGAAAACCAAGATATCTACTGTTCTGCATATCAAACGCACTGTGGTGTGGTGAAAACACCAGATAACGTGTTTCTCGCACTAACTAGCTCGAAAAGAGCGATCTCGATGATTCTGCATACTTCTGACTGAAGTCTCACCAAGATTATCGCAGAAAACGCATATCTCAGCTTGAAACCCCACGAAAACCAAGATATCGCCGGTTCTGCATATCAAACCAACTGTGGAGTGGTGAAAACCCCAGATATCGTGTTTCTCGCATAAAATATCTCGAAAAGTGCGATCTTGATGATTCTGCATACTTCTGTCTGAAGTCTCTCCAATATTATCGCACAAAATGCATATCTGAGCTTGAAACCCCACGAAAACCAGGATATCGTCGGTTCTGCACATCATACGCACTGTGGAGTGGTCAAAACACCAGATAACGTGTTTCTCGCATTATATAGCTCTAAAAGAGCGATCTCGATGATTCTGCATACTTCTAAATGAATTCTCACCAAGATTATCGCAGAAAACGCATATCTCAGCTTGAAACCCCACGAAAACCAAGATATCGCCGGTTCTGCATATCAAACCAACTGTGGAGTGGTGAATACCCCAGATAACGTGTTTCTCGCATTAAATAGCTCGAAAAGTGCGATCTCGATGATTCTGCATACTTCGAACGGAAGTCTCAACAAGATTATCGCAGAAAATGCATATTTCAGCTTGAAACCCCACGAAAACCAAGATATCTACTGTTCTGCATATCAAACGCACTGTGGTGTGGTGAAAACACCAGATAACGTGTTTCTCGCACTAACTAGCTCGAAAAGAGCGATCTCGATGATTCAGCATACTTCGGACAGAAGTCTCACCAAGATTATCGTAAAAAATGCATATCTCAGCTTGAAACCCCCCGAAAGCCAAGATATCGCTGGTTCTGCATATCAAACGAACTGTGGAGTGGTGAAAACACCGGATAAGGTTTTTCTCGCATTAACTAGCTCGAAAAGAGCGATCTCGATGTTTCAGCATACTTCGGACAGAAGTCTCACCAAGATTATCGCAGAAAATGTATATCTCAGCTTGAAACCCCACGAAAACCAAGATATCGCCGGTTCTGCATATCATACGCACTGTGGAGTGGTGAAAAAACCAGAAAACGTGTTTCTCGCATTAAGTAGCTCGAAAAGAGCGTTCTCGATGATTCTGCATACTTCTCATAGATGAAACACCAAGATTATCGCAGAAAATGCATATATCAGCTGGAAACCCCACGAAAACCACGTTATCGGCGGTTCTACATATCAAACGCACTGTGGAGTGGTCAAAACACCAGATAACGTGTTTCCCGCATTAAATAGCTCGAAAAGAGCGATCTCGATGATTCTGTATACTTCGGACAGAAGTCTCACCAGATTATCGCAGAAAATGCATATCTCAGCTTGAAACCCCACGAAAACCAAGATATCGCTGGTTCTGCATGTCAAACGCACTGTCGAGTGGTGAAAACAACAGATAACGTTTTTCTCGCATTAAATAGCTCGAAAAGAAGGATCTAGATGATTCTGCATACTTCGGACAGAAGTCTCACCAAGATTATCGCAGAAAATGCATATCTCACCTTGAAACCTCACGAAAATCAAGATGACGCCGGTTCTGCATATCAAACGCACTGTGGAGTGGTGAAAACAACCAGATAACGAGTTTCTCGCATTAAATAGCTCGAAAAGAGCGATCCCGATGATTCTGCATACTTCTGACAGAAGTCTCACCAAGATTATCGTAGAAAATGCATATCCCAGCTTGATACCCGACGAAAGCCAAGATGTCGCCGGTTCTGCATATCAAACGCACTGTGGAGTGGTGAAAACACCAGATAACGTGTTTGTCGCATTAAACAGCTCGAAAAGAGCGTACTCGATGATTCTGCATACTTCGGACAGAAGTCTCACCAAGATTATCGCAGAAAATGCATATCTCAGCTTGAAACCCCACGAAAACCAAGATATCGCAGGTTCTGCATATCATACGCACTGTGGAGTGGTGAAAACACCAGATAACGTGTTTCTCGCATTAAATAGCTCGAAACGAGCGATCTCGATGATTCTGCATACTTCTGACAGAAGTCTCACCAAGATTATCGTAGAAAATGCATATCCCAGCTTGATACCCGACGAAAGCCAAGATGTCGCCGGTTCTGCATATCAAACGCACTGTGGAGTGGTGAAAACACCAGATAACGTGTTTGTCGCATTAAACAGCTCGAAAAGAGCGTACTCGATGATTCTGCATACTTCGGACAGAAGTCTCACCAAGATTATCGCAGAAAATGCATATCTCAGCTTGAAACCCCACGAAAACCAAGATATCGCAGGTTCTGCATATCATACGCACTGTGGAGTGGTGAAAACACCAGATAACGTGTTTCTCGCATTAAATAGCTCGAAACGAGCGATCTCGATGATTAAGCATACTTCGGACAGGAGTCTCACCAAGATTATCGTAAAAAATGCATATCTCAGCTTGAAACCCCACGAAAACCAAGATATCGCTGGATCTGCATATCAAACGCACTGTGGAGTGCTGAATGCACCAGATAACGTGTTTCTCGCATTAAATAGCTCGAAACGAGGGATCTCGATGATTAAGCATGCTTCGGACAGAAGTCTCACCAAGATTATCGTAAAAAATGCATATCTCAGCTTGAAACCCCACGAAAACCAAGATATCTACTGTTCTGCATATCAAACGCACTGTGGAGAGGTGAAAACACCGGATAACGTGTTTCTCGCATTAAAGAGCTCGAAAAGAGGGATCTCGATGATTCTGCTTACTTCTGATAAAAGTCTCACCAAGATTATCGCAGAAAACGCATATCTCAGCTTGAAACCCCACGAAAACCAAGATATCGCCGGTTCTGCATATCAAACCAACTGTGGAGTGGTGAAAACTCCAGATATCGTGTTTCTCGCATTAAATAGCTCGAAACGAGCGATCTCGATGATTAAGCATACTTCGGACAGAAGTCTCACCAAGATTATCGTAAAAAATGCATATCTCAGCTTGAAACCCCACGAAAGCCAAGATATCGCTGGTTCTGCATATCAAACGCACTGTGGAGTGGTGAAAACACCGGATAAGGTTTTTCTCGCATTAACTAGCTCGAAAAGAGCGATCTCGATGATTCTGCATACTTCTGACTGAAGTCTCACCAAGATTATCGCGGAAAATGCATATCTCAGGTTGATACCCGACGAAAGCCAAGATGTCGCCGGTTCTGCGTATCAAACGCACTGTGGAGAGGTGAAAACACCAGATAACGTGTTTCTCGCATTAAGGAGCTCGAAAAGAGGGATCTCGATGTTTCCGCTTACTTCTGATAGAATTCTCACCAAGATTATCGCAGAAAACGCATATCTCAGCTTGAAACCCCACGAAAACCAAGATATCGCCGGTTCTGCATATCAAACCAACTGTGGAGTGGTGAAAACCCCAGATAACGTGTTTCTCGCATTAAATAGCTCGAAAAGTGCGATCTCGATGATTCTGCATACTTCGAACGGAAGTCTCAACAAGATTATCGCAGAAAATGCATATTTCAGCTTGAAACCCCACGAAAACCAAGATATCTACTGTTCTGCATATCAAACGCACTGTGGTGTGGTGAAAACACCAGATAACGTGTTTCTCGCACTAACTAGCTCGAAAAGAGCGATCTCGATGATTCTGCATACTTCTGACTGAAGTCTCACCAAGATTATCGCAGAAAATGCATATCTCAGGTTGATACCCGACGAAAGCCAAGATGTCGCCGGTTCTGCGTATCAAACGTACTGTGGAGAGGTGAAAACACCAGATAACGTGTTTCTCGCATTAAAGAGCTCGAAAAGAGGGATCTCGATGTTTCCGCTTACTTCTGATAGAATTCTCACCAAGATTATCGCAGATGTCGCATATCTCAGCTTGAAATCTCACGAAAATCAAGATGTCGCCTGTTCTGCATATCAAACGCACTGTGGAGTGGTGAAAACACCAGATAACGTGTTTCTCGCATTAAATAGCTCGAAAAGAGGGGTCACGATGATTCTGCATCCTACTGACAGAAGACTCACCAATATTATAGCAGAAAATGCATATTTCAGCTTGAAACCTCACGAAAATCAAGATGTCGCCGGTGCTGCATATCAAACGCACTGTGGAGTCGTGAAACCAACCAGACAACGTGTTTCTCGCATTAAATAGCTCGAAAAGAGCGATCCCGATGATTCTGCACACTTCTGACAGAAGTCTCACCAAGATTATCGTTGAAAATGCATATCTCAGCTTGATACCCGACCTAAACCAAGATATCTCCTGTTCTGCATGTCAAACGTACTGTGGAGTGGTGAATACACCAGAAAACGTGTTTCTCGCATTAAATAGCTCGAAAAGAGCGATCTAGATGATTCTACATACTTCTGACAGAAGACTCACCAAGATTATCGCAGAAAATGCATATCTCAGCTGGAAACACCACGAAAATCAAGATATCGCCGGTTCTGCATATAAAACGCACTGTGGAATGTTGACAACACCAGAAAACTTGTTTTTTCGCATTAAATAGCTCGAAACGAGCGATCTCGGTGATTCTGCATACTTCTGACTGAAGTCTCACCAAGAGTATCGCAGAGAATGCATATCTCAGCTGGAAACACCACGAAAATCTAGATATCGCCGGTTATGCATATCAAACGCACTGTGGAGTGGTGAAAACAACCATATAATGTGTTTCTCGCGTTAAATAGCTCGAAAAGAGCGATCCCGATGATTCTGCATACTTCTGACAGAAGTCTCACCAAGATTATCGTAGAAAATGCATATCTCAGCTTGAAACCCGACCGAAACCAAGATATATCCGGTTCTGCATGTCAAACGTACTGTGGGGTGGTGAATACACCAGAAAACGTGTTTCTCACATTAAATAGCTCGAAGAGAGCGATCTAGATGATTCTGCATACTTCTGACAGAAGACTCACCATGGTTATCGTAGAAAATGCATATCGCAGCTTGAAATCTCACGAAAATTAAGATGTCGCCTGTTCTGCATATCAAACGCACTGTGGAGTGGTGAAAACATCAGATAACGTGTCTCTCGCATTAAATAGCTCGAAAAGAGGGGTCTCGATGATTCTGCATAGTACTGACAGAAGACTCACCAAGATTATCGACGAAAATGCATATCTCAGGTTGAAATCTCACGAAAATCAAGATGTCGCCTGTTCTGCATATCAAACGCACTGTGGAGTGGTGAAAACACCAGATAACGTGTCTCTCGCATTAAAGAGCTCGAAAAGAGGGATCTCGATGATTCTGCTTACTTCTGATAGAAGTCTCACCAAGATTATCGCAGAAAACGCATATCTCAGCTTGAAATCCCACGAAAACCAAGATATCGCCGGTTCTGCATATCAAACCAACTGTGGAGTGGTGAATACACCAGAAAACGTGTTTCTCGCATTAAATGGCTCGAAAAGTGCAATCTAGATGATTCTGCATACTTCTGACAGAAGACTCACCAAGATTATCGCAGAAAATGCATATCTCAGCTGGAAACACCACGAAAATCAAGATATCGCCAGTTCTGCATATCAAACGCACTGTGGAATGTTGAAAACACCGGGAAACTTGTTTTTTTGCATTAAATAGCTCGACAAGAGCGATCTAGATGATTCTGCATACTTCTGAATGAAGTCTCACCACGATTATCGTAGAAAATGCATATCTCAGCTGGAAACCCCACGAAAACCAAGATATCGCCGGTTCTACATATCAGACGCACTGTGGAGTGGTGAAAACACCAGAAAAAGTGTTACTCGCATTAACTAGCTCGAAAAGTGCGTTCTGGATGGTTCTGCATACTTCTCATTGATGAAACACAAAGATTATCGCAGAAAATGCATATCTCAGCTTGATGCCCGACGACAGCCATGATGTCGCCGGTTCTGCATATCAAACGCACTGTGGAGTGGTGAAAACACCAGATAACGTGTTACTCGCATTAACTAGCTCGAAAAGTGCGTTCTGGATGGTTCTGCATACTTCTCATTGATGAAACACAAAGATTATCGCAGAAAATGCACATCTCAGCTTGATGCCCGACGACAGCCATGATGTCGGCGGTTCTGCATATCAAACGCACTGTGGAGTGGTGGAAACACCAGATAACGTGTTTCTCGCATTAAACAGCTCGAAACGAACGATCTAGATGATTCTGCATACTTCTGACTGAAGTCTCACCAATATTATCGCAGAAAATGCATATCTCAGCTAGAAACGTCACGAAAATCAAGATGTCGCCGGTTCTGCATATCAAACGCACCGTGGAGTGGTGAAAACAACCAGACAACGTATTTCTCGCATTAAATAGCTCGAAACGAGCGATCTAGATGATCCTGCATACTTCTGACTGAACTCTCACCAATATTATCGCAGAAAATGCTTATCTCAGCTTGAAACCTCACGAAAATCAAGATGGCGCCGGTTCCGCATATCAAACGCACTGTGGAGTGGTCAATACACCAGATAACGTGTTTCTCCATTAAATAGCTCGAAAAGAGCGATCTCGATGATTCTGCAAACTTCTGACTGATGTGTCACCAAGATTATCGCAGAAAATGCATATCTCAGCTTGATGCCCGACGACAGCCATGATGTCGCCGGTTCTGCATATCAAACGCACTGTGGAGTGGTGAAAACACCAGATAACGTGTTTCTCGCATTAAATAGCTAGAAACGAGCGATCACGATGATTAAGCATACTTCGGGCTGAAGTCTCACCAAGATTATCGTAAAAAATGCATATCTCAGCTTGTAACCCCACGAAAACCAAGATATCGCTGGTTCTGCATATCAAACGCACTGTGGAGTGCTGAAAGCACCAGATAACGTGTTTGCCGCATTAATTAGCACGAAACGAGCGATCTAGATGATTCTGCATACTTCTGACTGAAGTCTCACCAATATTATCGCAAAAAATGCATATCTCAGTTTGAACCCCGACTAAAGCCAAGATGTCGCCGGTTCTGCATATCAAACGCACTGTGGAGTGGTGAAAACACCATATAACGTGTTTCTCGCGTTAAATAGTTCGACAACAGCGATCTAGACGATTCTGCATACTTCTGACTGAAGTCTCACCAACATTATCGCAGAAAATGCATATCTCAGCTTGAATCCCGAACGTAACCAAGATATCTGCGGTTCTGCATGTCAAACGCACTGTGGAGTGGCGAAAACACCAGATAACGTGTTTCTCGCATTAAACAGCTCGAAAAGAGCGTACTCGATGCTTCTGCATACTTCTGACAGAAGAATCACCAAGATTATCGCAGAAAATGCATGTCTCAGCTTGAAACCCGACCGAAACCAAGATATCTTCGGTTCTGCATGTCAAACGTACTGTGGAGTGGTGAATACACCAGAAAACGTGTTTCTCGCATTAAGTAGCTCGAAAAGAGCGTTCTCGAAGATTCTGCATACTTCTGACTGATGTCTCACCACTATTATCGCAGAAAATGCATATCTCAGCTGGAAACACCACGAATATCAAGATATTGCCGGTTCTGCATATCAAACGCTCTGTGGAGTGGTGAATACACCAGAAAACGTGTTTCTCGCATTAAATGGCTCGAAAAGTGCAATCTAGATGATTCTGCATCCTTCTGACAGAAGGCTCACCAAGATTATCGCAGAAAATGCATATCTCAGCTGGAAACACCACGAAAATCAAGATATCGCCAGTTCTGCATATCAAACGCACTGTGGAATGTTGAAAACACCGGGAAACTTTTTTTTTTGCATTAAATAGCTCGACAAGAGCGATCTAGATGATTCTGCATACTTCTGAATGAAGTCTCACCACGATTATCGCAGAAAATGCATATCTCAGCTGGAAACCCCACGAAAACCAAGATATCGCCGGTTCTGCATATCAGACGCACTTTGGAGTGGTGAAAACACCAGAAAACGTGTTACTCGCATTAACTAGCTCGAAAAGTGCGTTCTGGATGGTTCTGCATACTTCTCATTGATGAAACACAAAGATTATCGCAGAAAATGCATATCTCAGCTTGATGCCCGACGACAGCCATGATGTCGCCGGTTCTGCATATCAAACGCACTGTGGAGTGGTGAAAACACCAGATAACGTGTTTCTCGCATTAAATAGCTCGAAAAGAGCGTTCTGGATGATTCTGCATACTTCTCATTGATGAAACACAAAGATTATCGCAGAAAATGCATATTTCAGTTGGAAACCCCACGAAAACCAAGTTATCGGCGGGTCTACATATCAAACGCACTGTGGAGTGGTCAAAACACCAGAAAACTTGTTTTTTCGCATTAAATAGCTCGAAACGAACGATCTAGATGATTCTGCATACTTCTGACTGAAGTCTCACCAATATTATCGCAGAAAATGCATATCTCAGCTAGAAACGTCACGAAAATCAAGATGTCGCCGGTTCTGCATATCAAACGCACTGTGGAGTGGTGAAAACAACCAGATAACGTGTTTCTCGCATTAAATAGCTCGAATAGAGCGATCTCGATGATTCTGCATACTGCTGACAGAAGACTCACCAAGATTATCGCAGAAAATGCATATCTCAGCTGGAAACACCACGAAAATCAAGATGACGCTGGTTCTGCATATCAAACGCACAGTGGAGTGGTGAAAACAACCAGACAACCTGTTTCTCGCATTAAATAGCTCGAAACGAGCGATCTAGATGATCCTGCATACTTCTGACTGAACTCTCACCAATATTATCGCAGAAAATGCATATCTCATATTGAAACCTCACGAAAATCAAGATGACGCCGGTTCCGCATATCAAACGCACTGTGGAGTGGTCAATACACCAGATAACGTGTTTCTCCATTAAATAGCTCGAAAAGAGCGATATCGATGATTCTGCAAACTTCTGACTGATATCTCACCAAGATTATCGCAGAAAATGCATATCTCAGCTTGATGCCCGACGACAGCCATGATGTCGCCGGTTCTGCATATCAAACGCACTGTGGAGTGGTGAAAACACCAGATAACGTGTTTCTCGCATTAAATAGCTAGAAACGAGCGATCACGATGATTAAGCATACTTCGGGCAGAAGTCTCACCAAGATTATCGTAAAAAATGCATATCTCAGCTTGAAACCCCACGAAATCCAAGATATCGCTGGTTCTGCATATCAAACGCACTGTGGAGTGCTGAAAGCACCAGATAACGTGTTTGCCGCATTAATTAGCACGAAACGAGCGATCTAGATGATTCTGCTTACTTCTGACTGAAGTCTCACCAATATTATCGCAAAAAATGCATATCTCAGCTTGAATCCCGAACGTAATCAAGATATCTGCGGTTCTGCATGTCAAACGCACTGTGGAGTGGCGAAAACAACCAGATAACGTGTTTCTCGGATTAAGTAGCTCGAAAAGAGCGATCTCGATGATTCTGCATACTTCTGACAGAAGTCTCACCAAGATAATCGCAGAAAATGCATATCTCACCTTGAAACCTCACGAAAATCAAGATGACGCCGGTTCTGCATATCAAACGCACTGTGGAGTGGTGAAAACAACCAGATAACGAGTTTCTCGCATTAAATAGCTCGAAAAGAGCGTTCCCGATGATTCTGCATACTTCTGACAGAAGACTCACTAAGATTATCGCAGAAAATGCATATCTCAGCAGGAAACACCACGAAAATCAAGATATCGCCAGTTCTGCATATCAAACGCACTGTGGAATGTTGAAAACACCGGGAAACTTGTTTTTTTGCATTAAATAGCTCGACAAGAGCGATCTAGATGATTCTGCATACTTCTGAATGAAGACTCACCAAGATTATCGCAGAAAATGCATATCTCAGCTGGAAACACCTCGAAAATCAAGATGACGCTGGTTCTGCATATCAAACGCACAGTGGAGTGGTGAAAACACCAGAAAACGTGTTACTCGCATTAACTAGCTCGAAAAGAGCGTTCTGGATGATTCTGCATACTTCTCATTGATGAAACACAAAGATTATCGCAGAAAATGCATATTTCAGCTGGAAACCCCACGAAAACCAAGTTATCGGCGGCTCTACATATCAAACGCACTGTGGAGTGGTCAAAACACCAGAAAACTTGTTTTTTCGCATTAAATAGCTCGAAACGAACGATCTAGATGATTCTGCATACTTCTGACTGAAGTCTCACCAATATTATCGCAGAAAATGCATATCTCAGCTTGAAACCCGTCGAAAAAAAAGATGTCGCCGGTTCTGCATATCAAACGCACTGTGGGGTGGTGAAAACACCAGAAAACGTGTTTCTCGCATTAAATAGCTCGAAAAGAGCGATCTCGATGATTCCGCATACTTCGGGCAGAAGTCTCACCAAGATTATCCTAAAAAATTCATATCTCAGCTTGAAACCCCACGAAAACCAAGATATCGCTGGTACTGCATATCAAACGCACTGTGGAGTGGTGAAAACACCAGAAAACGTGTTACTCGC
The DNA here is from genome assembly GCA_951804975.1 of Anthophora plumipes. Classification (NCBI taxonomy): domain Eukaryota; kingdom Metazoa; phylum Arthropoda; class Insecta; order Hymenoptera; family Apidae; genus Anthophora; species Anthophora plumipes. The sequence goes on along the minus strand of CATORF010000936.1, from coordinate 1,364,966 downwards.
ATTAACTAGCTCGCAAAGAGCGTTCTGGATGATTCTGCATACTTCTCATTGATGAAACACAAAGATTATCGCAGAAAATGCATATTTCAGCTGGAAACCCCACGAAAACCAAGTTATCGGCGGCTCTACATATCAAACGCACTGTGGAGTGGTCAAAACACCAGAAAACTTGTTTTTTCGCATTAAATAGCTCGAAACGAACGATCTAGATGATTCTGCATACTTCTGACTGAAGTCTCACCAATATTATCGCAGAAAATGCATATCTCAGCTTGAAACCCGTCGAAAAAAAAGATGTCGCCGGTTCTGCATATCAAACGCACTGTGGGGTGGTGAAAACACCAGAAAACGTGTTTCTCGCATTAAATAGCTCGAAAAGAGCGATCTCGATGATTCCGCATACTTCGGGCAGAAGTCTCACCAAGATTATCCTAAAAAATTCATATCTCAGCTTGAAACCCCACGAAAACCAAGATATCGCCGGTTCTGCATATCAAACGCACCGTGGAGTGGTGAAAACAACCAGACAACGTGTTTCTCGCATTAAATAGCTCGAAACGAGCGATCTAGATGATCCTGCATACTTCTGACTGAAGTCTCACCAATATTATCGCAGAAAATGCATATCTCATCTTGAAACCTCCCGAAAATCAAGATGGCGCCGGTTCCGCATATCAAACGCACTGTGGAGTGGTCAATACACCAGATAACGTGTTTCTCCATTAAATAGCTCGAAAAGAGCGATCTCGATGATTCTGCATACTTCTGACTGATGTCTCACCAAGATTATCGCAGAACATGCATATCTCAGCTTGATGCCCGACGACAGCCATGATGTCGCCGGTTCTGCATATCAAACGCACTGTGGAGTGGTGAAAACACCAGATAACGTGTTTCTCGCATTAAATAGCTAGAAACGAGCGATCACGATGATTAAGCATGCTTCGGGCAGAAGTCTCACCAAGATTATCGTAAAAAATGCATATCTCAGCTTGAAACCACACGAAAACCAAGATATCGCTGGTTCTGCATATCATACGCACTGTGGAGTGCTGCAAGCACCAGATAACGTGTTTGCCGCATTAAATAGCTCGAAAAGAGCGATCCCGATGATTCTGCATACTTCTGACTGATGTCTCACCACTATTATCGCAGAAAATGCATATCTCAGCTGGAAACACCACGAATATCAAGATATCGCCGGTTCTGCATATCAAACGCTCTGTGGAGTGGTGAATACACCAGAAAACGTGTTTCTCGCATTAAATGGCTCGAAAAGTGCAATCTAGATGATTCTGCATACTTCTGACAGAAGACTCACCAAGATTATCGCAGAAAATGCAAATCTCAGTTGGAAACACCACGAAAATCAAGATATCGCCAGTTCTGCATATCAAACGCACTGTGGAATGTTGAAAACACCGGGAAACTTGTTTTTTTGCATTAAATAGCTCGACAAGAGCGATCTAGATGATTCTGCATACTTCTGAATGAAGTCTCACCAATATTATCGCAGAAAATGCATATCTCAGCTAGAAACGTCACGAAAATCAAGATGTCGCCGGTTCTGCATATCAAACGCACTGTGGAGTGGTGAAAACAACCAGATAACGTGTTTCTCGCATTAAGTAGCTCGAAAAAAGCGTTCTCGAAGATTCTGCATACTTCTGACAGAAGTCTCACCAAGATTATCGTAGAAAAGCATATCTCAGATTGAAACCCGACCGAAACCAGGATATCTCCGGTTCTGCATGTCAAACGTACTGTGGAGTGGTGAATACACCAGAAAACGTGTTTCTCGCATTAAGTAGCTCGAAAAGAGCGATCTCGATGATTCTGCTTACTTCGGACAGAAGTCTCACCAAGATTATCGTAGAAAATGCATATCTCAGCTTGAAACCCGACGAAAACCAAACATCGCCGGTTCTGCATGTCAAACGTACTGTGGAGTGGTGAAAACACCAGAAAACGTGTTTCTCGCATTAAATAGCTCGAAACGAGCGATCTAGATGATCCTGCATACTTCTGACTGAACTCTCACCAATATTATCGCAGAAAATGCATATCTCAGCTTGAAACCTCACGAAAATCAAGATGGCGCCGGTTCCGCATATCAAAGGCACTGTGGAGTGGTCAATACACCAGATAACGTGTTTCTCGCATTAAATAGCTCGAATAGAGCGATCTCGATGATTCTGCATACTGCTGACAGAAGACTCACCAAGATTATCGAAGAAAATGCATATCTCAGCTGGAAACACCACGAAAATCAAGATATCGCCGGTTCTGCACATCAAACGCACCGTGGAGTTGTGAAAACAACCAGACAACGTGTTTCTCGCATTAAATAGCTCGAACCGAGCGATCTAGATGATCCTGCATACTTCTGACTGAACTCTCACCAATATTATCGCAGAAAATGCATATCTCAGCTTGAAACCTCACGAAAATCAAGATGGCGCCGGTTCCGCATATCAAACGCACTGTGGAGTGGTCAATACACCAGATAACGTGTTTCTCCATTAAATAGCTCGAAAAGAGCGATCTCGATGATTCTGCATACATCTGACTGATGTCTCATCAAGATTACCGCAGAAAATGCATATCTCAGCTTGATGCCCGACGACAGCCATGATGTCGCCGGTTCTGCATATCAAACGCACTGTGGAGTGGTGAAAACACCAGATAACGTGTTTCTCGAATTAAATAGCTCGAAACGAGCGATCTAGATGATCCTGCATACTTCTGACTGAACTCTCACCAATACTATCGCAGAAAATGCATATCTCAGCTTGAAACCTCACGAAAATCAAGCTGGCGCCGGTTCCGCATATCAAACGCACTGTGGAGTGGTCAATACACCAGATAACGTGTTTCTCCATTAAATAGCTCGAAAAGTGCAATCTAGATGATTCTGCATACTTCTGACAGAAGACTCACCAAGATTATCGCAGAAAATGCATATCTCAGCTGGAAACACCACGAATATCAAGATATCGCCGGTTCTGCATATCAAACGCTCTGTGGAGTGATGAATACACCAGAAAACGTGTTTCTCGCATTAAATAGCACGAAAAGAGCGATCTCGATGATTCTGCATACTTCTGACAGAAGTCTCACCAAGATTATCGTAGAAAAGCATATCTCAGCTTGAAACCCGACCGAAACCAGGATATCTCCGGTTCTGCATGTCAAACGCACTGTGGAGTGGTGAAAACAACCAGATAACGAGTTTCTCGCATTAAATAGCTCGAAAAGAGCGATCCCGATGATTCTGCATACTTCTGACTGATGTCTCACCACTATTATCGCAGAAAATGCATATCTCAGCTGGAAACACCACGAATATCAAGATATCGCCGGTTCTGCATATCAAACGCTCTGTGGAGTGGTGAATACACCAGAAAACGTGTTTCTCGCATTAAATGGCTCGAAAAGTGCAATCTAGATGATTCTGCATACTTCTGACAGAAGACTCACCAAGATTATCGCAGAAAATGCAAATCTCAGCTGGAAACACCACGAAAATCAAGATATCGCCAGTTCTGCATATCAAACACACTGTGGAATGTTGAAAACACCGGGAAACTTGTTTTTTTTATTAAATAGCTCAACAAGAGCGATCTAGATGATTCTGCATACTTCTGAATGAAGTCTCACCAATATTATCGCAGAAAATGCATATCTCAGCTAGAAACGTCACGAAAATCAAGATGTCGCCGGTTCTGCATATCAAACGCACTGTGGAGTGGTGAAAACAACCAGATAACGTGTTTCTCGCATTAAGTAGCTCGAAAAAAGTGTTCTCGAAGATTCTGCATACTTCTGACAGAAGTCTCACCAAGATTATCGTAGAAAAGCATATCTCAGCTTGAAACCCGACCGAAACCAGGATATCTCCGGTTCTGCATGTCAAACGTACTGTGGAGTGGTGAATACACCAGAAAACGTGTTTCTCGCATTAAGTAGCTAGAAAAGAGCGATCTCGATGATTCTGCTTACTTCGGACAGAAGTCTCACCAAGATTATCGTAGAAAATGCATATCTCAGCTTGAAACCCGACGAAAACCAAACATCGCCGGTTCTGCATGTCAAACGTACTGTGGAGTGGTGAAAACACCAGAAAACGTGTTTCTCGCATTAAATAGCTTGAAACGAGCGATCTAGATGATCCTGCATACTTCTGACTGAACTCTCACCAATATTATCGCAGAAAATGCATATCTCAGCTTGAAACCTCACGAAAATCAAGATGGCGCCGGTTCCGCATATCAAAGGCACTGTCGAGTGGTCAATACACCAGATAACGTGTTTCTCGCATTAAATAGCTCGAATAGAGCGATCTCGATGATTCTGCATACTGCTGACAGAAGACTCACCAAGATTATCGAAGAAAATGCATATCTCAGCTGGAAACACCACGAAAATCAAGATATCGCCGGATCTGCATATCAAACGCAACGTGGAGTGGTGAAAACAACCAGACAACGTGTTTCTCGCATTAAATAGCTCGAACCGAGCGATCTAGATGATCCTGCATACTTCTGACTGAACTCTCACCAATATTATCGCAGAAAATGCATATCTCAGCTTGAAACCTCACGAAAATCAAGATGGCGCCGGTTCCGCATATCAAACGCACTGTGGAGTGGTCAATACACCAGATAACGTGTTTCTCCATTAAATAGCTCGAAAAGAGCGATCTCGATGATTCTGCATACTGCTGACAGAAGACTCACCAAGATTATCGAAGAAAATGCATATCTCAGCTGGAAACACCACGAAAATCAAGATATCGCCGGTTCTGCATATCAAACGCACCGTGGAGTGGTGAAAACAACCAGACAACGTGTTTCTCGCATTAAATAGCTCGAACCGAGCGATCTAGATGATCCTGCATACTTCTGACTGAACTCTCACCAATATTATCGCAGAAAATGCATATCTCAGCTTGAAACCTCACGAAAATCAAGATGGCGCCGGTTCCGCATATCAAAGGCACTGTCGAGTGGTCAATACACAAGATAACGTGTTTCTCGCATTAAATAGCTCGAATAGAGCGATCTCGATGATTCTGCATACTGCTGACAGAAGACTCACCAAGATTATCGAAGAAAATGCATATCTCAGCTTGAAACCTCACGAAAATCAAGATGGCGCCAGTTCCGCATATCAAACGCACTGTGGAGTGGTCAATACACCAGATAACGTGTTTCTCCATTAAATAGCTCGAAAAGAGCGAACTCGATGATTCTGCACCCTTCGGACAGAAGTCTCACCAAGATTATCGCAGATAATGCATATCTCAGCTTGAAACCCAACGAAACCCAAGATACCGACGGTTCTGCATATCATACGCACTGTGGAGTGGTGAAAACACCAGATAACGTGTTTCTCGCGTTAAATAGCTCGAAAAGAGCGATCTCGATGATTCTGCATACTGCTGACAGAAGACTCACCAAGATTATCGAAGAAAATGCATATCTCAGCTTGAAACCTCACGAAAATCAAGATGGCGACGGTTCCGCATATCAAAGGCACTGTCGAGTGGTCAATACACCAGATAACGTGTTTCTCGCATTAAATAGCTCGAATAGAGCGATCTCGATGATTCTGCATACTGCTGACAGAAGACTCACCAAGATTATCGAAGAAAATGCATATCTCAGCTTGAAACCTCACGAAAATCAAGATGGCGCCAGTTCCGCATATCAAACGCACTGTGGAGTGGTCAATACACCAGATAACGTGTTTCTCCATTAAATAGCTCGAAAAGAGCGAACTCGATGATTCTGCATACTTCTAACAGAAGTCTCACCAAGGTTATCGCAGAAAATGCATATCTCTGCTTGAAACCCCACGCAAACCAAGATATCTCCTGTTCTGCATATTGAAAGAACTGTGGAGTAGTGAAAACCCCCAAAAACGTGTTTCTCGCATTAAATAGCTCGAAAAGAGCGTCCTCGAAGATTCTGCATACTTCTGACAGATTCTCTCCAAGATTATCGTAGAAAATGCATATCTCAGCTTGAAACCCGACCGAAACCAAGATATCTCCGGTTCTGCATATCAAACGCACTGTGGAGTGGCCAAAACACCAGATAACGTGTTTCTCGCATTAAATATCTCGAAAAAAGCGATGTCGATGATTCTGCATACTTCGGACAGAAGTCTCACCAAGTTTATCGCAGAAAATGCATATCTCAGCTTGAAACCCCACGAAACCCAAGATATCACCTGTTCTGCGTATCCAACGAACTGTGGTGTGGTGAGAGCCCCAGAAAACGTGTTCCTCGCATTAAATAGCTTGAAAAGAGCGATCGAGATGATTCTGCACACTTCGGACAGAAGTCTCACCAATATTATCGCAGAAAACGCATATCTCAGTTAGAAACCTCACGAAAATCAAGATGTCGCCGGTTCTGCGTATCAAACGCACTGTGGAGTGGTGAAAACACCAGATAACGTGTTTCTCGCATTAAATATCTCGAAAAAAGCGATGTCGATGATTCTGCATACTTCGGACAGAAGTCTCACCAAGTTTATCGCAGAAAATGCATATCTCAGCTTGAAACCCCACGAAACCCAAGATATCACCTGTTCTGCGTATCCAACGAACTGTGGTGTGGTGAGAGCCCCAGAAAACGTGTTCCTCGCATTAAATAGCTTGAAAAGAGCGATCTAGATGATTCTGCACACTTCGGACAGAAGTCTCACCAATATTATCGCAGAAAACGCATATCTCAGTTAGAAACCTCACGAAAATCAAGATGTCGCCGGTTCTGCATATCAAACGCACTGTGGAGTGGTGAAAACACTAGATAACGTGTTTCTCGCATTAAATAGCTCGAAAAAAGCAATGTCGATGATTCTGCATACTTCGGACAGAAGTCTCACCAAGTTTATCGCAGAAATTGCATATCTCAGCTTGAAACCCCTCGAAACACAAGATATCACCTGTTCTGCATATCCAACGAACTGTGGTGTGGTGAGAGCCCCAGAAAACGTGTTCCTCGCATTAAATAGCTTGAAAAGAGCGATCTAGATGATTCTGCACCCTTCGGACAGAAGTCTCACCAAGATTATCGCAGATAATGCATATCTCAGCTTGAAACCCAACGAAAACCAAGGTACCGACGGTTCTGCATATCATACGCACTGTGGAGTGGTGAAAACACCAGATAACGTGTTTCTCGCGTTAAATAGCTCGAAAAGAGCGATCTCGATGATTCTGCATACTTCTAACAGTAGTCTCACCAAGGTTATCGCAGAAAATGCATATCTCTGCTTGAAACCCCACGCAAACCAAGATATCTCCTGTTCTGCATATTCAAAGAACTGTGGAGTAGTGAAAACCCCCAAAAACGTGTTTCTCGCATTAAATAGCTCGAAAAGAGCGTCCTCGAAGATTCTGCATACTTCTGACAGATTCTCTCCAAGATTATCGTAGAAAATGCATATCTCAGCCTGAAACCCGACCGAAACCAAGATATCTCCGGTTCTGCATGTCAAACGTACTGTGGAGTGGTGAATACACCAGAAAACGTGTTTCTCGCATTAAATAGCTCGAAAAGAGCGATCTCGATTATTCATCATACTTCTGACTGAAGTCTCACCAAGATTATCGCAGAAAATGCATATCTGAGCTTGAAACCACACGAAAACCAGGATATCGTCGGTTCTGCATATCATACGCACTGTGGAGTGGTGAAAGCACCAGATAACGTGTTTCTCGCATTAAATAGCTCGAAAAGAGGGATCTCGGTGATTCTGCATACTTCTGACAGAAGACTCACCAAGATTATCGCAGAAAATGCATATCTCAGCTGGAAACACCACGAAAATCAAGATATCGCCGGTTCTGCATATCAAACGCACTGTGGAATGTTGAAAACACCAGAAAACTTGTTTTTTCGCATTAAATAGCTCGAAAAGAGCGATCTAGATGATTCTGCATACTTCTGACTGAAGTCTCACCAATATTATCGCAGAAAATGCATATCTCATCTTGAAACCTCACGAAAATCAAGATGACGCCGGTTCCGCATATCAAACGCACTGTGGAGTGGTCAATACACCAGATAACGTGTTTCTCCATTAAATAGCTCGAAAAGAGCGATATCGATGATTCTGCAAACTTCTGACTGATGTCTCACCAAGATTATCGCAGAAAATGCATATCTCAGCTTGATGCCCGACGACAGCCATGATGTCGCCGGTTCTGCATATCAAACGCACTGTGGAGTGGTGAAAACACCAGATAACGTGTTTCTCGCATTAAATAGCTAGAAACGAGCGATCACGATGATTAAGCATACTTCGGGCAGAAGTCTCACCAAGATTATCGTAAAAAATGCATATCTCAGCTTGAAACCCCACGAAATCCAAGATATCGCTGGTTCTTCATATCAAACGCACTGTGGAGTGCTGAAAGCACCAGATAACGTGTTTGCCGCATTAATTAGCACGAAACGAGCGATCTAGATGATTCTGCATACTTCTGACTGAAGTCTCACCAATATTATCGCAAAAAGTGCATATCTCAGTTTGAACCCCGACTAAAGCCAAGATGTCGCCGGTTCTGCATATCAAACGCACTGTGGAGTGGTGAAAACACCATATAACGTGTTTCTCGCGTTAAATAGCTCGACAAGAGCGATCTAGACGATTCTGCATACTTCTGACTGAAGTCTCACCAAGATTATCGCAGAAAATGCATATCTCAGCTTGAATCCCGAACGTAACCAAGATATCTGCGGTTCTGCATGTCAAACGCACTGTGGAGTGGCGAAAACACCAGATAACGTGTTTCTCGAATTAAGTAGCTCGAAAAGAGCGATCTCGATGATTCTGCATACTTCTGACAGAAGTCTCACCAAGATAATCGCAGAAAATGCATATCTCACCTTGAAACCTCACGAAAATCAAGATGGCGCCGGTTCCGCGTATCAAACGCACTGTGGAGTGGTCAATACACCAGATAACGTGTTTCTCCATTAAATAGCTCGAAAAGAGCGATCTCGTTGATTCTGCATACTTCTGACTGATGTCTCACCAAGATTATCGCAGAAAATGCATATCTCAGATTGAAACCCCACGAAAACCAAGATATCGCCGGTTCTGCATATCATACGCACTGTGGAGTGGTGAAAACACCAGATAACGTGTTTCTCGCATTAAATAGCTCGAAACGAGCGATCTCGATGATTAAGCATACTTCGGACAGGAGTCTCACCAAGATTATCGTAAAAAATGCATATCTCAGCTTGAAACCCCACGAAATCCAAGATATCGCTGGTTCTGCATATCAAACGCACTGTGGAGTGCTGAAAGCACCAGATAACGTGTTTGCCGCATTAATTAGCACGAAACGAGCGATCTAGATGATTCTGCATACTTCTGACTGAAGTCTCACCAATATTATCGCAAAAAATGCATATCTCAGTTTGAACCCCGACTAAAGCCAAGATGTCGCCGGTTCTGCATATCAAACGCACTGTGGAGTGGTGAAAACACCATATAACGTGTTTCTCGCGTTAAATAGCTCGACAAGAGCGGTCTAGACGATTCTGCATACTTCTGACTGAAGTCTCACCAAGATTATCGCAGAAAATGCATATCTCAGCTTGAATCCCGAACGTAACCAAGATATCTGCGGTTCTGCATGTCAAACGCACTGTGGAGTGGCGAAAACACCAGATAACGTGTTTCTCGAATTAAGTAGCTCGAAAAGAGCGATCTCGATGATTCTGCATACTTCTGACAGAAGTCTCACCAAGATAATCGCAGAAAATGCATATCTCACCTTGAAACCTCACGAAAATCAAGATGACGCCGGTTCTGCAAATCAAACGCACTGTGGAGTGGTGAAAACAACCAGATAACGAGTTTCTCGCATTAAATAGCTCGAAAAGAGCGTTCCCGATGATTCTGCATACTTCTGACAGAAGACTCACTAAGATTATCGCAGAAAATGCATATCTCAGCAGGAAACACCACGAAAATCAAGATATCGCCAGTTCTGCATATCAAACGCACTGTGGAATGTTGAAAACACCGGGAAACTTGTTTTTTTGCATTAAATAGCTCGACAAGAGCGATCTAGATGATTCTGCATACTTCTGAATGAAGTCTCACCACGATTATCGCAGAAAATGCATATCTCAGCTGGAAACCCCACGAAAACCAAGATATCGCCGGTTCTGCATATCAGACGCACTGTGGAGTGGTGAAAACACCAGAAAACGTGTTACTCGCATTAACTAGCTCGAAAAGTGCGTTCTGGATGGTTCTGCATACTTCTCATTGATGAAACACAAAGATTATCGCAGAAAATGCATATCTCAGCTTGATGCCCGACGACAGCCATGATGTCGCCGGTTCTGCATATCAAACGCACTGTGGAGTGGTGAAAACACCAGATAACGTGTTTCTCGCATTAAATAGCTCGAAAAGAGCGTTCTGGATGATTCTGCATACTTCTCATTGATGAAACACAAAGATTATCGCAGAAAATGCATATTTCAGTTGGAAACCCCACGAAAACCAAGTTATCGGCGGCTCTACATATCAAACGCACTGTGGAGTGGTCAAAACACCAGAAAACTTGTTTTTTCGCATTAAATAGCTCGAAACGAACGATCTAGATGATTCTGCATACTTCTGACTGAAGTCTCACCAATATTATCGCAGAAAATGCATATCTCAGCTAGAAACGTCACGAAAATCAAGATGTCGCCGGTTCTGCATATCAAACGCACTGTGGAGTGGTGAAAACAACCAGATAACGTGTTTCTCGCATTAAATAGCTCGAATAGAGCGATCTCGATGATTCTGCATACTGCTGACAGAAGACTCACCAAGATTATCGCAGAAAATGCATATCTCAGCTGGAAACACCACGAAAATCAAGATGACGCTGGTTCTGCATATCAAACGCACAGTGGAGTGGTGAAAACACCAGAAAACGTGTTTCTCGCATAAAGTAGCTCGAAAAGAGAGTTCTCGAAGATTCTGCATACTTCTGACTGATATCTCACCAAGATTATAGCAGAAAATGCATATCTCAGCTAGAAACATCACGAAAATCAAGATGTCGCCGGTTCTGCATATCAAACGCACTGTGGGGTGGTGAAAACACCAGATAACGTGTTTCTCGCATTAAATAGCTCGAAAAGAGCGATCTAGATGATTCTGCATACTTCTGACAGAAGGCTCACCTAGATTATCGCAGAAAATGCATATCTCAGCTGGAAACCCCACGAAAACCAAGATATCGTCGGTTCTGCATATCAGACGCACTGTGGAGTGGTGAAAACACCAGAAAACGTGTTACTCGCATTAACTAGCTCGAAAAGAGCGTTCTGGATTATTCTGCATACTTCTGACTGAAGTCTCACCAATATTATCGCAGAAAATGCATATCTCAGCTAGAAACGTCACGAAAATCAAGATGTCGCCGGTTCTGCATATCAAACGCACCGTGGAGTGGTGAAAACAACCAGACAACGTGTTTCTCGCATTAAATAGCTCGAAACGAGCGATCTAGATGATCCTGCATACTTCTGACTGAACTCTCACCAATATTATCGCAGAAAATGCATATCTCAGCTTGAAACCTCCCGAAAATCAAGATGGCGCCGGTTCCGCATATCAAACGCACTGTGGAGTGGTCAATACACCAGATAACGTGTTTCTCCATTAAATAACTCGAAAAGAGCGATCTCGATGATTCTGCATACTTCTGACTGATGTCTCACCAAGATTATCGCAGAAAATGCATATCTCAGCTTGATGCCCGACGACAGCCATGATGTCGCCGGTTCTGCATATCAAACGCACTGTGGAGTGGTGAAAACACCAGATAACGTGTTTCTCGCATTAAATAGCTAGAAACGAGCGATCACGATGATTAAGCATGCTTCGGGCAGAAGTCTCACCAAGATTATCGTAAAAAATGCATATCTCAGCTTGAAACCCCACGAAATCCAAGATATCGCTGGTTCTGCATATCATACGCACTGTGGAGTGCTGAAAGCACCAGATAACGTGTTTGCCGCATTAAATAGCTCGAAAAGAGCGATCCCGATGATTCTGCATACTTCTGACTGATGTCTCACCACTATTATCGCAGAAAATGCATATCTCAGCTGGAAACACCACGAATATCAAGATATCGCCGGTTCTGCATATCAAACGCTCTGTGGAGTGGTGAATACACCAGAAAACGTGTTTCTCGCATTAAATGGCTCGAAAAGTGCAATCTAGATGATTCTGCATACTTCTGACAGAAGACTCACCAAGATTATCGCAGAAAATGCAAATCTCAGTTGGAAACACCACGAAAATCAAGATATCGCCAGTTCTGCATATCAAACGCACTGTGGAATGTTGAAAACACCGGGAAACTTGTTTTTTTGCATTAAATAGCTCGACAAGAGCGATCTAGATGATTCTGCATACTTCTGAATGAAGTCTCACCAATATTATCGCAGAAAATGCATATCTCAGCTAGAAACGTCACGAAAATCAAGATGTCGCCGGTTCTGCATATCAAACGCACTGTGGAGTGGTGAAAACAACCAGATAACGTGTTTCTCGCATTAAGTAGCTCGAAAAAAGCGTTCTCGAAGATTCTGCATACTTCTGACAGAAGTCTCACCAAGATTATCCTAGAAAAGCATATCTCAGCTTGAAACCCGACCGAAACCAGGATATCACCTGTTCTGCGTATCCAACGAACTGTGGTGTGGTGAGAGCCCCAGAAAACGTGTTCCTCGCATTAAATAGCTTGAAAAGAGCGATCTAGATGATTCTGCACACTTCGGACAGAAGTCTCACCAATATTATCGCAGAAAACGCATATCTCAGTTAGAAACCTCACGAAAATCAAGATGTCGCCGGTTCTGCATATCAAACGCACTGTGGAGTGGTGAAAACACTAGATAACGTGTTTCTCGCATTAAATAGCTCGAAAAAAGCAATGTCGATGATTCTGCATACTTCGGACAGAAGTCTCACCAAGTTTATCGCAGAAATTGCATATCTCAGCTTGAAACCCCTCGAAACACAAGATATCACCTGTTCTGCATATCCAACGAACTGTGGTGTGGTGAGAGCCCCAGAAAACGTGTTCCTCGCATTAAATAGCTTGAAAAGAGCGATCTAGATGATTCTGCACCCTTCGGACAGAAGTCTCACCAAGATTATCGCAGATAATGCATATCTCAGCTTGAAACCCAACGAAAACCAAGGTACCGACGGTTCTGCATATCATACGCACTGTGGAGTGGTGAAAACACCAGATAACGTGTTTCTCGCGTTAAATAGCTCGAAAAGAGCGATCTCGATGATTCTGCATACTTCTAACAGTAGTCTCACCAAGGTTATCGCAGAAAATGCATATCTCTGCTTGAAACCCCACGCAAACCAAGATATCTCCTGTTCTGCATATTCAAAGAACTGTGGAGTAGTGAAAACCCCCAAAAACGTGTTTCTCGCATTAAATAGCTCGAAAAGAGCGTCCTCGAAGATTCTGCATACTTCTGACAGATTCTCTCCAAGATTATCGTAGAAAATGCATATCTCAGCCTGAAACCCGACCGAAACCAAGATATCTCCGGTTCTGCATGTCAAACGTACTGTGGAGTGGTGAATACACCAGAAAACGTGTTTCTCGCATTAAATAGCTCGAAAAGAGCGATCTCGATTATTCATCATACTTCTGACTGAAGTCTCACCAAGATTATCGCAGAAAATGCATATCTGAGCTTGAAACCACACGAAAACCAGGATATCGTCGGTTCTGCATATCATACGCACTGTGGAGTGGTGAAAGCACCAGATAACGTGTTTCTCGCATTAAATAGCTCGAAAAGAGGGATCTCGGTGATTCTGCATACTTCTGACAGAAGACTCACCAAGATTATCGCAGAAAATGCATATCTCAGCTGGAAACACCACGAAAATCAAGATATCGCCGGTTCTGCATATCAAACGCACTGTGGAATGTTGAAAACACCAGAAAACTTGTTTTTTCGCATTAAATAGCTCGAAAAGAGCGATCTAGATGATTCTGCATACTTCTGACTGAAGTCTCACCAATATTATCGCAGAAAATGCATATCTCATCTTGAAACCTCACGAAAATCAAGATGACGCCGGTTCCGCATATCAAACGCACTGTGGAGTGGTCAATACACCAGATAACGTGTTTCTCCATTAAATAGCTCGAAAAGAGCGATATCGATGATTCTGCAAACTTCTGACTGATGTCTCACCAAGATTATCGCAGAAAATGCATATCTCAGCTTGATGCCCGACGACAGCCATGATGTCGCCGGTTCTGCATATCAAACGCACTGTGGAGTGGTGAAAACACCAGATAACGTGTTTCTCGCATTAAATAGCTAGAAACGAGCGATCACGATGATTAAGCATACTTCGGGCAGAAGTCTCACCAAGATTATCGTAAAAAATGCATATCTCAGCTTGAAACCCCACGAAATCCAAGATATCGCTGGTTCTTCATATCAAACGCACTGTGGAGTGCTGAAAGCACCAGATAACGTGTTTGCCGCATTAATTAGCACGAAACGAGCGATCTAGATGATTCTGCATACTTCTGACTGAAGTCTCACCAATATTATCGCAAAAAGTGCATATCTCAGTTTGAACCCCGACTAAAGCCAAGATGTCGCCGGTTCTGCATATCAAACGCACTGTGGAGTGGTGAAAACACCATATAACGTGTTTCTCGCGTTAAATAGCTCGACAAGAGCGATCTAGACGATTCTGCATACTTCTGACTGAAGTCTCACCAAGATTATCGCAGAAAATGCATATCTCAGCTTGAATCCCGAACGTAACCAAGATATCTGCGGTTCTGCATGTCAAACGCACTGTGGAGTGGCGAAAACACCAGATAACGTGTTTCTCGAATTAAGTAGCTCGAAAAGAGCGATCTCGATGATTCTGCATACTTCTGACAGAAGTCTCACCAAGATAATCGCAGAAAATGCATATCTCACCTTGAAACCTCACGAAAATCAAGATGGCGCCGGTTCCGCGTATCAAACGCACTGTGGAGTGGTCAATACACCAGATAACGTGTTTCTCCATTAAATAGCTCGAAAAGAGCGATCTCGTTGATTCTGCATACTTCTGACTGATGTCTCACCAAGATTATCGCAGAAAATGCATATCTCAGATTGAAACCCCACGAAAACCAAGATATCGCCGGTTCTGCATATCATACGCACTGTGGAGTGGTGAAAACACCAGATAACGTGTTTCTCGCATTAAATAGCTCGAAACGAGCGATCTCGATGATTAAGCATACTTCGGACAGGAGTCTCACCAAGATTATCGTAAAAAATGCATATCTCAGCTTGAAACCCCACGAAATCCAAGATATCGCTGGTTCTGCATATCAAACGCACTGTGGAGTGCTGAAAGCACCAGATAACGTGTTTGCCGCATTAATTAGCACGAAACGAGCGATCTAGATGATTCTGCATACTTCTGACTGAAGTCTCACCAATATTATCGCAAAAAATGCATATCTCAGTTTGAACCCCGACTAAAGCCAAGATGTCGCCGGTTCTGCATATCAAACGCACTGTGGAGTGGTGAAAACACCATATAACGTGTTTCTCGCGTTAAATAGCTCGACAAGAGCGGTCTAGACGATTCTGCATACTTCTGACTGAAGTCTCACCAAGATTATCGCAGAAAATGCATATCTCAGCTTGAATCCCGAACGTAACCAAGATATCTGCGGTTCTGCATGTCAAACGCACTGTGGAGTGGCGAAAACACCAGATAACGTGTTTCTCGAATTAAGTAGCTCGAAAAGAGCGATCTCGATGATTCTGCATACTTCTGACAGAAGTCTCACCAAGATAATCGCAGAAAATGCATATCTCACCTTGAAACCTCACGAAAATCAAGATGACGCCGGTTCTGCAAATCAAACGCACTGTGGAGTGGTGAAAACAACCAGATAACGAGTTTCTCGCATTAAATAGCTCGAAAAGAGCGTTCCCGATGATTCTGCATACTTCTGACAGAAGACTCACTAAGATTATCGCAGAAAATGCATATCTCAGCAGGAAACACCACGAAAATCAAGATATCGCCAGTTCTGCATATCAAACGCACTGTGGAATGTTGAAAACACCGGGAAACTTGTTTTTTTGCATTAAATAGCTCGACAAGAGCGATCTAGATGATTCTGCATACTTCTGAATGAAGTCTCACCACGATTATCGCAGAAAATGCATATCTCAGCTGGAAACCCCACGAAAACCAAGATATCGCCGGTTCTGCATATCAGACGCACTGTGGAGTGGTGAAAACACCAGAAAACGTGTTACTCGCATTAACTAGCTCGAAAAGTGCGTTCTGGATGGTTCTGCATACTTCTCATTGATGAAACACAAAGATTATCGCAGAAAATGCATATCTCAGCTTGATGCCCGACGACAGCCATGATGTCGCCGGTTCTGCATATCAAACGCACTGTGGAGTGGTGAAAACACCAGATAACGTGTTTCTCGCATTAAATAGCTCGAAAAGAGCGTTCTGGATGATTCTGCATACTTCTCATTGATGAAACACAAAGATTATCGCAGAAAATGCATATTTCAGTTGGAAACCCCACGAAAACCAAGTTATCGGCGGCTCTACATATCAAACGCACTGTGGAGTGGTCAAAACACCAGAAAACTTGTTTTTTCGCATTAAATAGCTCGAAACGAACGATCTAGATGATTCTGCATACTTCTGACTGAAGTCTCACCAATATTATCGCAGAAAATGCATATCTCAGCTAGAAACGTCACGAAAATCAAGATGTCGCCGGTTCTGCATATCAAACGCACTGTGGAGTGGTGAAAACAACCAGATAACGTGTTTCTCGCATTAAATAGCTCGAATAGAGCGATCTCGATGATTCTGCATACTGCTGACAGAAGACTCACCAAGATTATCGCAGAAAATGCATATCTCAGCTGGAAACACCACGAAAATCAAGATGACGCTGGTTCTGCATATCAAACGCACAGTGGAGTGGTGAAAACACCAGAAAACGTGTTTCTCGCATAAAGTAGCTCGAAAAGAGCGTTCTGGATTATTCTGCATACTTCTGACTGAAGTCTCACCAATATTATCGCAGAAAATGCATATCTCAGCTAGAAACGTCACGAAAATCAAGATGTCGCCGGTTCTGCATATCAGACGCACTGTGGAGTGGTGAAAACACCAGAAAACGTGTTACTCGCATTAACTAGCTCGAAAAGAGCGTTCTGGATTATTCTGCATACTTCTGACTGAAGTCTCACCAATATTATCGCAGAAAATGCATATCTCAGCTAGAAACGTCACGAAAATCAAGATGTCGCCGGTTCTGCATATCAGACGCACTGTGGAGTGGTGAAAACACCAGAAAACGTGTTACTCGCATTAACTAGCTCGAAAAGAGCGTTCTGGATTATTCTGCATACTTCTGACTGAAGTCTCACCAATATTATCGCAGAAAATGCATATCTCAGCTAGAAACGTCACGAAAATCAAGATGTCGCCGGTTCTGCATATCAAACGCACCGTGGAGTGGTGAAAACAACCAGACAACGTGTTTCTCGCATTAAATAGCTCGAAACGAGCGATCTAGATGATCCTGCATACTTCTGACTGAACTCTCACCAATATTATCGCAG
The DNA here is from genome assembly GCA_951804975.1 of Anthophora plumipes. Classification (NCBI taxonomy): domain Eukaryota; kingdom Metazoa; phylum Arthropoda; class Insecta; order Hymenoptera; family Apidae; genus Anthophora; species Anthophora plumipes. The sequence goes on along the minus strand of CATORF010000936.1, from coordinate 1,347,249 downwards.
AAAATGCATATCTCAGCTTGAAACCTCCCGAAAATCAAGATGGCGCCGGTTCCGCATATCAAACGCACTGTGGAGTGGTCAATACACCAGATAACGTGTTTCTCCATTAAATAACTCGAAAAGAGCGATCTCGATGATTCTGCATACTTCTGACTGATGTCTCACCAAGATTATCGCAGAAAATGCATATCTCAGCTTGATGCCCGACGACAGCCATGATGTCGCCGGTTCTGCATATCAAACGCACTGTGGAGTGGTGAAAACACCAGATAACGTGTTTCTCGCATTAAATAGCTAGAAACGAGCGATCACGATGATTAAGCATGCTTCGGGCAGAAGTCTCACCAAGATTATCGTAAAAAATGCATATCTCAGCTTGAAACCCCACGAAATCCAAGATATCGCTGGTTCTGCATATCATACGCACTGTGGAGTGCTGAAAGCACCAGATAACGTGTTTGCCGCATTAAATAGCTCGAAAAGAGCGATCCCGATGATTCTGCATACTTCTGACTGATGTCTCACCACTATTATCGCAGAAAATGCATATCTCAGCTGGAAACACCACGAATATCAAGATATCGCCGGTTCTGCATATCAAACGCTCTGTGGAGTGGTGAATACACCAGAAAACGTGTTTCTCGCATTAAATGGCTCGAAAAGTGCAATCTAGATGATTCTGCATACTTCTGACAGAAGACTCACCAAGATTATCGCAGAAAATGCAAATCTCAGTTGGAAACACCACGAAAATCAAGATATCGCCAGTTCTGCATATCAAACGCACTGTGGAATGTTGAAAACACCGGGAAACTTGTTTTTTTGCATTAAATAGCTCGACAAGAGCGATCTAGATGATTCTGCATACTTCTGAATGAAGTCTCACCAATATTATCGCAGAAAATGCATATCTCAGCTAGAAACGTCACGAAAATCAAGATGTCGCCGGTTCTGCATATCAAACGCACTGTGGAGTGGTGAAAACAACCAGATAACGTGTTTCTCGCATTAAGTAGCTCGAAAAAAGCGTTCTCGAAGATTCTGCATACTTCTGACAGAAGTCTCACCAAGATTATCCTAGAAAAGCATATCTCAGCTTGAAACCCGACCGAAACCAGGATATCTCCGGTTCTGCATGTCAAACGTACTGTGGAGTGGTGAATACACCAGAAAACGTGTTTCTCGCATTAAGTAGCTCGAAAAGAGCGATCTCGATGATTCTGCTTACTTCGGACAGAAGTCTCACCGAGATTATCGTAGAAAATGCATATCTCAGCTTGAAACCCGACGAAAACCAAACATCGCCGGTTCTGCATGTCAAACGTACTGTGGAGTGGTGAAAACACCAGAAAACGTGTTTCTCGCATTAAATAGCTCGAAACGAGCGATCTAGATGATCCTGCATACTTCTGACTGAACTCTCACCAATATTATCGCAGAAAATGCATATCTCAGCTTGAAACCTCACGAAAATCAAGATGGCGCCGGTTCCGCATATCAAAGGCACTGTGGAGTGGTCAATACACCAGATAACGTGTTTCTCGCATTAAATAGCTCGAATAGAGCGATCTCGATGAATCTGCATACTGCTGACAGAAGACTCACCAAGATTATCGAAGAAAATGCATATCTCAGCTGGAAACACCACGAAAATCAAGATATCGCCGGTTCTGCATATCAAACGCACCGTGGAGTGGTGAAAACAACCAGACAACGTGTTTCTCGCATTAAATAGCTCGAACCGAGCGATCTAGATGATCCTGCATACTTCTGACTGAACTCTCACCAATATTATCGCAGAAAATGCATATCTCAGCTTGAAACCTCACGAAAATCAAGATGGCGCCGGTTCCGCATATCAAACGCACTGTGGAGTGGTCAATACACCAGATAACGTGTTTCTCCATTAAATAGCTCGAAAAGAGCGATCTCGATGATTCTGCATACTTCTGACTGATGTCTCATCAAGATTACCGCAGAAAATGCATATCTCAGCTTGATGCCCGACGACAGCCATGATGTCGCCGGTTCTGCATATCAAACGCACTGTGGAGTGGTGAAAACACCAGATAACGTGTTTCTCGAATTAAATAGCTCGAAACGAGCGATCTAGATGATCCTGCATACTTCTGACTGAACTCTCACCAATATTATCGCAGAAAATGCATATCTCAGCTTGAAACCTCACGAAAATCAAGCTGGCGCCGGTTCCGCATATCAAACGCACTGTGGAGTGGTCAATACACCAGATAACGTGTTTCTCCATTAAATAGCTCGAAAAGTGCAATCTAGATGATTCTGCATACTTCTGACAGAAGACTCACCAAGATTATCGCAGAAAATGCATATCTCAGCTGGAAACACCACGAATATCAAGATATCGCCGGTTCTGCATATCAAACGCTCTGTGGAGTGATGAATACACCAGAAAACGTGTTTCTCGCATTAAATAGCACGAAAAGAGCGATCTCGATGATTCTGCATACTTCTGACAGAAGTCTCACCAAGATTATCGTAGAAAAGCATATCTCAGCTTGAAACCCGACCGAAACCAGGATATCTCCGGTTCTGCATGTCAAACGCACTGTGGAGTGGTGAAAACAACCAGATAACGAGTTTCTCGCATTAAATAGCTCGAAAAGAGCGATCCCGATGATTCTGCATACTTCTGACTGATGTCTCACCACTATTATCGCAGAAAATGCATATCTCAGCTGGAAACACCACGAATATCAAGATATCGCCGGTTCTGCATATCAAACGCTCTGTGGAGTGGTGAATACACCAGAAAACGTGTTTCTCGCATTAAATGGCTCGAAAAGTGCAATCTAGATGATTCTGCATACTTCTGACAGAAGACTCACAAAGATTATCGCAGAAAATGCAAATCTCAGCTGGAAACACCACGAAAATCAAGATATCGCCAGTTCTGCATATCAAACACACTGTGGAATGTTGAAAGCACCGGGAAACTTGTTTTTTTTTATTAAATAGCTCAACAAGAGCGATCTAGATGATTCTGCATACTTCTGAATGAAGTCTCACCAATATTATCGCAGAAAATGCATATCTCAGCTAGAAACGTCACGAAAATCAAGATGTCGCCGGTTCTGCATATCAAACGCACTGTGGAGTGGTGAAAACAACCAGATAACGTGTTTCTCGCATTAAGTAGCTCGAAAAAAGTGTTCTCGAAGATTCTGCATACTTCTGACAGAAGTCTCACCAAGATTATCGTAGAAAAGCATATCTCAGCTTGAAACCCGACCGAAACCAGGATATCTCCGGTTCTGCATGTCAAACGTACTGTGGAGTGGTGAATACACCAGAAAACGTGTTTCTCGCATTAAGTAGCTCGAAAAGAGCGATCTCGATGATTCTGCTTACTTCGGACAGAAGTCTCACCAAGATTATCGTAGAAAATGCATATCTCAGCTTGAAACCCGACGAAAACCAAACATCGCCGGTTCTGCATGTCAAACGTACTGTGGAGTGGTGAAAACACCAGAAAACGTGTTTCTCGCATTAAATAGCTTGAAACGAGCGATCTAGATGATCCTGCATACTTCTGACTGAACTCTCACCAATATTATCGCAGAAAATGCATATCTCAGCTTGAAACCTCACGAAAATCAAGATGGCGCCGGTTCCGCATATCAAAGGCACTGTCGAGTGGTCAATACACCAGATAACGTGTTTCTCGCATTAAATAGCTCGAATAGAGCGATCTCGATGATTCTGCATACTGCTGACAGAAGACTCACCAAGATTATCGAAGAAAATGCATATCTCAGGTGGAAACACCACGAAAATCAAGATATCGCCGGATCTGCATATCAAACGCAACGTGGAGTGGTGAAAACAACCAGACAACGTGTTTCTCGCATTAAATAGCTCGAACCGAGCGATCTAGATGATCCTGCATACTTCTGACTGAACTCTCACCAATATTATCGCAGAAAATGCATATCTCAGCTTGAAACCCGACCGAAACGAAGATATCGCCGGTTCTGCATTTCTAACGTACTGTGGAGTGGTGAATACACCAGAAAACGTGTTTCCCGCATTAAATAGCTCGAAAAGAGCGATCTAGATGATTCTGCATACTGCTGACTGAAGTCTCACCAATATTATCGCAGAAAATGCATATCTCAGCTAGAAACGTCACGAAAATCAAGATGTCGCCGGTTCTGCATATCAAACGCACTGTGGAGTGGTGAAAACAACCAGATAACGTGTTTCTCGCATTAAGTAGCTCGAAAAAAGTGTTCTCGAAGATTCTGCATACTGCTGACAGAAGACTCACCAAGATTATCGAAGAAAATGCATATCTCAGGTGGAAACACCACGAAAATCAAGATATCGCCGGATCTGCATATCAAACGCAACGTGGAGTGGTCAATACACCAGATAACGTGTGTCTCGCATTAAGTAGCTCGAAAAGAGCGTTCTCGAAGATTCTGCATACTTCTGACTGAGGTCTCACCAATATTATCGTAGAAAATGCATATCTCAGCTTGAAACCCGACCGAAACGAAGATATCTCCGGTTCTGCATATCAAACGCACTGTGGGGTGGTGAAAACACCAGAGAACGTGTTTCTCGCATTAATCAGCTCGAAAAGAGCGATCTAGATGATTCTGCATCCTTCTGACAGAAGACTCACCAAGATTATCGCAGAAAATGCATATCTCAGCTGGAAACCCCGCGAAAACCAAGATATCGCCGGTTCTGCATATCAGACGCACCGTGGAGTGGTGAAAACACCAGAAAACGTGTTTCCCGCATTAAATAGCTCGAAAAGAGCGATCTAGATGATTCTGCATACTTCTGACTGAACACTCACCAAGATTATCGCAGAAAATGCATATCTCAGCTTGAAACCCGACCGAAACGAAGATATCGCCGGTTCTGCATTTCTAACGTACTGTGGAGTGGTGAATACACCAGAAAACGTGTTTCCCGCATTAAATAGCTCGAAAAGAGCGATCTAGATGATTCTGCATACTGCTGACTGAAGTCTCACCAATATTATCGCAGAGAATGCATATCTCAGCTAGAAACATCACGAAAATCAAGATGTCGCCGGTTCGGCACATCTAACGTACTGTGGAGTGGTGAAAACACCAGAAAACGTGTTTCTCGCATTAAGTAGCTCGAAAAGAGCGTTCTCGAAGATTCTGCATACTTCTGACAGAGGTCTCACCAATATTATCGTAGAAAATGCACATCTCAGCTTGTAACCCGACCGAAACGAAGATATCTCCGGTTCTGCATGTCTAACGTACTGTGGAGTGGTGAATACACCAGAAAACTTGTTTCTCGCATTAAATAGCTCGAAAAGAGCGATCTAGATGATTCTGCATACTTCTGGCAGAAGACTCACCAAGATTATCGCCGAAAATGCATATCTCAGCTGGAAACCTCACGAAAATCAAGATGTCGACGGTTCTGCATATCAAACGCACTGTGGAGTGGTGAAAACAACCAGATATCGTGTTTCTCGCATTAAGTTGCTCGAAAAGAGCGATCTCGAAGATTCTGCATACTTCTGACAGACGTCTCACCAAGATTATCGTAGAAAATGCAATCCTCAGCTTGAAACCCGACGAAACCCGGGTTATCTCCGGTTCTGCACATCATACGCACTGTGGAGTGGTGAAAACACCAGTTAACGTGTTTCTTGCATTAAATAGCTCGAAAAGAGCGATCTCGATGATTCTGCATACTTCGGACAGATGTCTCACCAAGATTATCGCAGTTAATGCATATTTCAGCTTCAAACCCCACGAAAACCAAGATATCTCCGGTTCTGCATATCCAACGAAGAGTGGTGTGGTGAAAACGCC